>OU342472.1:15195000-15795000 GCA_910589355.1 Parapoynx stratiotata
CACTCAAGTTTGAAAATCCCAACTTGATAAAAAAAAAATCTGACAATGCTAGTTCTGACACACCCAGAACAAATTACTTTGGGTGTTAAAATAATAATATATTTAATTTATTTAAGCACTAAGATTCTTCTTTCAGTTTGGCTTGACAAATGTTGGCTAATACACCTTTATCAAAAAACACTATTAAAATGTTAAGCAACAGTTTTAATAGGTTAAACAATGGCTAAATCTAAAATAGTGTTTATGAATAAGGGTTCATGTTTAGCCAGTATCACTTAGATATAAATAGGACAGTTTTATATAAATACCTAATTATTTCATTTCGTTTTCAGGTGAACAATGTGACAGCTACGTTGAGTATTATAACCAGTTAATGTCTGAACAAGTTTAGTAGAAAATTATAATGTAAAACATTGATGTAAATAATTATTCGAATTTGTTGATTGTTGAAAATATTATATTGAAATATGTAAATAATATCTACTGAGGTATTTTGTTATGAATAAATATTATTTATTTTTATTTACAGTCAGAATATTATTTGTAGAAGTTAACATTAATCCAGTAAACCCTATTTTTTCACAGAACAAAAATAAAAAAATATGTTATAAAAATAGATATATTTTAGAAATCTTAACACACCGGTATCAGAAACAGATAATAATGAACACTTAAATGCACATATTTTATTTTCCTGTATTAATACTCTTAGAGATGAACCACCCCACGGATAGACTGGCCTGTGTGCATCAAGTGGAAGGCTTCATTGATATCTTTCAACGGAACATTATGAGTTACAAAGTCATCAATCAGCAACTTCTTAGCAAGATACTCCTCAACCAATTCAGGCACTTTGTCTCGGCTCTTGTAGCCTCCAAAAGCTGTTCCCTTCCAAGTGCGACCTGTCACCAACTGGAATGGACGAGTGCTGATTTCTTCACCAGCACCAGCAACCCCAATGATAACAGAGACACCCCAGCCTTTGTGGCATGCCTCTAAAGCAGATCTCATCGTGCTAACATTACCGATACATTCAAATGTGTAGTCCAACCCGCCATCAGTAAGGTCCACCAAAACTTGCTGAATTGGTTTGTCATAATCCTTGGGGTTGACAAATTCAGTCACACCAAACTTCTGGGCCACTTTAAACTTTTCTGGATTGATGTCCACTCCAATGATACGCTTGGCCCCGGCTACTTTGCATCCCATAGCAACAGCCAGACCTACCGCTCCAAGACCAAAAATAGCACAGTCAGCTCCTGGCTCAACTTTAGCTGTGTTCAACACTGCCCCATACCCAGTAGGGATGCCACAGCCCAGCAAACATACCTTATCCAGTGGAGCAGCTTCATTCACTTTACACAGAGAGATTTCCAAAACAACAGTGTACTCACTAAATGTTGAGCATCCCATAAAATGAAACAGCTCTTGCCCCTTGCAGCGGAACCGTTTGGTGCCGTCCGGCATCACACCTTGCCCCTGTGTTATGCGCACTTTCTGGCACAGGTTTGTTTTCGGATTCAAACAAAACTTGCATGTCCTACATTGTGGGACGTATAAAGGGACAACATGGTCGCCCGGTTTTACTGAAGTCACTCCTTCACCGATACTCTCAACAATACCGCCTCCTTCATGCCCTAAAATAACTGGGAACACACCTTCTGGATCCTTCCCGGATAGCGTGTACGCGTCCGTGTGGCAAACTCCTGTCGCTGTAACTTTTATGCGGACTTCGCCAGCTTTAGGCGGATCTACTTCAATTTCTTCGATTGTAAGAGGCTTACCAGCTTCCCAAGCAACGGCAGCGTTGCATTTTATCACTTTACCGGCTGTTGACATGTTGTAAGCTAATAGGACGTTGGCCAACTAAAATAATAGCAAACAAATACGTCAATTTTAAATAGAGTTACCCGTTGATAAGCACTATCTTACGAATGATGTAACAAATGACTTGGAAGTTCAACAGAAAAGATCAATTAATTCAACGCGTGAAAAAATAATAGTAAATTCGACCTTGAGCTTAATCATTTAAGGTTACCTATACCTACGTTGGTCAAATGAATTGGCTGTTCTTCTTCTGTGAATAATGGCGACGGGAAGTTTCAAATATTAAAATAACTCGTGGATTTGAAGTGAACTTAAATTCAAACTTAAAATCTTCTTTCACCTGTTTTTGTTAAATCGAAAAAAAAAACAGGCTTTGTAAACGTAACAAAAATGTCAATATAAAGACTGGCAAAAAGGTAGTTCATAATCTGCCATAAAGTTACAGTACAGGGACGGCAAAGAGAACTGAACCCTTAACAGCTATATGCAAGACGCATTGAAATGTAATGCAAATACAGAAGACAAAAAACATTCCATTTCTAGGGAGAATTTTACAAAAAAAAAAATGGCGCCATTCCACTATGGTGGACGTGATTTTTATATTGTTTCGGAATGGATCTTGTTGCGTAAAATCAGTGTAGTTATGTGTAATAAGTACGTAGTATATTTATATCTATGGTAATAAGTGTCTGTGTTGACGAGCAATGTGGAGGATCATTGAAATAATCATCAAGTGGTGTGAAAAACGATGAGATTTTTATCGTGGTAATCCACCCCATCGAAGTAGCACCACAGTGTCTGCCATCGATGGTTTGACGCCAGACTCTCTTAAGAATGCATTGAAATGTATTACACTTACATTTCAATGCAAATACTGAAGAAATATATACCGAAGACCTGGCTGTATGGGCTTTGTTCCCTTTGCCTTCCCTACATGGGAGAATTTTACAACACATAAATAAATAAGAGAATTTTATTTAGGAATTTGGAATTTTACAAGAAAATGCTCAGAGTAAACAGAACTGGAGTAGCCATTAGTCAATTTCTCAAACATTTTTTTCTGCCATTTCTTGCGGGGGGTGAGGTTACCACTACACTCAAAGCCAGCACAACGCACAACGTTTTTACAAATGCACACATGCATAATTCGACACACAAATTTAAATTTCACGCACACACACGCTTAAAATAGTCACGTGGGGTGTGCGTTTTGACAACGTCACAGCCGCACTCCCCACGCGTTCGAAATTTGAAATCGTAGAATTCTAAAACATGAAATAATGAAGTAAATAATCATGAAATCTTAAAAATTATAATCACAAATAAAAGGTGACACCATCTTTTAGCATACTCGATGTTTTCTATTTATTTTTACAACAAAAAACAGCACAGACAGGCATTTTTGCGGGAGCTCTGTTCGCCGCAACGTTTACAATGTTATGGCTGTCAAAATGGCGGCTCAACTAGTTTTATTAAACGTGCAAGCATCCGATGCTTGTGCATTTGGCAGAGGGGAATGTTAGACAAAGGCTACTCCAGTTCTGTTTACTCTGAGAGAAAATGTGATATATTTTATCATCCTTTTTCTAAGTATATTATTATCTCTCTAATCTGTGAAAATGTGTCAACTGTCAATCATTACATTTGCGTCACACGTCTTTAGACATATCTCTCCTTAGTCTGTGCACGGACATGGGTGGTATTGTTTACATGTGTTTGAGCATGTGTTTTAAAGATTTTTGCCTTTAAGTTTTACTTTCATAGAGAGCGATAAACTCACTTAAATAACCAATTTTATCATCACATAAAGAAAAGTGCAATGGCTAAGTTACACAGCTACTTTGTGCTGTGTCCATTGATAGATCAAAAAAGTTTCCTAGGCGTATCTGAAGATAAAGACCCAGAACTTGTAGTTGTTACTTTAGGCCGAAATGTTGTTAATAAATACAGGGTAAATATAGATAAGACATAGAAACTAATTCTTTACATCACGTTATTCAGTTTTTGATTATCATTTAGGTTATGCGTTTCAAAGTAATTTAGTTTTCCAAATATAGCTTTCAGACCAAAAGCAAGTCGGCGGATGGACTTCGAAGGACCACATAACCTCAGCCGTGATATTCGATAAAGACCAAGATGCGTATGTTGGAGTATTTAATAAAAACACTATCAAAATATGGAAAGAAGACTCTGACAACTTGGATAAACTTAAAAAATACAAGGTAACGATTTAAGTGCAGTTTGTAAATTTGTTAATTATCTTATTTTTACGGCGATTTGTTTTTTCAGTTCCCAATAAACATATTGAAATTGGTGAACAGACACCAACAAACTCCTTTAATAATTTTTGAAAATGGCAACTGTGCTTCTCTTCCATATGCACTAGAGAACCGTAAAACATATGAGGGTAAATCATTGATAAAAGAAAATGAATCAATAAAGGAAATTTCTACGTACCAAGTGAACAACACAGGATATGTTTGTTATGTTGTAAAGGATTCTAAGGACAGGTTTGAGATTATAACTTCCCCTACAAGAGAAGAACCGGGGGACTTGGAGAAGTCTAAAATACTAAAAACTAAGATATCAAGAGAAGATGATGTTTATGTAGTTGGACAACTTATCAGCTCTGTCGATGTACCTGCTGTCTATGTATTGTGTAAGTTTTTATTGCTAGTATTGCAATGTATAGAAATTTTACAAATAGTTAATGTTCTATTCTGTTTTCTAGGGAGTGATTCAAAAATGTCTATGTATGATTTGCATAAGAGGTCATGGAGAACTATTGGAACAGTACCATGGATATCAACGTTATCTAGTGTTTCCATTGCATGGATGGGCAAAAATCACTTAATACTCTTTGGAAGTGACATAGAACAAGATGGTGCAATAATCATTGCATATAACATTGTCATTGGAGTGGGTTCATGCAGGTATCCAATGAAAATGTACACTGAAGATGCTAGGCTGTACTGCTATAATGAACGGATCATTCTAGAAGCTTCTAATCACATTGGAATGCTGCCTTATGTTTTGGAAACTGACCGGAACTTGTCAAGCTTACTTGGCTCACATGAAATTGTGCAAGAAGATACCACAGAGATTGCTGACTGGGATACACCAACACAACCATTGTTTCCAGTAAATGCAGATATAAAGAATCTTATTAAACTTGGATTGACTGAAAGAAGTATGTGCACACAAATATTACAACCTCTTCTTGAAAAAACAGATCACCAGAGAGTGCTCAGTGTCTTAAAAGATTTCAGAGATGTGCCTGAATCTATCTTGGTTCAGTTAATTAGTTATACCTTAAAAATAATAAAAGCTGAAGATGTTGATGTTGCGGATTTTGATAATTTTATTAATTATTATGTTAAATACAGCAAAACTGATGAAGATGCTAAACTTGAACTTTTAAATTATCTTTTTGGAATATCATTCAGTGATGCACTCCTTATTCCATATTTGAGAGAATCATTAACCTTGGATAACACCCTATTTTTATTAACATACATTTCATATTTGCTTGTTAATTTTGAAACTGAAATTAGTGCAGAATATGAAAGTAAACTCTTTGATTGGTGTATTTTATTGCTAGATGCATTCTATCAACAATTTGTAATTACTAAAGATGAAACAGTCACCAAGGTGCTAGAAAATACTACAAATATTGTAAGAAATCTTGTTGATCAGTTGAGTGCAGTTGATAAGTTATTACCTCTATTGAACAAATTTATAACAGGTAAAGTTGTATCTGAAGATAATGATGAATTGTTGTCTTACTCTGTTGAAATGATGCAAATATAAAGTAGAATAAATTTAAAAAGTATTTTATTTACTGGGTTGGTCATCAAAAAAAAAACATTAATCAATAGTCTTTTTATTGGCAGCTCTTGCAAACTGTACCACCATAGGCCTGTCCTTCATCAAAAACCCATTAGTCTCATTAAGTGCAGTCTCAGCTATTCTTATTGAAGGGAAAGTAACAAATGCTTGTCCTTTCATCTTTCCTTCTTGCATTACTCTGACATCAAAACCTATTTGTTCTTCTTCAGTCAAATGTTCAACATAATGCTTGTAAATCCTTTTTACATCTTGATCTGTTACAGTTTTTCCTAGATTTTTAATATACAGTCTCATAGATGGTTGCCCAGGGTGATAGTTTTTAAATACGGGCAACACTTTCATATCACTATATGACAACCTATTTTGTAGCAATTCCTTCCTGGATATGGTGGGCTGTTCTGGTTCTGTGGGTGTTTCTTCAACTGCAGATGGTTTGTCCTCTTTCTGGAACTTTCCAAGTTCTCCCACTACTTCTGCTTCCTCTGTGTGACTGTGTGACTCTGACTTTGACAAAGCATCTTGATTAACTACTACAGCAATCTTCTTTGGTTCTTGTAAAGGTATTACATTTTCAAATACTTCATCTTGGTTCACAGGAACTTTTTTAACTTTAGGTAAAGTAGCAGTTGAAAGTATGGCAGCTGGCCTTTTTCTGGTGACAGGAAGTTTATGTAATCTTTTATGTGATTTAGGAACTGGTTTATTACTCGGTAATTCATCTTCTGCACTAGATAATTCAGATTCAGGTTCACTTTCAGGCGGAGGTATGGCAGCTATTTCATCAATAAACAGAAATCTAAAGGTTTCTTTAAAAGAAAAAATGGCAGATTGGTTTTCTTGAAAGGGAGTATTGAGAGACATCTTATTCATTAGGTGTAAAGTCTGGTAGTAAAATGGTTTGTGAGTTAGCAAAGTTTGGACAATATTTATTATTATATTGGGATCAACATCTGGATATTTGTATTTTATGTGAAGAGGGGGTGGCTGATAAAAATTTACAGAGGGATTCCATGCATTAAGTAATCTTAAAAACTCCTTTACTTGTTTCGTTTCTATTGAGTTGTGGTCAGTTTTACTCTTATCACTAACCAAAGGTTCCTTTTCTAAGGAATATTCTACAACTAACCTTCGTTTTGCTATTTCGAGTTGGTGCAACTTAATCAACGAGGCTTTGGCGGACTCCACATTAGGAAATGATGCAAATACATAGTTGTGTTTCGGAGATTTCTCCCATACTTGTACAGCGCCAAAATGCTTCAGTAATTGCTCTTTATCTTGAATTGACAACGATGATGGAAGATGTTTAATTATCAAAACCTTAGTCATTTTATTTAATAAATATCTATAAATAATAATGTATTTAGGGGATAAATAATTGTTATAACACCGACTAAGTAGAGATACTACGATGATTTATCATAGAAATTCAAAAAGTTTGCTTTGCAACTTTTGACATTAGTTAGCTTATTTGACACTTAAAACGTAGGTAGTAGTGATAATTATTCTCGTTAAGTCTATGATCTCTTTGTTTGACACTGACACTTGAGTTGACAGACAAGACAGGCGTGCGTTCCAAAACCCATGAAGATTTCCGGCGTTTTTAATGATCATTTGATGACTATAATGATTAATAATTGTTTATTGATTAGGAAAAGGACTATGTAACGGTCGCTGCTAATGATGAGTGTTCCTGAGAACATACAATTTCTATCATTGCATTGTATTTTTTTTACTATATTTCTGTGTTTTTATTAGTTGCAATAAAGAATTTTATCTATCTATCTATTGATATATAAGTAATAATTTATGTAAGTAGTAATATCCTCACTGAGGATGGAGTCTGAGGATTCCTCAGACTATGATATCATGTTTATAGACCAAATAGTTATTATTTTCAAAAACACACCAGGTTAATATTTCACGATTTCGGGTACACTGTTCACAGATTTTGAACGTTTCTGTCAATGTCAAAACTGGCAGCGCAGGACGCAGCCCGCCCGCCCGGTTGCCGGATATTTGAGAATATTTTTTCTTTTATTTTGTACTTTCGATTTATATCGAATTATGCTCTTAGTACAACGTTTTATTAAGCTTTAAAGATGTCACTGGCAGACGAGCAACAGAATAAAGTTGTGAAGGTGGTAGTACTTGGTGATATAGGTAGAAGTCCACGTATGCAATATCATGCGCTTTCACTGGCCAGCAATGGACTTAAAGTGAATATCATCGGTTACACTGACACAAAACCTCTACCAGAGATATCAGAAAATGATGACATAGTTATTACGAAATTGAATCCAATAGTGTTTAATAAAGGGCCCAAGTTGCTTCAGTATGCTATTAAAGCTATCTGGCAGGCTATAAGTTTGTTGATAACACTGTTTATCACTGGGAAGTGCGACTATTTGCTGTGCCAAAACCCCCCAGCCATTCCGACATTGCCAGTGTGTCGGTACTACTGCTTAGTGACTAGAACTAAATTTATAATTGATTGGCACAATTATGCATACTCCATAATGGCCCTTTCATTGCCTCCAAACAATCTTTTATTGAAATTTTCTACGTCTGTAGAGAAATATTTCAGCAGTAGCTCTGACAATAACCTTTGTGTCACAGAAGCTATGAAAACAGATTTGTTGGAAAATTGGAATGTTGTGTAAGTAATTTCCTAACAATAATCATTTATAAATCAATTTTTGAATATGTACATTATTGAATGTATGTAAACACTTATAATTTTTGTCAACAGAGCCAGAGTTATGTATGATAAACCTCCGAAAATATTCCATCCTATCACAATTGAAGACAAACATAATTGGTTCTTGAAGATAAGCCAACAGTATCCTGCATTCAAGAGAACAGGCAGAGAGCAGTTGTGTGAGGGGTCAGAGGGGGATGAGAGAACTGCATTCACACAGTTGGTGGATAATAAAATTGTATATCGAAATGACAGGCCTGGGCTACTCTTCAGCAGCACTAGTTGGACCCAAGATGAAGATTTTGGCATACTGATGCAGGCTCTGCAAGGTAATTCCAGATATTTAGTTCCCTAGATAACACAAAAAAAATTATATAAAACATGAAATGTGCACTCCATATCTCAGATTTTTCAGACATACATATATATATACTACCAGACAAAAGCACTGCAAAGTCAGTCGATTGCCATAGTCCACTCCTCACCAAGCTGTGACTATACTCAGTGTCGTGGAGAGCCCCTCACCGCTGTAAGCTATTGGATGGTTGTGCAATTCTAAGTCCATTAGTCACCTTTTAAGACATCCAAAGGAAGAGATGGATTGGTAGTATTCTTTTAATGAGCCACTATGGCTCTCATGACATGGGAAGTGTTTTTGCAGTTTATTTCAGTCACTGTCATAATATGCAATAAAAATTGTTATTATTATTGATTATCAGGCAGGCAGTTGGTGCAACTGATAATGCTTGTATCTGAATATACTTTATTAAATTTCTTTATTTATGTTTCTTAATGTATCTGTCTGTCTCTGTGTATGTTTTTCTTAACAAGATGGTTTTTATTTGTTGAAAACAGTTAGGTTAAAATATCAGTTTTTAATAATAATCACATGCAAATAACAATATAAATATAACTTTTCAGTGTATGAAACAACATACAACCTAACTAAGAAGCTACCCAAGTTGCTGTGTGTAATTACTGGCAAAGGACCAAGGAAGGAGTTCTATATAAAGCAGCTGTTAGAGAAGAGTTGGGAGCATGTGAGGGTGGTGACACCCTGGCTAGAGGCCTGTGACTATCCCACCATGGTGGCCAGTGCAGACCTTGGTGTGTGTCTGCACACCAGCTCTTCTGGGTTAGACTTACCAATGAAAGTTGTAGATATGTTTGGAGCAGGTCTGCCAGTCTGTGCTTATGATTTCAAGTGGTAATTATGATTAATTTTTTATTATTATTGTGACTTTGTGTTCGTAACTAGTCAATGGGCACAAAAAGAGACACAATAAAATCATCTTTTGTTTACGAACACCCGTGTTTGCAGCCCAGCAAGTCATAATTATGTAATTATCTTAATTTCACAATTTATTCATAATAATTATTTTTCTACATTTCAGTCTAGATGAATTAGTAAAAGACGGTGTCAATGGTTACATATTTAAGAACAGTGATGAGCTTTCTGAACAAATAGTGAGGTGGTTTGAAGACTTCCCAAATAATGCAGCACAAAACAAAATAGCTCAAAATATGAGGACTCAGCTGGAGACCTTTCAGAAACAGAGATGGGAAGACAACTGGAACCAGAAAGCAAAATCATTTTTTGAGAAATGAGGTTATCTTTTAAGATATTTAAATAATAGAGGACCAAATATACTTACAAAAATTATAATATTAAATAAAAAAATACATTGCTCTTTTGTACATTTATTATAAATGTAATAATATACATACCACTGTATGCAATCAACATTTATTTCATTCAATATTTCATCCTTAAAACAATACATTTACACCAAAAGTCTTTCAATTTCTTGCTGAATACTCTGTATTTGAGGCTTGAGTTGTGATCCTTCATTGATTGTGATTGAACAAGCAATGATAGGGCGGGACACGCCGCAAGCTCTGCCCAAGGCCTGCTTGGACCTCACAAACACATAAGGAACATTTTTGTCTTCACAGAGAATTGGAATGTGCAATACAATTTCCAAAGGCTCTGTATCTGCAGCCATAATTATAAACTCTGAGAGACCACGATTCAAGGTCTTTGTAGCTTCATTAGCACCTTTCCGCAGTTGTTTATAGTTGGCTGCTTGTTGAACCAAGTTTAATATCTTGGCTGTCAGTGGCGCATCTGCCAAAGGGTACGCCTTAGGGTTCACTGCTGCTTCAGTTTCGGCCTGAAATAGAAAAAGGTTAGGTCAGTGTCGCAAAGGCTGCGCACAAATAAAAATGATCCCCTGCACACGTCTGGGACCCGGTGGGAAATGGGAGTTGAAGGGTGGGGGTGCCATACTGGGTGACCTTGACCTCGAAAACCTTTAGCCCTGAAACTGATGACTATTGACTTTACCAGTGACCCCTGCCCTTGAACTTTGTGAAGGTCCTAGTCGCTTCTTGCACTCGCCGGCCGCTGCCGCGGCACGCTCGCTCGTGCACCGGGTTAATGTCAACCTAACCCGCCCAAGGCTTCGCTCCTCGCACCTATCTAATTGACTTTTTTGTCGAATATTTTTGGAGTCCCAGTTGCCTTTAAAATAAGCATTAGTTTTTACCCTCCAACTCTGCAGGTTATGATTTCAGAGCAATATGTGAGTAAATTAAAAAAAAATCTCGTTCTTACTATAATAATTTACAAAAAGTTTACATAATATTCTAAATGCACTTAAACAGGAATCAAATAGAAAATTAAATAAACACGTGATTGCTTACCATGTTGTTTGGAGGGAGAGTTGTTGATGTTTCAACCTCTCGGCGATCGCTCGCTTCACTGAGGAAACTGAGCACAAAATCAAATCCCAATTCCAGTAATTGAAAAGAAATAATTGATTTACAATTATTTCCCAAAAAATTATCAACGATGCAAAATAAGCACAACAGTCGCCGACCCACACGCGCGTGTAGAAATGACAATGACGTTTGGTCTTCGTTTTATTTATTCAAATGATATTTTGCGTTTTGTTGTTGTGCGAAAATAACGTTCCTTTTTTGTATTAAGAGATCATGTTTTCCATTTATTTTATTGTTCTTATATAAATAATTTAAGTTGTGTGGTTTAAAAATAATAATATTTTTAGGTCAGAATAGAACCCACTAATTTATGGACGTAATCATGGAATCTCAGAGTAAACAGAACTGGAGTAGCCATTAGTCAATTTCTCAAACATTTTTTTCTGCCATTTCTTGCGGGGGGTGAGGTTACCACTACACTCAAAGCCAGCCGTTTTTACAAATGCACACATGCATAATTCGACACACAAATACGTTTAAAATAGTCACGTGGGGTGTGCGTTTCGGCAACGTCACAGCCGCACTCCCCACGAGATTAGCGCTCGAAATTTGAATTCGTAGAATTCTAAAACATGAAATAATGAAGTAAATAATCATGAAATCTTAAAAATTATAATTACAAATAAAAGGTGACACCATCTTTTAACATACTCGATGTTTTCTATTTATTTTTACAACAAAAAACAGCACAGGCAGGCATTTTTGCGGGAGCTCTGTTCGCCGCAACGTTTACAATGTTATGGCTGTCAAAATGGCGGCTCAACTAGTTTTATTAAACGTGCAAGCATCCGATGCTTGTGCATTTGGCAGAGGGGAATGTTTGGCAAAGGCTACTGGAGTAGCCATTAGTCAATTTCTCAAACATTTTTTTCTGCCATTTCTTGCGGGGGGTGAGGTTACCACTACACTCCAAGCCAGCCGTTTTTACAAATGCACACATGCATAATTCGACACACTAATTTAAATTTCACGCACACACACGCTTAAAATAGTCACGTGGGGTGTGCGTTTTGACAACGTCACAGCCGCACTCCCCACAAGACTAGCGCTCGAAATTTGAATTCGTAGAATTCTAAAACATGAAATAATGAAGTAAATAATCATGAAATCTTAAAAATTATAATTACAAATAAAAGGTGACACCATCTTTTAACATACTCGATGTTTTCTATTTATTTTTACAACAAAAAACAGCACAGGCAGGCATTTTTGCGGGAGCTCTGTTCGCCGCAACGTTTACAATGTTATGGCTGTCAAAATGGCGGCTCAACTAGTTTTATTAAACGTGCAAGCATCCGATGCTTGTGCATTTGGCAGAGGGGAATGTTTGGCAAAGGCTACTGGAGTAGCCATTAGTCAATTTCTCAAACATTTTTTTCTGCCATTTCTTGCGGGGGGTGAGGTTACCACTACACTCCAAGCCAGCCGTTTTTACAAATGCACACATGCATAATTCGACACACTAATTTAAATTTCACGCACACACACGCTTAAAATAGTCACGTGGGGTGTGCGTTTTGACAACGTCACAGCCGCACTCCCCACAAGACTAGCGTTTGAAATTTGAAATCGTAGAATTCTAAAACATGAAATAATGAAGTAAATAATAATGAAATCTTAAAAATTATAATTACAAAAAAAAAGGTGACACCATCTTTTAGCATACTCGATGTTTTCTATTTATTTTTCTCAGAGTAAACAGAACTGGAGTAGCCATTAGTCAATTTCTCAAACATTTTTTTCTGCCATTTCTTGCGGGGGGTGAGGTTACCACTACACTCAAAGCCAGCCGTTTTTACAAATGCACACATGCATAATTCGACACACAAATTTAAATTTCACGCACACACACGCTTAAAATAGTCACGTGGGGTGTGCGTTTTGACAACGTCACAGCCGCACTCCCCACGAGACTAGCGCTCGAAATTTGAAATCGTAGAATTCTAAAACATGAAATAATGAAGTAAATAATCATGAAATCTTAAAAATTATAATTACAAATAAAAGGTGACACCATCTTTTAGCATACTCGATGTTTTCTATTTATTTTTACAACAAAAAACAGCACAGGCAGGCATTTTTGCGGGAGCTCTGTTCGCCGCAACGTTTACAATGTTATGGCTGTCAAAATGGCGGCTCAACTAGTTTTATTAAACGTGCAAGCATCCGATGCTTGTGCATTTGGCAGAGGGGAATGTTAGACAAAGGCTACTCCAGTTCTGTTTACTCTGAGTTATTTTTACAACAAAAAACAGCACAGGCAGGCATTTTTGCGGGAGCTCTGTTCGCCGCAACGTTTACAATGTTATGGCTGTCAAAATGGCGGCTCAACTAGTTTTATTAAACGTACAAGCATCCGATGCTTGTGCATTTGGCAGAGGGGAATGTTAGACAAAGGCTACTCCAGTTCTGTTTACTTTGAGAATGTATGAAGGGAGCAATATAGGGCATGAAAAAAAAAATTGGACCATTGGATTTTGACAATGTTTTCCTACACCTACTGAAAGCAAAAACATTTCTATAGTCTTAAAAATAAATTTAAAAGAATGAAATGCGAGTTTTTGGCGGCATTTGATTTTGCGGCGGATTTGGCGGCGTGATTTTTATTTTAATGATTGTTATATTGTTCGTAGTGGATTTTGTTACGTAAAATCAGTGTAGTTTTGTGTCATAAGTGTCAGTGATGATGAGCAATGTGTAGGATCATCGAAATAACCGTCAAGTGGTGTGAAAAACGATGAGATTTTTATCGTGGTAATCCACCTCATCGAAGTAGCACCAGAGTGTCTGCCATGGACTATTTGACGCCAAACTCTCCCAAGATGCATTGAAATGCATTACACTAGCATTTCTATGCAAATACTGAAGACATTGCTGTATGGGCTCCATTCCCTTTGCCTTCCCTACATGGGAGAATTTTACAACAAGAATGAAATGCGTCTGCCCAAGAATTTTGTACTGTATGATCTCAGATGTATGATGGATGCTGTGATGATGAGTTCCTTCTCATTCTATCACTAGAATGAGTTTGACATTTCGTAGTAAAGCTATCTATTACAACTAATGACGTCCCACACAAATTTCTCAAACAAATACTCTCTTTAATATGTGATTATTGACTCACCTGTGAAATGATAAGGTACATCCAGGATACCCTCAGAGTAAACAGAACTGGAGTAGCCTTTGTCTAACATTCCCCTCTGCCAAATGCACAAGCATCGGATGCTTGCACGTTTAATAAAACTAGTTGAGCCGCCATTTTGACAGCCATAACATTGTAAACGTTGCGGCGAACAGAGCTCCCGCAAAAATGCCTGCCTGTGCTGTTTTTTGTTGTAAAAATAAATAGAAAACATCGAGTATGCTAAATGATGGTGTCACCTTTTATTTGTAATTATAATTTTTAAGATTTCATAATTGTTTACTTCATTATTTCATGTTTTAGAATTCTACGATTTCAAATTTCGAGCGCTAGTCTCGTGGGGAGTGCGGCTGTGACGTTGTCAAAACGCACACCCCACGTGACTATTTTAAGCGTGTGTGTGCGTGAAATTTAAATTTGTGTGTCGAATTATGCATGTGTGCATTTGTAAAAACGTTGTGCGTTGTGCTGGCTTTGAGTGTAGTGGTAACCTCACCCCCCGCAAGAAATGGCAGAATAAAATGTTTGAGAAATTGACTAATGGCTACTCCAGTTCTGTTTACTCTGAGAGGATACTGTAGGTGACATATAATACATTACACATAACACATTACATTTATTCAATTTATATTTATTTATTCCATATTTACAGTACACAACGCAATAACACTACAGTATTTAATTAACACTTATATATTTTATCGTATCGACATCGATGGTTTTCTATCGACAAAGTGCATCGACCATAACCCTAGCGCGTCGGCGGCGGCCGCATCGCGCATGCGCGGCTGCGCGCGCAGCATGTCCCGCGCTCGCGTCGCGTCAACGTCGTCCACTCCATCAGTCGAGAAAGCATCACCGCACGCGAAGCCCGCGCCACTCGGCGCCCCCGACCGCTCGTAACGTGCCTGAAAACAATACGCGTGTTCAGTTACAGTGCTTAATTCTAAGTTAATAATAACAACGGACTTACCTGTTTCTGTGCCGACATCCGCTCGAACTGTTCTCTGTGTTCTCACTTATTTCTCCTTCTGTAAATTATTGTTGCTCTTGTAATTTCGTGTAATCGTGTCCGTAATAAACTGCAGTGTAAATACATACCTGTGTTGAGTTATTTCCACACAACCCTGCACACGATCAACACAAGAATACCCAAACTGGTGACCCCTCGAACACTATGAAAAAAAGTGAAAAATACAGTGACGCCGAAGACGCCGATACTCACGTTACGTTACGAAAACATCAAACCAAAATGGCGGAGCAACAAGATTCTTCTCCAGCTCCAGGTGTGTCATCCCCGTCGGTCCATAACATGAGAATCCCTCCGTTCTGGCCTGAGAAACCGGCCATATGGTTCGCCCAAGTGGAGGGACAGTTTGCGGTTTATAGAATAACCGACGACGCGGCAAAATTCTATCATGTACTTGCGACGTTGGACAGACAGTACGCGGCCGAGGTCGAAGACATTCTCACCGGTCCCGCAAACTACGCCCGCCTGAAATCAGAGTTAATAAAGCGCTTGTCCGTTTCACGGGAAAACAAAGTGAAACAACTTCTGATGCACGAACAACTCGGCAACCGCAAGCCGTCGCAGTTCCTGCGGCATCTACAACGCCTCGCTGGCCCGTCCGTACCAGAGGACTTTCTCAAAACCATCTGGACGAGCCGCCTACCCGTGGGACTGCAGCCGATTGTCGCATCACAACCATCGTTGTCCCTGGACGCCCTCGCCGAGTTGGCCGATCGCGTCAATGATATCGCGACGCCGGCACAACAGGTGGCCGCCGCATCATCACCACCGTCAGCGATCGACCAGCTGACACAACAAGTTGCTGAATTGACCAGGCAAGTGAGCGCTTTAACTATGAAAGTTGACCGACAACCTCGGCATCGTGAGCGGCGAGAGCAAATGCCAAGGTCACGTACCCATTCATCCTCGCGCACCAGGTCGCAATCCAATTATCGCCGATTTCCCGTCTGCTGGTATCATCATAAGCACGGGACCAAGGCGAACAACTGCGTGAAGCCCTGCGATTTTAAATCAGGATCGGGAAACGAACCAGGCAGTCAGTGATGGCGACGAATGACTGCCAGAGCCTCACCGGTCGCCTCTTCATCAAGGACCGCGTAACTAATACCGAATTCCTAATTGATACTGGTAGCGATGTTTGTGTTTATCCAATTACCTTAGTAAAAGATAGATATAAGACCGATTTCAAACTTAGTGCTGCCAATGGTTCAGTTATCGATACATTTGGTTATATTCAATTAAATTTAAACTTAGGCTTACGTCGAAATTTCCCGTGGCGTTTCGTGGTTGCTGACGTCACGAAAGCAATTATTGGTGTAGATTTTCTTTCATTTTACCAACTTATCGTCGACGTTAGCAAGCACAAGTTAATTGATAGCTTAACCAACGTTAGCACTATAACTAGTGATGTACCTGATTGCCTCGTATCTAGTGTGAAAATCTCGACTGGTGGTAATAGTAAGTATCACGCTATTTTATCCGAATTTCCGGAAATTACCAGACCCGCGGGAATTCCAGAGATTGTCAAACATAACACTACACACCACATTCGAACCACACCAGGCCCCCCAGTATCGTGTTCACCCCGACGTTTAGCCCCTGATAAACTCAAGATAGCTAAACGTGAGTTCGAAGTCATGTTAGCCAACGGTATCGCGCGTCCTTCTGACAGTCCGTGGGCCTCACCCCTACACCTCGCACCAAAAAAGGATAACGGGTGGCGTCCCTGCGGCGACTATAGACAACTGAATGCCAGGACCATTCCGGACAAATACCCAATTCGCCACATACACGATTTTTCACACTCTCTTGCAGGATGTAAGTACTTTTCTGTGGTTGATTTGGTAAAGGCGTATCACTTCATTCCTATTGCTGAAGCTGACATCCCCAAGACAGCAATATCCACTCCATTCGGATTATACGAGTTTCCGTATATGACCTTCGGGTTACGGAACGCAGGGCAAACATTTCAACGGTTTGTCGACGAAATGACCCGCGGTCTCCACTTCTGTTATCCGTACTTGGACGATTTTTTAGTGTTCAGCAAGACGCAGGCCGAGCACGAGGATCATTTACGGCAACTCTTCACCCGAATGAGAAACTATGGCGTTTTGGTCAACACCCAGAAATGCATTTTCGGCTCTCCAGAGGTCACTTTTCTCGGGTACACAATTTCCGAAAATGGCACAAAACCCCTAGAGAGCAAAGTTTCGGCAATTTCAGATTTCCCCGTGCCGAAGACCGCCAGAGAGCTGAGACGCTTCTTGGGCATGATAAATTTTTATCGGCGATTCCTACCCAACGCCGCCCAGATACAAGCTCCCCTGAACGCCTTGTTGACAGGAGCTATCAAAGCTTCCCATCCGGTTAACATAAAGGGCAGTGCTCTGGAAGCGTTTGAAGCTTGCAAAAGGAGCCTTTGCGAAGCAACTCTCCTAGCCCATCCAGACACTCAAGCCAAGTTAGGACTTGTCACAGACGCCTCGGATACGGCGATAGGTGGGGTCCTACAGCAGCGAAAGGATGGACATTGGGAACCGCTAGCATTTTTCTCACGCAAGTTGAGCCCGTCGCAAACGAAATACTCTCCGTACGACCGTGAGCTCCTTGCCATATACGAGAGTATAAAATACTTCCGGTACATGTTGGAGGCAACCACCTTCACAGTCTATACTGACCACAAACCTCTTTGTTACGCTTTCCATGAGAGGAAAAGTAACTGCTCCCCGCGTCAGTATAGACATCTTGATTTCATCTCGCAATTCACCACGGACGTGCGTCACATTGCAGGCAAAGACAACGTCGTTGCCGACACGCTTTCCCGCATTTGCGAATTAGAGATGCCGGTAGATCTCGAAGAGATGGCTAACCTCCAAGTCTCTGACGCCGAATTGACCCAGCACCTTCAGAGCGACTCTGCACTCCGCCTTAAAAAAATGAAAATACCTGGGAGTCGGACTGAGCTGTACTGCGACGTCAGTACGCCAACCCCCAGGCCTTTCGTTCCAAAGCAACTGCGGCAGCAGGTTTGTCACAGCCTGCACTCACTCAGTCACCCGGGAGCCAACGCTACTGCCAAGCTCGTTGCTCAACGCTTTGTTTGGCCCTTAATGCGCAAGAACTGCCGGGAGTGGGCGAAGGCATGTTTGGCGTGCCAGCGCTGCAAGGTAAACCGACACGTCGCGTCACCCATAGGCACGCTCGATTTACCATCAGCACGCTTCAAACATGTCCACATGGACTTGGTCGGCCCATTACCGCCAGATGGTGATTATCGGTACTGCCTAACACTCGTCGATCGTTTTACGAGATGGCCAGAAGCGATACCGCTCACCGATATCACCGCAGAGACAGTGGCCAAAGCGTTCATCTCCTGTTGGGTATCGCGCTACGGTTGTCCCGTCGAAATCGTCACCGATCAGGGAAGACAGTTTGTCTCAGCGCTATTCCAGCAGCTGTCTAAGTCGATCGGTTTCGACCATCGAAAAACAACCGCGTACCACCCCCAATGCAACGGCTTGGTCGAGCGCTTTCACCGGCAGCTGAAAGCAGCTATAACCTGTCACGCAGGGGCCAACTGGACAGAAATCTTACCTTTGGTTTTGCTCGGTATCAGGAGTGCCATCAAGGAAGACCTCCAGGCTTCATCGGCCAAACTAGTATATGGCGAACCTTTACGCCTGCCCGGCGAATTTTTTGGCCATTCTGTCACCGGTTACACAACCGATATCTCAGACTTTTCAGCCCGCATGAAGTCCTTTGCCGAGAAAATACGTCCAGTACCAACTCAGCACCACTCTTCACACAAAACCTTCGTGTTTAAAGATTTAGCCACATGTACCCACGTATTCCTCAGGGAAGACATGCTCCGTGGCTCACTACAGCCGGCGTATACCGGGCCACACGAAGTAGTGAAGAGAGGTACCAAGTGCTTCACAATTCTTCTAAAGGGAAAGTACACAACAGTCAGTGTAGACCGATTGAAACCAGCCTACTTACTATTTTCCGACCCTCCTCCCACACATGATGACCTACAACCTTCCGTCCCTCCACAGTGGCAAGCGCAGGACGACACTCGCAGCCATATCGATCCTGCCACACCTGTGCAACGGACAACACGTTCGGGCAGACGAGTCCACTTCCCAGATTCTGACTCCTACTACTACTATCGCCCGTAGACACGGTCTCTGGAGGGGAGTGATGTAGGTGACATATAATACATTACACATAACACATTACATTTATTCAATTTATATTTATTTATTCCATATTTACAGTACACAACGCAATAACACTACAGTATTTAATTAACACTTATATATTTTATCGTATCGACATCGATGGTTTTCTATCGACAAAGTGCATCGACCATAACCCTAGCGCGTCGGCGGCGGCCGCATCGCGCATGCGCGGCTGCGCGCGCAGCATGTCCCGCGCTCGCGTCGCGTCAACGTCGTCCACTCCATCAGTCGAGAAAGCATCACCGCACGCGAAGCCCGCGCCACTCGGCGCCCCCGACCGCTCGTAACGTGCCTGAAAACAATACGCGTGTTCAGTTACAGTGCTTAATTCTAAGTTAATAATAACAACGGACTTACCTGTTTCTGTGCCGACATCCGCTCGAACTGTTCTCTGTGTTCTCACTTATTTCTCCTTCTGTAAATTATTGTTGCTCTTGTAATTTCGTGTAATCGTGTCCGTAATAAACTGCAGTGTAAATACATACCTGTGTTGAGTTATTTCCACACAACCCTGCACACGATCAACACAAGAATACCCCAAAGATACCACTCACTTACACAACATATAACAACGTACGTCATCACCAGTTTTATATTTTTTTATTTAAAATATTTAATAACAAAAAAATTTAACAATTTTCAGTCTAGGCGTCAAAATGGCGTAAATAGGACAGTGAGACAGAAACTATGGATAGAAAGAGAGGAAGAGGATATCCCAAGGATAGCCTTCATTCATAAATAGTGATAGAATGAGACGGAACACCTACTAATCGAGACAGAACATTGCCTCATGTTATATGGGAGTTTGGCATCCATCTATCTTAAAGTACAAAATTCATGGTCTGCCTGCACGCGGCCGACCCGAGAAGGTGGACGCATTATATTCTTTTCTCGCTCTAGTTAAAGACAACATTATACTTAGTGATAGAAATAGATAAAAGCATAGAAAACTTCGATTTAGGGCGACAAGATGTAGCTCAACCCCAAAATAGTATTTTTTCTTCAACCATGACCTATAAATGATCATGTCGCTAGGAATGCTTTTGAAACTGGTTGGACATGTAAGAAGAGGAAGACCGAAGAAAAGATGAATGAATTGTGTGAGTGAATGATGATATGAGGAAGGGAGTGAGTATTGACTTGGCGAGTAGAAGAAGGAGACCCTAAATAGAATTGGGAACAATATATATCTTCTTCTTTGTCCTGACAAAGAAAAGAACAAGATCGTTACGGAGATCCTTGCGAAAAGAGATCGTCACTGAGCGTCTCTAGGCCGGGATGATGAAAATACAATATTTGGTAATACTTATCTCACGGGTAGTTATTCGTCGCGAAAAACATGTATTATGGCATAAGAGCGATTTTATCTAACGCTTGTAATAACGTTAACAGGCTCTCCGACCGGGTCAGTTCCGATCCAATCAATAGGAGCGATTGCGGTCGGCAATCCGAATAAGGCCACAGGGTAAACCAATGGGGTAAACGTGTCTCTTTTGTGCGCAGGAGAGAACATTTCGTGTGATTTCATTTGAATACGTATTAATTTACTTCGTATGGTAAGATGTACTCTATCGGTGCGATAGATTTTTTCTATTAGCCCTATCTGTTTGTCGCCGATGGCATCTCCAGCTTCACACGGATTTTTTAAAAAGGCGAGAACTTTGGGTGTCCTCAAGCCTGTAGTGGCGAGCTACTATACGCTTGGGTTTCTCCCTGGAAGGGCCCGCTCCTTGGCTTTGACCTTGGAACTTCGTCATCGGAGGCAACTTAGGGCCAATAAAAATAATCAATCGCACCGACAGAATGGGCGCTCGTGCAACGGCGGATCCAAGGGGGGGGTCATGGGGGTCATGACCCCCCCCTGAGCCGGTTCCAGGACTCAGGTGGACCACTAATTGAACATAATGATTTTATTTGTGTAATTTGTTACCATACAGATTTTATGTAATTACATACCTTCAATATTTGAACCAATCAATCAGCCTATTGACATCCACTGCTGGACATAGGCCTCCCCCACTGATCTCCAAAACTCGCGGTCCTGCGCCGTCTGCATCCAACGACTTTTGCGATCTTCACCAGATCGCCGGTCCACCTTTTTGGGGGCCTCCCTACGTTGCGCCTCCCAGTACGCGGTCGCCACTCGAGAACCTTTCCGCCCCAACGGCCGTCAGTTCTACGAGCAATGTGCCCTGCACACTGCCACTTAAGGTTCGCAATTTTGTGGGCTATGTCGGTGAACTTGGTTCTCCTGCGAATCTCCTCGCTTCTGATTCGATCACGCAGAAAGAAACTGGAGAAACTCCAAGCATAGCCCTCTCTATTGTTCTTTGAGTGACCTTGAGCCTTCTTATGAGGCCCATTGTAAGCGGCCACGTCTCAGTACCGTAAGTCATCACTGGCAACACGCACGAGTTGAAGACTTTTTCTTAAGACACTGCGGTAGATGAGCCGAGAATACGCTGCGTAGCTTCTCGAACGCTGCCCAGCCGAGTTGGATTCGTCGATTGTCCTCTTTCTGGAAATTGGCCCTACCTAGTTGGACTACTTGACCCAGGTATACATACTCGTCAACAATTTCCAGTATAGAGCTTCCAACCTTCACAGGAGTAGGACCTCCAGGTCTTCCAGGATCTCAGCCATGACCACGATATCATCAGCAAAACGAAGGTGAGTCACGTACTCACCGTTTATGTGTACGCCATGTCCTTCCCAGTCCTGCTTAAACACGTCCTCCAATTTCGGCGATATGACGTCGCCCTGTCTCACATCTCGCTGGAGTGGAATTGGTTTTGAGTTCTGGTCCTGAAGACGAACAGACATAGTGGCGTTTTGGTACAATGACTACAACACTTGGATGTATCGATAGTCAATTCGGCACCTCTGGAGCGACTGTAGCACGGCGCAGATTTCGACAGAATCCAAGGCTTTCTCATAGTCCACAAAAGCTAAGCACAATGGCAGGTTTTACTCTTCGGTCTTCTGTATGACCTGTCGCAGCGTATTAATGTAGTCTATGGTACGCCTTTATATGTAGTCTCAGAGTAAACAGAACTGGAGTAGCCATTAGTCAATTTCTCAAACATTTTATTCTGCCATTTCTTGCGGGGGGTGAGGTTACCACTACACTCAAAGCCAGCACAACGCACAACGTTTTTACAAATGCACACATGCATAATTCGACACACAAATTTAAATTTCACGCACACACACGCTTAAAATAGTCACGTGGGGTGTGCGTTTTGACAACGTCACAGCCGCACTCCCCACGAGACTAGCGCTCGAAATTTGAAATCGTAGAATTCTAAAACATGAAATAATGAAGTAAATAATCATGAAATCTTAAAAATTATAATAACAAATAAAAGGTGACACCATCTTTTAGCATACTCGATGTTTTCTATTTATTATTACAACAAAAAACAGCACAGGCAGGCATTTTTGCGGGAGCTCTGTTCGCCGCAACGTTTACAATGTTATGGCTGTCAAAATGGCGGCTCAACTAGTTTTATTAAACGTGCAAGCATCCGATGCTTGTGCATTTGGCAGAGGGGAATGTTAGACAAAGGCTACTCCAGTTCTGTTTACTCTGAGTATGTAGTATATGTAGTCTATGGTACGTTAAGCCTTTTGCGGAATCCGGCTTGTCCGGGAGGCTGGAAGTCGTCAAGCCTGCGCGCGATATGATTCGTTAGGACTCTCGAAAACAGCTTGTAAACGTGGCTAAAGAGCTGTAGTTCTTCAATTGGGCCCTGTCACCTTCGTCAAGAATGAAGAACAGTGACACCATGCCCACATGCCATGCCTTTGGCGTTATTCCCTCGAGTATGATGGATTTAAATAGCTCAAACTCAAAGACATTTAATCAAATTGGTATCACCAAATACATTTTTGACAAGTCAAAACAAAATAAATTATAATTATCCTAAAATTGATCCTCCGAAATTTGGCGTCTGAAGAGCTTTCAGGATCGCTCTTTCACCGGCATTTAAAAGCTCTGCTGTAATTCCACCATCACCCGGTGCCGTGTTGTTCTTAAGCTGTTTGAGAGCCAAACTTATCTCGTTCAGGCTGCCGTCCCGGATGTCTTCGGTGTAGTGTCAGGAGTGTCAGGAGTGCTCGATGTCGCATAAAGCTGTCCATAGAAATTTTCAATATCTGCCAAAAGCTCAGGTCGAGATGCAATAGTTTTGCCGTCCTCTGTCTTCAACTTCGTCAGCAGACTCTGTCCAAGTCACAGATCTCTTGCGAGAACTTTGGAGCTTTTTTCCCGCTCGATGGTTTCTTTAATACGCTCAGTATTAAATCGGCGTATGTCGCGAGTCAGTGACATCGAGATCTGTTTTGCTGCCGACATAGAAGAGTATCATCTGATGACCACAGAACCATCTCGTTCATCATCTTTCCGCCATCTGCTTTAGTGTTGGCTCGGAGATTTTCTTTCCTCTTTTGGTACGACTGGGCTTATAGACCTTTTCACCCACCGTACGGAAAGTTTCCACGAACCTGTCATTATATAATGTCCACATCTGTGCAGTCCTCTAGGCAATCGAAGCGATTTTGCAGTTCGAGTTGAAAGTGTTCGGGGTTCTGAATTTGGATGGCTTCAGGATGGAGCGTGAACTTCATCAGTCGATACCTCTCAGATTTCAAGTTCAGATTTAATGTGCCTCTTACTATTCGGTGATCGCTCCCCTTGTTTAATGAATTGATCACTGAGACATCATTAAATATCTGAGTCTTAGTCGACCATCCGGACTTTTCCAGGTCCATTTTCGTTGCAGCCGTTTTGTAAAGAAAGAGTTCATCATGTAGTCCCACTCTCTTCATGTAGTCGGCTAGCATTTGACCACGGTAGTTCCGGGATCCAAATGGCCCCACTTTCAGCTCATCATCGCTGCATTTACCCAGCCTTGCGTTGAAATCTCCCATGACAACGCAATAGTGAGTCCTGGAAGCATGTATATGTATGCCTTCAATATTTATTTAATTTAATATAATATCTTAACTTTGTATGATGGCAAACGTTTGGGAACGAACGCATCGAACATTTGAATTTTACCGCGCCACACTTGCGATATGTAGTACGTGTATTATGTGTTAAGTTTTTCAAGTGTACAATAAAGAATAAATATTTTTAAGTACAGTACTTAACTTACGAACATTAATAAAATACCTACTTTTTACATGTATCTATTGTTATCAAAATTAAATTATAAGTTCTTGACTTGACCACGACTATGTGACCCCCTCCTGGCGCCAAAGCTGGATCCGCCCTTGCGCTCGTGCCGTTCGGGGAGCGGCAGACCTAAGAGTGCTTCTAAAGGGTTGGACCTCGAATAAGGCGATTAGGCGAGTCATGTAATCACGACGCAGATGTGACGCGGGTAGGTATATGCATCTTTGTTCTACGGGTGCGGTGTTTAACAAGCGTGACCATATGCGTGAATGTGGATCGCGACCGTCTTCTGGCCTGCAGAGTCGGGGTCGATCCTCTCTAGTGCGAGGGGTGATGCGGGGTATCATTTAAAAAAAGTCTATAGGTGTCTGCAAGGAATTTGCGGATTAAAGGGAGATCGAAGTTTTTGGAGGTCTGAGTTTCGAACATATTCACCAGGTGCAACTGGTGGTTGTCATTCGCAGAAAACCATTTTGGACTAAGGAGTTTGTTGGTATGGGTGTTCGTGGGTATTGTGGGAATATTACTCAGCATGCATACCTATAGTACGTGTCAATCCAAGTTGCCAAAAAGGTAAACAACAACCGAATTTGTTATTCAATGATCACACTTTTTACATGGACATTGGCACGTAAATATAATTAACGGTAACAATTGTTGTCCGTTTCAATTGATTTTAATTACATAGTCATCACAAAACATTTTTGAGACGAAACATTACCTTTGTTTTGTTTACCTTTTTGGCAACATGGTTTGAGACGTACTATACGTCATGATGGCTACGTGGATCGGCGAACTCCTATTGGTTATCTGATCCGATCGGAGCATCTATTAATGCTTTGACTTTAGTCATGGTCGTACCTTGCAAGGGTGAACAAAGCGTCGTGTGTGATACGTTAAGCCATAATCCCGACTCTTGTCGTATGTAGTACAGAGGTCGAAACTGTCCCCAATTTTTTTCTTAAACGATTATAACTGTTTATTTTATTATATTTTTGACCAGTTAATAAAATACATACTTACATGAGCTTTCGTGTATTTCAGTGCGGTTGGAAAATGAATGCAAGATTTTATTTGCATTGTTTATTGCAATAGTTATTTCATCTAATGTAAATGGGAGAAATAAAATGCATTTTTTTTATGTCAAATAGTAATAACACTTCGCTTATCAAGTACTTAATCTTTTTTCACTATCTTAAGTTCTATCACTTTTGTCCTTGAAGCCTTATGAAGGCTTCACATATTTATACTAGTTAGGTTTTTTGAACACAGGTGCGTTATTATGATTAGCGTGGCTGGATAAGAACGCTAAGTGACCTTTAGGACACTTGTTGGCGTAATGTCCTTTGGTCCCACACTTGAAGCAAGTCACTTCTTCCAAGGGCTTGTGCATCATTGAGCGCTGCAATCGTTGAGGATTACCATCATCATTCTCACTAGCTGCTTTGACATAACCAAGAGCCCTGTATCTTGCTTCCTCTTGTCTTTGAGCTGCTTCTCTTTGCTGCAAAGGAATGGTTAGTATTCGTTTTGGTAAAACATACATGTACACCATATTGTTAAAAACACCTGCAACTGACACAAAAAATATTGGGTTAAAAGTTGTAATGATATTGCAACTTCTAACCAATACTTTTTGTATCTGGAAATCTGTGCCAAAATCTGGAAATCTGTAATCTCTGCAAATCCACTGGGAAAAAAGTATGTATACCTAAATTTAAGTATAATCTAAATTTACATCAATACAATACAATCTAAATGGTTTTATAATTAGTAGCTAAACATTTTTTTAAATGTATAATTTAACTGTACTTACCTCTGGGGGTATTTTATTACAATTGGAAGCTTTATGACCCACTTCAGAGCAATAGTGGCAGATAGGAAGCCTCTTAGCATCTTTAGTTTGCTCTGGTGGAGCTGGCAATTCAAACCGGGGATGCATGTATTTGCAATTGGAACCATCAGGGCAAAACCCAGCCAAGTAGTTCATGCACAGTACACGACGCACGTGACGATGGCGACAGTGAGGGCCGTGTCGGCAAAATCCTCTGTCGTACCTAAAATACAATATTTGACAAAGATTACAAAATGTTTTAGCAATAAAAAATTCTGAAAAAATAAAATACAATGTTGACTTACCATGGGCAATCCTTGATTTTACTTTCAGGATCAATGTGCAAGAATGGACACTCTTTATTATGACATGCATTAAACCTGGCATAGAAGTAACATTCAGGCATTTTTGACATGTCATATTCATGAAGGAATTCACACTGGTCTCCTTTCTTGCAGAGGCCACGCAGCCAGTGCTTGCAAACTACAGTTCTGTCTCCACGGACATGCCTGTAAGGACATTGGGGGCCGTTTCCGCACCCATTAGGTTGGCTGAAGAATTCACATACAGCTGCTGTTGATTCTATAATAACAAAAATGAAACATTGATTAAACAAAGTGATTTTCGAAAATATTATTGAACCGTATTATATCTAAATGCTTTCAAAAAGTACAAATGTTAACACTTACTATCCATTCCAGGGAATGGTAATGGGAGAGCCCCATATTGCTCGTCTAAAGCGAAGTCGATGTCAAATTTAATGTGATCTACATTTGCCACTAACACTTCCATGTTTTCTTATATTATTACGATAATCTCCGACAATAATATTATAGAAAATTGTCGCTTCACACAATCAAATAAAATTCCTATTTCTGTCGAATCTACAGCCACAGAATAAAAAACTTAGGTACTCTTGACTTGACCTGTCACTCTCTACATTGCGGTCCGAAGTGCAAGTGTGCGTTGTCCCAGCGGAAAAAGTTTAAACAATATTTTGATTTATACAGATTTTCAGTGTATGCCATCGTGTAAATGTATGTATCTAAGTAAAAATTTGTTAATTAGATGTCAGATTCCAACGGGTTTTTGGCGGCATTTGACTATGGCGGACGTGATTTTTATTTCGATGATTTCGCAGTGGATATTGTTACATAAAATCAGTTTAGTTTTGTTGTGATGTCTGTGATGATGTTAAATGTGGAGGATCATTGAAATAAGCGTCAAGTGGTGTGAAATGTGATGAGTTTTTTATCGTAGTAATCTACCTCATCAAAATAGCAAAACTGTGTCTACCACAGATCACTGACAGGTGTCTACCAACAACCATTTCGCGCCAAACTCTCCCAGGATGCATTGATATGTATAACACTTGCATTTCAATGCAAATGAAGACTGAATACTACTAAAGTTTAGATTACACACAAACTAAATGTATACGACTGAAGGACTCTATATCTGTTATGTTGTCTGTATTATTAAAAGAATTGATTATTTTATTAGTGACTTTTATTATAATTGACAAATACAATTCAGTCTCAAGACGGCCGGTCTTCGGCCGGTTTATCGTCTGTCTTCTTTTTTTTTTTTTTTTTGTAAAATTCTCCCGTAGGGAAGGCAAAGGGAACGAAGCCCATACAGCCATGTCTGCAATATATATATCTTCAGTAGTTTGCATTGAAATGCTAGTGTAATGCATTTAAATGCATCTTGGGAGAGTTTGGCGTCAAACGATCGATGGCAGACACTGTGGTGCTACTTGGATGAGGTGGATTACCACGATAAAAAACTCATCGCTTTTCACACCACTTGACGCTTATTTCGATAATCCTCCACATTGCACATCATCACAGAGACTTATTACACAAAACTACACAGATTTTACGTAACAATATCCACTCCGTACAATATTACAATCATCGAAATAAAAATCACGTCCGCCATAGTTGAATGCCGCCAAAAACTCTCATCGTCTGTCTTCTTTTGCCGTTACATTTGGCGGGCCCTCGTACGTTCCTATTCATGCATAGTACTATGACATACAGCCAGATCATTCTCAAACCCTAACAATATCCATGGTCCATGAACAATAAAAAAAAACAGATTACAGATTTCTAACATTTTTGGGTGTTTTTGGCGCCTTGGCGTCATTCAACTACGGCGGACGTGATTTTTATTTCAGTGATTGTAATATTGTTTCGGAGTTGACCTTGTTGCGTAAAATCAGTGTAGTTTTGTGTAGTAAGTGTTGATAATGATAAGCAATATGGAGGATCATTGAAATAATCGTCAAGTGGTGTGAAAAACGATGGGATTTTTATCGTGGTAATCCACATCATCGAACTAACACCACAGTGTCTGTCTACCATCGATCGTTTGACGCCAAACTCTCCCAAGATGCATTACACTAGCATTTCAATGCAAACTACTGAAGAAAAGTATATTCTACTGTTAACGTGTGGCTCACAAGTCGTCCTGCAACCAGAGCCGTAAAACTGAAAAAAAAAAAAAGTTTTTTTATAACAACACCGTTTTTGTTGTAATTTGCAATCTAACAAATACTAAGAAAAATAAATAATTAATAAATTAATTTACAGTTCTATGAATACCACAAAGTATAGCGAGGAAGCAAATAAAATCTAAAAATGTCTATATCTGATTTAAAGCATTCGCTTCGAAAATTTGATTTCCCGGCTTGTGCTAAAGAAGCATTGAATAGAATAGGTAAAAGGACATAATTATTATAAGGCAATACTAATCATAATATTCAAGCTCTGGGCTTAAGCTGGTACTCCTGTACGAGTAGTGGCGTTTTGTTTTTCCAAACCTACTCTCAGTGCCGTTGACATAGTTAATTTACATTTATTAAACTTACAGTGAATCTTTCAGAGCAAATTATGGTTGGGCGAGCTGCTCCATCAAGTAAGCAACTAGACATTGCAATGGACATAATCTCAGAATTCGTTTTCTTGGAGATTGACCGACGCGGCAGTCGGCGATCCAACACTACCAGCCCACTACAAGAGCTGCAGTTGATTGAAGTAATTTGTGACTACCTTTCGTCATGCTCAAATGAGACTACAAAAAACACTATATTTCTTTCTCTGTTTGGTGGTATGGAGAGCCAACGGCGACTCAAAGTGCTGAGCATTCTTGCAAGCATGGCTGTCTCTGCGTCTAGCACTCCTGTAAGTTTACTACTAGCATTATGTTTAAAAATTTAACTATGAAAATTTAAGAGACCAGGTTTATTCTGTAGGAAACTATAATTTTGGCACAAAATAAAATATTTATCATTAACTATTTATGGGGCACAATAAGAGACAAAATAGAAACATCAATTGTTGGTTGTGGCCTCCAAGGGGTTAAAAGTAAGCCTGATTAATATTAAGAGTAAACCTTTGGAACCTAATAAATCTTCTAAGCTTTTTTTTTTCTTATAACTAGTATTGGTTCAATTACTGTTGTTCTCAAAAGTTACATGTATTTAACTAACTTTTATTTGTCAATACCCATTAGGTTTTGTTAGCAGTGGGAGTGTGGTTACAACAGATGGGCTGTTCCTCGTCTCAGTCTCTGCAACTGGTGGAGAACATCATCAGAGACCACTTCTTCTTGAACACCTCCAACCAAAACGCTCTGAAGTCGCTCGCGAACACAGCCCCACAGTTTGTGTCTAACTTCATCACTGCTGTCACAGAGTTGTATGTGCATGATCTTCAGGGAAATAAAAAGTTGCCTCCAAGGAATTTATTAGAAGTGATTACATCTTGGGTAAGAACTTAAAATTTATATAATAATAATAATCTTTATTTGTCATAACATAGGTGCAGTACATTGAATTTACAGAAACATAAATAAGGTATCACTATGCATCACCTCAAATGCATAATTTTTTTTTTTAATTAAATCAATTAAGCACAATATTCTTTTTATGTCAATTATTATTTAAAAAAAAAATATTACATGCATTTCATTATTGAAAAGTTATTTGAATTTAAATGTCATGAATTTTTAATAAAATATAAATGCATTTCATTATGTGTTACAGAAAAATATACTAAATACAATTCACTTTTAGGCTGTTACACTTGTTATTTATTTCTGGGTCATCTAAAAATTCATTAATTGTATAATAACATAAGTACTAAAAAGTAATAGATTACTAGTAATAAATTTTAAGTACTTTTCTTTTATCTTTTTGATGATTGCTTATCAAAAATTAACATAATCATCACACCTTTTTCTCTTAAAAAAATTATGTGACTTTAATAGGCTTATTACATATTATGTAAATATAATTGTTTTTATCTATAAATTTATCTAGACACTGGTAGTGATATAGCTGCCAATAAAAATGTCTTATTAACAAATAATACAAGGTACCATTTCAAACATTATTTTTCTTGTAACTTCCAGGTATATTCAAACCCCACACTCTGTATGTCAGCACAGTTGAACCCAGCCACATTGCCCAGTGGATCCATTCCCATGGCTGCCGTTACGCCTCTGGCTGGCCTTATACACTGGTGTGCATTAGCCCCACTTTATATTGATGAAGGTAAATATAATATAATTGGTTGTTAATGTCTGCCCCATCCTGCATGAGAATTGAAGTTCCAAAGATAGATTCAAGCCCATAGTGAGGGCTTAGAGTGTCTATAATGAATTGCTTTATTTTAATGTTGTTATATACTTACTAGATTAGTATATTGACTTGTAAATGGACTTTGCAACATTATTATCAATATCACACCTTACAGGATTATTTTTATTAGAACTGAATCAATAAAAGATTCAAAATTTTATCTTTTATATCATTATTCATTGCAGATTCCGAAATGGTTGAAGTGACAGTTCCAATAAAGAAGATCAAGCTGGAGAACCAAACTCATCTTCCCGCTATGACCCACAACACAAACAAGTCAATGAGTGAATTGGAACTGTATACAAAGTTACACTTAGGCATGTTGCACAGTCTCCGGGCCGGGCGACGGACACACGGGCCGCCCACTGCGGTGAACGCCCAGAACTTGGCCGGCCTGGCGCCCCACGTTCAAGCATATGCACACCATTTACTTAAAAGAGGAATCAAGCTACAAAATGACACAAAATTACAGGTATTTTGAAACTAATACTTATCAAATGGTTCAAATATAATTAAATTGAAAGCATACTTCTTTATCTCAACTTAATTCAAATTACCAGTCCATAATCGAGTTTTAGAATAAATGTATGGGTGTGTGTGGGTTAAATGTTTGTGTAATATTAATAAGTGGTGACATGTCATGTGCGTATTTTGTTTTACAGGATTGCCTCGATAGAATTGGACAAGCAGTTCAAGTTGCACTTGCTAATGGCTGTGTTTATGGGAACATCAGTAATCTCTTAGCAACACTCGACACCCTGCCAGAGAACAGGCTCTTGCGGATAATCATCAAAACACATCAACAAACCATTTGACGTGTACTTTAAATCAGTATTTGGTATAAAAATCAAATAATAACAGAAGTTATTGTAGAAGTGCCTCACAGGATGATTTTGCAGCAGTGAATGCCAAGTGTATTTGATATTTCTTAAGCATCAAGTCAAATGTATAATAAAAGTATATCTAATAAACGTTAATGTTAAAGTTGTTATTATATGTAAATAGTGTGATGTCAAATTAGTATTTTACTATGTGGTATAAATTAGTCTTAGTCAGTATATAGTAAAGTGCTTGTAACCTTAAGCATATTGTAAATAAATAAAATGCATATAACATTGAGATCTAATTTTATTTTCAAAATGGTTTAAATCTTCTGCTTTGTTTTATATGTGCTATTTTCTTTTTGTCTTCTTCAAATTTCTGTCTTAAGGCAACAACATGTTTCATTTTGGATTCTCTAATTTGGAAAGTGTAAAAGTTTTTGAGTTCTTTCCTCTTCTTGTTTTTCTCTTCTTTAGCCATAATTTTGCTCTCCACTTTTTCAGTACGTGCAAAACTTTGTACCTTTCCCCTTTTCGTGACAGTGACCCAGCCTTCATCATCTTCCTCTTCTAGTTTTTTCTCCTTCTTTTCAGCTTCAGCAGTTTCAGCGTCATGTGTTTTCATAAATGTTTCAATTCTTTCTTTTAGGACTTTTGGTACTAATACTAAACTGTTATATTCATTAATCCATTTCTTCATGCCAACATTAATTTCATGATTTTCGGAATTCAACACGCCCAGCTCTGTCAACTGTAAAGCTTTGTCCAAGTGAGATACTTTAGTAAACACTATGTATGCTGCCTTGAATGTAGGTTTGTTAACCTCTTCTATAAACTTGTGTGGGGTGGCTTTCTTCAGAGCAGTACTAGGTTTGTCAGTAAACTGTACTGTCTGTATTTTACCAGCTTCTCTGAAAGCGTTGATAATGCCTTTCTCATCGACGTAGTGTGGTATGTTAACCACTAGTAACGTTCTGCCAGATGGTTTGTCTGCTGTATGTTCTCTGACTGCATGTTCTTTAAAGTAAATGGTATGTGAGGACGTCGAATCTTTTGTCAGTTTAAGTTCCAGCGCTGTAAAGAAAAATAATTATTTACAAAACAAATATGCTCCAATAATTTAATTCATAAGTTATTATCACTTGATTTACCTTTGAAATCTTGCGTGCGTTTTGTTGCTTTCATTATTTTAACTTACTGGTTACCGTATAATTCAATTAATGTGTAATTAATAGCATTTAAATGTAAATTATACAATAAAAACAAAGCCCCGTGCTTGTTTTTTAGGTTACCTATGTCACGGCCGAGGAAAATGCCATTTTGACTTTGACAATCACCTGTTTTGTTTTTTTTATTTTTTTTTGTAAAATTTTCCCATGTAGGGAAGGCAAAGGGAACAAAGCCCATACAGCCAAGTCTTCAGTATATCATTTCTTCAGTAGTTTGTATTAATTGAAATGCTAGTGTTGTGCATTTCAATGCATCTTGGGAGAGTTTGACGTTAAACGATCTCAGAGTAAACAGAACTGGAGTAGCCTTTGTCTAACATTCCCCTCTGCCAAATGCACAAGCATCGGATGCTTGCACGTTTAATAAAACTAGTTGAGCCGCCATTTTGACCGCCATAACATTGTAAACGTTGCGGCGAACAGAGCTCCCGCAAAAATGCCTGCCTGTGCTGTTTTTTGTTGTAAAAATAAATAGAAAATATCGAGTATGCTAAATGATGGTGTCACCTTTTATTTGTAATTATAATTTTTAAGATTTCATGATTATTTACTTCATTATTTCATGTTTTAGAATTCTACGATTTCAAATTTCGAGCGCTAGTCTCGTGGGGAGTGCGGCTGTGACGTTGTCAAAACGCACACCCCACGTGACTGTTTTAAGCGTGTGTGTGCGTGAAATTTAAATTTGTGTGTCGAATTATGCATGTGTGCATTTGTAAAAACGTTGTGCGTTGTGCTGGCTTTGAGTGTAGTGGTAACCTCACCCCCCGCAAGAAATGGCAGAATAAAATGTTTGAGAAATTGACTAATGGCTACTCCAGTTCTATTTACTCTGAGTAAACGATTGATGGTGTTTTTTTTTTTATCATAGTAATGGCCTTTTAAGCCTTCAGCTTAAAACGATAACAATAATGTTAGCAACAAACAATAGAAAATTATTTGAAATTAGATACAAAATACAAACACAAAATAAAACATGAAAAAGAAAAACTACGATAACAATTGATTGCATTTTTTAGACAAATGAAATGGTTACACAGTTTTTACATCAAACACCAAACAAACACCATACTCTAATCATATCTTCTCTGAATAAGAAATACAAAATACTGTTCGTTTTTTTACAGACTGTTTTTTACTTCGCATTAAAAGAAAAATATTTTGGTTGGTGTGAACTTTTTTCGTTGGGACAACGCACACAGTGTTCGCGAGGAAATAGGTTAGTTGAGTCTTATCAAAAGTAATGAAAACTAATGTTTAATTCACATAGAATTTACTTAGTTGATCATGACCGAAGGCGTTCTTGATAGATAAGCAAAAACATAATTTAAAATTTTAAATTCATTGTGCTAGATTGTGCTAAAGACCTCAAAAAATATATTATTTTTTCGGTGATGGCTAACAGTAATGCCTCATAAAAAAAATGAGTCAACTAAACTATTGCACATTTGGTGATTAAATTGAGGATTAAATAGACCGTCAGTATTGTGCAAGTTACGCCATGAAACGTCATAATATTGACCTTTTTATTGTAGTTGATTGTTGTTTTTGAAAAGGACTAATATTTTAAATTAAAATATGTTGTATTTTGTTGCTTTAGGCTTCTGACAAAGAATATTTATTGGCATTATCTATCTACACTTTCTTTGCTTGTGATAATTTAAGAAACAAACTGTCACTATCTATGAGTTCTATGACACTTTCTAGTTGACTGTTGGCTAAAAACGACTGTTTTGTACGTATTTTGTCGTAAATTTACGGCCATGTGTGGTTATTTAAGTGCCATGGACTTAATATTTAGTGATGTTATCCACCACTGCAAATAGTAAAGTGAAAAACCTTAAAGGATCGGAGAACCCTGACCTCTCCGAAAGGGACGAAACAGGACATGAAAACACAACGGATGATAAGGTCAGAGGTTATGTCGGTTCTTACGATGCATCTTCGTCCTTCGGAGGGCCATCTAGGGATAGCCGGTTCCGTTCCCGTGGAAGGGTTACCGAATTTCGGCACTCTCGTGGCGGAGGCAGGGGTGGCCGGGGCCGCGGTGGTTTCCCGCCTCGCAGTGATCGTGATCCCCTTGACAATTCCTATAAATACAACGAATCGTTAGGTCAGTCGAACAGCGACCACTGGTCGCAGGAAAACACAGGCAATAAGTTTTATGAGAGATCGGATCTCGTCGTTAACTTACCAGAAGATCCGCGTATATCGAAACTACTTCGGCGATTGTGTGCTGAAGTGGACGTGGAGAAGTCTCTCGTTATCTGCAGCAAGCTCCAAGATGCTGTTATGCTGCCTGAAAACGCGAGGTATATCCGCAGAGCCTATGACATTCTAGTGGAGTCTTTATTAGATGTGCTTTATGATGCTCCAGGGCCAGAAACAAAGGAAGGAGCAGCAGTAGTTCTTGGACGTATTGGATATGTAATGGGCCCAGATTTTAGGAAACATTTGGAGTGGTTTTCTACCACGTATTCTGTTCACAGTACATCTATCAAACATTTGCTAACTTTGTCTTTCACCGAGACATTTCAACTGGACTACCAGACACCACATTTGTCCGACTTTGCTGAAATCACTCTTGAGAGACTTCAGGGTATTATAGAAAGTACAGACTCTGCTGATGTGTTCATGGCTGCTATAAATGCAATGATTGTCATGGCAAACTCTTATCCAGAGCATTTTGCCAATCATTTTGTTGACACGGTAGATATACTTGTAGGCTGGCATGTGGACAATGCTCAGCCCAAGAAAATAAAGGAATTTGCTTTGCAATCACTTTTAAAGCTAAGCCGTCACTGGCAAGCTGATGTTGGATTTTCAGTAAACTTATTATACCAATTTGTGGAGGACATGGTTGCATACTCTAGTGATTTGGATTCAAAAAGCGACAAAGAGTCAGAACCAGGCTCATGGCAGGATTCAATGCAGAAAATTACATCATTTCTTAATGTTTTTAATACAGTTGTGAAGAGCCTTGGCAACATGCTGAACCCGGCAGTGTCTCAGGCAGTTACATGGACATTCTTAACTGAATCTCTGATGAAAATATTACAGGTGATGATTGTAACCTTGAAGGAAGATGCTGATACTGACTTAATTTTATCAGGTAATGAATGTGTGACATTGCTACTAAAACATTTACAATCTAAATCAACAAGCTGCTTCCAGACACTCTTTATTCTCATCACTGCAGAGATTGCTAACTATTTACAGGGAGATGACTGTATGTGTCTCAGCATAATTAACCTAATATCAACTACAATAAAAGAGATATCTTCAAATCTCCCCATAGAATTTATTACTCAAACTATTGGACCTGATTCTTTTCTAAAGCAATTACGTTATTCTGATAGCTCCCAAATCCTCTATGGTATTCTATCAGTTTACAACAACTTGTTGAACTTGAAAAACATTCCACTTTTACAAGAAACTTATAAGTTTGTCTTGACTGATATACAAAATTCCTATTCTAAGATTATTCCAAATGTGAATGTCATAAAGCCAGATTATTCAGAAGAGATGACATTTGATGATGCAGAAAAAAATGTAATATTTTATTTGCAATGTTTGTCAGACTTGGCCAATGCTAGTAATTCAATTATAGGTATGTGGGCATTGCAACCTAGCATTTTAGAACTCCTTGCCATAAAAATGTGTCCTCATGATATGAGTTTGATAAAAAATAAACCAGCACTGCAATATTCAGTTTTGTTCTTGCTCTATTCACATTGCAAGAAAAATAATCACTTTATAGCTTCTAGTAACCTGGTAACAAACACTCAAAACAGTGCTGGAGATAAATTTGGCTTATCAAATCTTAATTTGGGAGAAGTATCAAGTTCAAGTCCCACATCAGGACACCTAGCAATAATTTTAAATACATTAAGCTTGATATTAGAAGAAGATGTTCCAAAAGAGACTTTGGTGCTTGTAATGAATTGGATCTCTGATATATTTGGTCAACTAGATAAATATTTACCCCTAGTCAGCATGTCAAAGGGTTTTCTTGTGCTAATAACAAATATGTTGACTTTTGCATACAGTTTTGATGATGATGTTGTACTTTTAGCTATAAAAAATAGCCAGATATTACTGAAAAATAAAAGTTTATCTTGGAACATTATTATATTAAAAACCATTGCATCTTTGTGTCTTTTACACATTGACAATCAAAATAAATTATTGTCGCACACATGTAAGGAAGTCTTATTTGAATTGCCCTGGGACATTGTACAGCTGGAGCTAGACAAATATGCTGTGAATATATTTACTTCACGCAAAATAAACCTGCATATATTGAACAATGAGTCTAAACTGAATTCTTTTAAAGAATATTTAATGAAAGGCTCTTTTTGTGCTATGTCTAATCACCACTTTAAAGCAATTATAAACTGCCTACTCCAAACGACTTTCGACGATAAAAATTACATATTTACTGCGTTCTTACTTTCATGGCCTTTACAAAGTCAAGACATTGAAGAAAATAACCTTCTGTTTTTCCGACAGTGTGCTACAAATTTTTCATCTATTATTGTTGGGTGGGCTTTATCAGAATTAGCTCAGACATGTGTGTCATTAAAACTGAGAACCCCTTTAGGCAAACCTCAGGAGACATTCATGAAAATAGAAGGTGTTTTAAAAGGAATAGCGAGAGATATATCATCATCAGAGACCAAATATATTTCAACAGAGCAGCACAAATTAATAGATTTTGTCATGTCTGAACAAACAAGAATCCGTTGGATTACAGAATTTATGATGTTTTTGGAAAAATATATTTATAATGCTGCAGAAGGCACTGCTACTGTTTTACCAGCAGTGCAAAAGCCTGTACGTACTTTTTTTCATACTAATTGGTCGACATGCCGTGAGTGGCTTACGAGAGTCCGACCCGCGGCGTTGGCAGTGAGCCTGTACGCTGGTAATATCGGCGCAGCTATTTATCATGCATCATTGATATTACAAACGGCCGCAACTTCTAAAACAAATATTGATATCGAGGCAATTACAATGAGTGTTGCAAAGGCCCTTATAAAAATCGGAGAACCAGAAGTTTTGCACGGACTTTACGTCTGGTTAAAACAAACATTCAACAAACGTTTGCCTTGGTTAAAAGGAGCTGCAGAACAGGCCAATTCTAGATATGAGATAGCAATCGATTATTACAAGAAGTTGAGTATTGTAAATGCTCAAGAAGAGTATAAAGAAGGCAGTGGCGCAAGTGACGCAAGAGCAAATAGATTCATTGATGAACAAATATTGGAAAGCTACAAACAAATTCAAAGTTGGGAGGATATGCAAGATTGGAAAGATAATGAAAGTCAACCAAATTCACAATGGAAAGTATTAAAAAAATTTGATGATGGCGCTGAAATCCTTGAAGAATTCTGCAATTGGGAATTATTGGACTTTGGAGTCAATGAATTGTCAAAAAATGTTTGTTCTCATCAAGGTATTCTTAACAAAATTGAAACTACAATGATATCAACTGCAGTAAAGATGTATTACTCAGATTACACGGAAAAATATGAAAGTCTATTAAAGGACTGTGAAACACTGCTTAACACTAGCACAGAAGAATTTTCTAGAACTAACTCTGTGCATTTCTTAAAGGAAATTGCTGTATTACAACTTGCGAATACTGGCTTATTGAATATTCTAAAAAATGGTAAAACTGGATATAATTTATTTAAACCTTCAACAGTAAAGGAGTTAAAATATGGAACGGAATTGAAAAATTTGAGTCGGATTATGTGGTGGAACCAGTATTTTACAAAATTAAATCTTACTGAAGAAAACATCTTTTATGCGGAATGTCTAAGATTGGATGTGATCAAATGTGCTAGAAAGAATCAAAATCTAAAAATGGCTCAAAGAGAACTTCTTAAACATTTCAAAAACAATGCTGCTTTCCAAATATATTTAGGACACATCAGTGACTTAGAAGAGCTGAGTGACATCTTGCTTATGTCTAGTAATGCATATGATTTGGACTTATGGACTTTAAATAATGCTACAGCATTAGTGGAACTTTGTAAATTGTCTTATGTAAAGGAAGAAACAAAGTCGAGAGCTATCAATTTATGTGCCAATATTTCGCTAGGATTTTCTCAAAGGTTAGCGATGGGTGAACAAAGCTATGAACTAAGAGAAAAGGGAACAAGGATGTTACTCACACTATCCAAATGGGTGCAAAATGAAAATGAGGATGTGTTACAAGTTGATACGCCATTGATGAAGTTAATTTCAGCCCTTCCTGAAATTGGGCTAGTAGATAACAATATTTCGGACAATGTTATACCTCTTTCTGATTCTGCAGTTGGAAAATTGTTGCAATTTGGTGTTAATCAGTGTCCAGGGTTGGCGAAAGCTTGGGCTAGTTTTGCTGCTTGGTGCTTTAGATGGGGTCGAAAGATGGTTGAGTTTAGTGCAAAGACAGGAGAACAACTAACAGATAAAGATAAGCTGCAAATTGAAAGCGTTATGCTAGGATGCTCTTCGCAAGATTTTGAGGCAGTCTGTGAAATATTATCAAAAACCAAAGCCACTTGTGATGACGAGGATATAGATTGGAATGAGATCAATACTTCTGAAATGATAGAAAGTCAACTGCGTACAGTTCCATATCTTAGTAAAGCTTATCCAAAACAACCTATTTCGCTACTGGTGGATATTTGGCGTCAAGCGCAGAAGAGAGTTTTCTCATATTTTGAGTTATCAGCTGACGCTTATTTTAAATTTCTTCAGCTGATTTGCGCATCGGACTACATAAATCACAGCGGTGAGAATGCTGTTGTTAACGCAACATTACGTCTTCTTCGTTTAATAGTAAAACACGCAATGGAATTGCAAACTGTGCTTGAATCGGGCCTAGCTAATACGCCTACTCAACCGTGGAAGGTTATCATCCCTCAATTATTTTCACGGCTTAATCATCCTGAAACATACGTTCGAAAGTGCGTATCAGATTTGCTGTGCAGACTCGCAGAAGACACGCCACATCTTATTACATTTCCTGCTGTAGTAGGAGCTGTTGAAAACGAACAGAGTGAATTAACAGAACTTAATGTAAACAAATCTACTTTCATAAGCGATTTTGAAAGCGATGATGAAAATATGGACTATGATGATGAAGCTAGTGACAAGGTGATCAATATGGAGTTAAATTCTTGCTTTTTAGATATGGTAGAAACGCTATCTAAACAAGCACCAACAACAATCTTGCAAGTGAAATTATTAGTTAAAGAATTGCAAAGAATAAATCTTCTTTGGGATGAATTGTGTCTGGGAACTCTTGTGCAGCATCATTCTGATTTCACAAAACGGCTATCGCAATTAGAGGCAGAAGTAGCAAAAGTTCAAAATAACGTAAATCTGACTGCAGATGAAAAAGAAAAATTAATTAAAGAGAAACATCGTATTATATTTGAACCTATTGTTTATGTCTTGGAACATTTAGATAATATAACATCTGCAAACCCTGAGACACCCCATGAGATTTCTTTCCAAAGTAAATTTCAAGCTTTGATTAAAGAAGTAATTGACAAACTCAAAAATCCTGCCAATCCAGAAAAACCCCAAGAATCTTGGGCTCCACTGAAACAACTACAAATCAAATTACAGCAAAAAGTCAGTAAACGCACTTCGTACATTTTGAAAATGTCTGATATTAGCCCAGTGTTAGCAGGAATGAAAAACACTGTCATAACAATGCCCGGCTTGCACACGAACCAACGAGCCGTAAGAATCACTATCGAATCTGTTGAAAACAATGTAGCTATATTACCAACGAAGACAAGGCCTAAGAAATTAATTTTCTATGGTTCAGACGGCAAGTCATATACTTACCTATTTAAAGGTATGGAAGATTTACATTTAGACGAGAGAATTATGCAGTTGCTGTCTATAACTAATACGATGATGGCCCGTGATTCAGAAAATAATGATAATCAAACATACCGTGCTCGACATTACTCTGTTATTCCACTTGGACCCCGTTCTGGTTTGATAAGCTGGGTGGATAACGTGACGCCTCTATTCGCTCTATACAAGCGCTGGCAGAATCGTGAAGCTGCTTTACTAACAGCCAAGACAAATAAAACTGTAAATGTTTTGCGTCCTTCGGAATTGTTCTATAACAAGTTGAATCCCTTGCTAAAGGAAGCAGGTATATCAACGGAGAACAGAAAGGAATGGCCTGTGTCGATACTGAAGCAAGTCCTGCAAGAGTTGTCTGCTGAGACTCCACGAGACTTGCTGTGGAGGGAGTTGTGGTGTAGCAGCGTGACACCTGAGCAGTGGTGGCAAATGACGAGACGGTACAGTTATTCGGTTGCGGTGATGAGTACCATCGGCTATATTATCGGTTTGGGTGATAGACATTTAGACAATGTGTTAGTGGACTTGACATCTGGTGAAGTGGTGCATATTGACTATAACGTGTGCTTCGAGAAGGGCAAGACACTGCGAGTGCCGGAGAAGGTGCCCTTCAGGATGACTCCCAACTTGGTGACGGCCCTCGGTGTTACTGGTGTTGAGGTAAGTGACATTATTTCTATGAGTTTCGTTTATTTTTCGTGTTCACTGACCATGCATAATATTATATTGAGATTCTTTTGTTTAGAATCATCGAATATAAGAATGATTGCACCAATAGCACTTATTAATTTATTATGACACACTGATTGTGATATTTGTGATTCAATGCCCATTTATCTAGGTTGTCTAGATAACACTAATTTGTTGAGAAGCTTCTAATTGGATTGTATTATAAATTACATAGCTCCCTATAGTCGAATAGAGTTTTGATTAATTTTATTAATCGAAAAGAATCAACGTGTATCTTAAAAGTTTTATATTACTGATTTAACCATCATTTTGTATTTATAATATTATTGTGTTTTTTTGCCTAAACATTGTGTTGTTTGATCTTCCGTTTTACATTTACTTCTACGCGTATTTTACTACCTTACAACTTACACAACATTATTGTATTAGAAAATTGTGAATAATAATTTTGACGACCAACTGTAGTTGAGTGACTAAGGGTCAGTTCTTTGATCCGTGGTCAGGTTGACCAGTAGGTTAAAATATGGACCAATGGCGAAAACGTATGATGTCGTGATATGAAAGCTTGTTCAATATTCGAACTTTCAAATATAACTAAAGTTAAATAATCATAGATAATTTTACCACAACACTATGTTAGGATTAGTAAAATGGCGGCTGGCGGCACAGCTAATGTATATTGCTTCGAATTTTCATCGCAAATTTAACAATTTGTCAAGCTGACGTCATACATTTTGGCGTTTTCATTGACTTTAACTATTGAGGTGACTATTGCTACGGATCCCTTATGGTGAGTTTTGAATAAAAATAAAATTTAAGACGTCAGCTTGACAAATTGTTAAATTTTCGAAGCAATATACATTAACAGGGCCGCCAGCCGCCATTTTACTTATCCCAGCATCGTGTTGTGGTTAAATTGTCTATGGATTATTTAACTTTAGTTCTATTTGAAACTTCGACTATTGGACAAGCTGTCATATCACGACATCATACGGTTTCGCCATGGGTCATTTTAACCTACTGGTCAACCTGACAACGGATAAAAAACTGATCCTTAATTTCCTTTATTTAGATTAGACCATTATTTAGATTTTTAGATTTTTTTTCTTGTTTAGTTTTAGGCATTTACCAAACAAATGCGGCCTGCGGTGGCGACCATTTTTCTAATAATATGATATAAAAAATATAATATATGTTTAAATTCCTTCGGCGATCGCGCTAGGGTTATCAATTTTTGCCCAGCCATAAAAACTATTTATAGAATGAAACGGCCGGTACGTAAATTGAAAACATGAATAGATAATTAAATACTTCAATATTATTACGATCTGTTTTAAACACCCATCCAAGATACAACCATCAAATGTTTGCAATATGGTGAAGTTATTTTTATTCTGGGTTAGGCTATATGTTATTTATCGTGCTCGTCCGTACTATTTAACCTGGGGGTAGTAATTCTTCGCCATCGGTGCCCATATTTATCTGAAAAATTGGTTCTGACAGTGATTCTTATTTTAATTATCGGTCTTTAAGTAAGCAACAGAACAGAATTTATAATTATAATGTTTTCGTTAATTATATTCACCATCAGGAATATTTGTAAAACCACCATTATGGCTCATCAGCTGTGATTCTGGAGTAAAATTCTTCCCATAATTCGAAATTTTTGCAATTACCTTTGCGATTTGGTTTTTAGCGCTTTCGGCAGCTAAAAATGTACCATTTACCGTCTTTATTCATAAAATTTCGGTTAGAATTCGGTTAATCTTGAATCTCGTACAGAAACTGAAAATCTCGTATTTGTACCAAATTCTCGTATGTCTGGCAGTCCGGCAGCCGCTTGGCCGCGCGGCCTTACCGGGCCTGTGTGAAATAACTGGCGGCCGGAGCTGCGGCCTGCGGTAGGCTGTCACTGGCCGCCACCACAGGCCGCGTATGTGTGGTATAGGCCTTACCACTTTTAGATGAGCGCCATCTATTGAAACAATAAGTTACTTACTGCTCAGTGTTAGGAGTATGGAGTTTGAATGGTGTTGTGTATGCAAGGAAGGTGGCACCACTAGTTGCGGTTGGGGATTGCACTTATCCACTTACAACGAGCTTTACTGAATAAAATTCAGTAAAGCTAGCACGAAACATTATATGATAAAACATTTTATCGCCGTGCACTGCCAGTAAAGAAAAACAAATTCAATATGTTGGCTATACCCAAGGTACTTCTGAGAGTTCATTTTGAAAAAAAAAAACATTTTATCGTATAATGTTAAGTTTGTCGTGCTAGAGGGGCTGAAAGCTTAATCAAAGCATTTTTTTAAAACGTCCTTACTTAAAAAAAGCTTTTTGTGATCAATTTTAATTTTGATTGGATGAACAAATCTTACTATTATAAAAATATTATTGTTTTTTCTAGTATAGCTTTGTGATTATGTTATCATCATCAACCTGTATTCGTCCACTGCTGGACATAGTTTCCCATAATGCACGCCACTACTCTCGAATTTCGGTCTTTCTTAAATGCTGTCTCATAGCTTCATTCATTCCGATTTTGATTTTAGCTCAACTCATAGTTATGATGAAACCTAAAATACATAACTTTATTACCTATTTAATGTAGTAGTTTGGCCCTTTTTTATTTTACTGACTACCCATTTTTATTTAATACTACTACTAGACTACTTTCATCAGAAATAATACTGATTGGTCAAAACTAAATCTATAGATTTTTCATTCGAATCTAATTATCTAGATAAAATCGTGATTATGCATTGCACAGAACTTGGAATACAAATTTCGTAATGAGCTCGTTTTGGAAGATTCGTTTGTATTTTAAGAACTATAATGAGATAGTTACATAAACTACATACTAAACATTAATAAATAATTAAAATTTCACCTTAATAGTTAATATATTTTATTTTACATCGATCATTTTATTTATATTTATTATAATAATTAAATATCTCAATTTATCTGACATAGAACCTTTTATGTTATAATCTTTATTATGCCGGGAACTCATTAAAATCTGTTAATAAAAGTTCAACAATAAAGCTTTTAAAAACTTGAGCGTAGATTGTAACAGGTACCTAAATGCGAAAGGGGTACCTACGATTCACTAACAACTTTAAATGCTAAAAGCGTTTCACGTTTCCCACAAAACGTCTATCGATCGTTTAGAAAAGTAACACTACACTGCGTTGGGAGACCTGGCGGGCCGGTGGACTGGCGTGGGCCCATCCGGCGCGTACGAGGGGTTGGCGTCCCCGCGCTCTGAGTCAATGTATCCGGCGTTCTCTATTATTCGACACCGGGACGTGTCTGATTCTCGTTCCACGTACAGCAGTCGCGCTGGCCGTCCTCCGAGGGTCGACATGCTCGGAGTGACGCTTGTCCTCGTAATGGAGCCTTCACGGAGTGCGACTGAGCCTCTTTTCCTTTCTGGGGCCGGCGAGCCTCTATATTCTGAAGTGTCTGGTCGCTTGCACCGGAGTAGTTTGGCGAAGGCGGCCCGAAAGCCGGCGTTCTTCCAGGCGTAGATCAAAGGGTTGATGCCGGAGTTGGACATGGCGAGTGACGAGGTGACGCGGTACGCTATGGGGTTGTGCAATGGACGCACAGGCAGCGTCTGCGCGCACGCCACCACCACGAACGGCATCCAGCATATTGAGAAGGACCCCAGCACTAGTAGCACCACCTGGAATTCAGATAACGTACATTTACACCTTTTTCATGGTTGGTTACGTACGTAGGGAAATACTAAGCTATTACAATTCACACATACCACGTCGATTAAATGGCGTCAATTTTTCTTTATTAGTTAGGACAATATGATTAGTCAAGAAATGTTCCATTTTCATTGAAGTTTCGCTGTAGTTGATATCTAGCTAGCAAGCGCCTCCGTAATATACAAAAAATGATAGACTGTCTATGTCATTTGCATTCGCAGTTTTTGCCATGTTTATAGCCACCAACTCGCGTAAGAGCCATATGTAGCTATGCCCTGCCCATACTTTTGACGTATTTCTTTCATGAAGAAGCTTTACGTCCAGCATGTCCACAGCCTATATACGTTCCACGGATAGGCCTCCCTCATGGAGGAACACATGAGAAGTATGGGCCGTAACACAACCACTCTGGCCCAATAAGGGTTGGTGGGTAGAAACACGGGACCAACGGCCTAACGTGCCTTCCGAAGCACGGAGGAGTTCGAGATCACAATGTTTTGGCCATCCATCCACGGCCTGACCGTGGCGAAGGTAGCTTTGTTTTCAATCAAAAGCCAAAAGCTTACTAACCACTACGCCACCGAGCTCCTCTCCGACGTCCAGCATACATCGCAATTATTATTTTTGGACAATGCCTGATAATTAATCGATGCAGAAATGAAAATATCATGAGTAGTACCTGTATGCTTTTCCAATCGTTGGTGCCGGTGGGGCAGCAGGTGTTAGCGCGCATGCGGCGCGCGTGGCACGTGGCCTCGCGCCAGATGCGCCAATACAGGATGAACATCACCATCCAGATGAGGGAAAACATCGGCGCCAGGATGCTCGTCGTATAGGTCTTCGGCACCACCTGGAATGTAGTTAGGTACAATATTAAAATTTTTGAATACATACCTAATTTTTAGATCTGTTTATTGTTATAACAATAAAAATACCACGTTTTTAAAAATACCTGAAAGTTGAAATTTCGACTTGAAAGTGCTCGTAGATAGTTGTAAGTAGTTGCGAGTTGCATTGTCACTGGGTTCTGAATTATTCCCAAAGTTTCAGTACGATAGCTAGTCCGGAAGTGCTTCAAAATTGAGTTACAAAAATCTAACCGGACAAACAAAGAGACAAAAAGACGAAACAAGAAAGTGAGTTAATAAAAACAGCAGTACAACTGGTATTGAAGCAAAATAATGACTTTTTATAGATTAGATGCTTTGTTATTGTTATATTTTGCTCCGACCATAAATAAAATTGGGAACATGACAGGAGAAAGATGCGCTTTCTATATTTTGATTGTTTTGTACAAACAAAAATTACGCCAAGAACAACATATAATTAGATGCATTCTCACCATGTTCATCTCGCAAGCGATCCCGTCGTGCCAGTCATTCCAGAACATGGGTATGCAGCTGATGCAGACCGCGACCGACCATGTGGCGCTCATTAGCACGCGCGTCACCAGTTTGGTCATGTACCGGCTGTAGTGCAGCGGGTGCACTATCGCTATGTACCTGAAACATAACCACAAAAATATCCGGTTTAATATAAACTAATTGTTAGACGATCAATTTGCATGTTAAAGTTTAAGGGTATCGAGCACCCGTCGTAACGGTACCAATGTACTTCATGCACACGTCACCACTTTTAGTTTCATGCTTGATTAACATGTTTTGGTTGCTAACACGACAATTTCTCTATAATTAACACGTATTCTCAGAATTCCCTGTGTGGGATAATTAAAAGCTCCTTTTAGATGATTACGTGATTTGACAACATTGAAGCTCGACTCACCTGTCTACAGCTATCGCGATGATGTTGTAAATGGACGCCAGACACGCTAGTATTATTAGAATGAATCTCATAAGACATGACCACTTAATCTTTCCAAATTCAGTATCTAAGTAGAAAACCAGATGGTAGGGCAGCGTGAGGCCTACCATCAGGTCGGATATGGCCAGGTTGAGCACGAACTGGTTGGAAACCAGCGAGGAGAGCCGCCTGCTCAGTGTGACGGCCAGGATAGTGAGCGTGTTCCCGCTCACGATGAGCACCATGAGCGCGCCGTCGATGATGCTCCACGCCCAGTAGTTGTAGATGTCCGTGTCCTCCCCCTCCGCGGTCGCGTTCCACCCCCCCGCGCTGTCATTCCCAAGGTCAAAGTCCATACCATCGCTGGCCGCGATCGCCAGCGCCCCCCACTCGGAATACTTCGACGTCGTGGTCGTATTTCACACGCACATTGTCTTAACTGTTCGCGTCACTTGTCACTAGTGTTATTTCTGTATTAGCACTAAAAGTATATCGTGTATCGTAAAGTTCACACATTTTTCACATTTGATTTACAAATCTGCAACAAAAAATCAATGCTTAGAAACGAATATCGACAGGTAATTGATTATGGAAATTTAATAACCTTTCGGAGTCGTGCGTTACTATTGAGTAGGCATGAAAGTGTGTCCGTCTAAATTACTGGGCCTCTCCCGGAGCGCTCCGTGCCTCTAAATCACATTATGAACTTTTTCAAGGGATCCCCACTGTTTGCTCACCCCTACGACGAGCTACCGCCGATGAATTATTTATGTTCGACAATATAAGAGGAGTTTCGACCTCTGCAACTTAATCGATTGCGTTGCCACGTCAAATAAATATTGTCATAACTTCTTGGTAGTTTGCTAGAATTCAGTTTATGGTTCATGCAGTTATTCTTTATTGATATAAAAATATAAACTACTGCTATTAGACTTGTTTATAATGGGGTACTACGGAATATTATAACATAATACGACGATCGTTTTACCTAACATACAAATAATACTAGACATCCGAGTTGAAAAGTTCTCTAGGACTGTAGAGTTTTTAAGAATTTTAAGTAGTAATTTTAAGCCATAAAACTATCTAGAGTCTAGAGAGTTCTATGGCCTACTTAAAATTCTTATTTGAAATATTTTTATTTATTCTTGTAAACGTAGAAATTCAATTATTAAGGGGTTCATCTTGGACAAAGACAAACTCATTTGAATTGCCAATGCATGCAGATTAACGAATAAAGAGAGATCATTTTTATTTACTAAAGCTGTTTATTTTGAGATTTACATTCTTAAATGAAGGATAATCTTTTTGGTTCAATGTTTAATTGCTGCAGTGTTTCTTAAATAGAATATCTATATGGTGTTAAATCGATTAGCGATATAAAATTAAGGTCGTGTCCATTATGTTTATGGCATTGGAATCTAATAAAGATTATTATATGTGGCCTGAACTTTATAACAGTAAGAATATGCAAACGATGCGGAAATATTGAAGTTAAATAAGTTTCATTTGTATATATTATAATTCATATTTTTGACTGGACCTTACAGTCCCTGGTCTAGACCAATGGAAGATGCGACGACACTAAGAAACGGTCAAGGAATAAAGAATTCTTTGAAGAGTTCTTTGTATTGTTATGTGCAATAAAGTATATATAAATAAATAAATAAATATTGAATTATAGTAAGTGTACCCGGTTTTAAATCTATCTTTGTTGGTGAGTCGCTATGATATCAATTATACGATTTTTTTGTAGAACAAAATGTGAACAGAAAGTATTTTTAAAATTCTCCATTATTAGATTTATTAGTTTTCAGAATTTACCTAAATTTCTGGGTCTCTTCTATTCTCGGATTTGTGACTGATGAATGAAACGTGTGATACGGAGGTACGGCTGTCTTGTTGATGAATGAAACATCCGCCAGTAGGCTAATGACGCAACAGTTGAGCTTCTGTTTGGTGCCAATGACGGGGAAGCGCACCTGATACTAAACAATTCAATTATGGCCCAAACATCCATTACAAATGTTGCCATATAAAAATAATTTATTACAGAAATAGAAATATATTAGTCATTCTAGTCTCCTTTATATATTTCTATTTATAATATTAGAAGTACCCTCGTTATACCATACACCATGAACATGACACATTGTAGCATCTTATTGGTATAGTTTCGCGCGCAATTTATATAAGGCCATATTTTACTCGTTGATGCGTACGTGTATGTCGGAATGCTTTCGACAAATGTTTTATGGACAGAGCTAAAATAGTTTTATCTATTTAAAGCGAAACAGCAATAGACGTCAAACGGAAATTGCGACTTGGAAGACAATAAGCGTTGCAATCTGAGTCTGGCTCGTGACAAAGTGATATAAATGCAGGGTAGGAGTGCAGTGAGGCGGGCTACAAACAAAGATGGCGGGCGGCCGATGACAACTCATTATCATGCGACGCCGGTCCCAGCAACCGTCGATAATCCTAATTGACAGGCCCCTATCGATTCGCACGCAGTATCGCGTAGCCAATTTAGCTAAACATAATTTATTTTGAGTTTCATTGAGTTAGATGAAAAAAAATGTATGATCTCTCTTATCTGATTGTTTGGCATTTTTAGGGACGTTTTGGAATTGAGCGGTATTAAGTAGTTGGTAAGTAGGTTAAATACACAGACCAATGAACTAAATTCAAAATAAAAAAAATTTCAAATGTGACCCAAAATCGCGTGCTTCTTCAAACAGTTTTTAAGTAGAGGGATGAGTACATCATCAAACATAAATTTGAAATTAATAAACAAAAAATAAAAATATTTGATAAGAGATGGTAAATTTAAATTAAACGTGTTAACAAAATAAGATATTGAATACTCAACACAAAATGTATATTGTTATTTTGAATAAATCGATAAATGTGAATTAATGGATGAGTGGTTTCCATGTTATTATTGTTTACACGTAAACAAGAATAGTTGCGTACTATTTATGGAATCGATAGATCCATGAGCACAGGCAGATGAAAATATCTCACATCTAAAATGTGATTCACCGTACACTATAAGAAAGATGCAAAATGTATCGTTATAAAGATTTTAGTACTTCAATAAAAAATACAAGCAAAACATTACATTGACATATGCAAAAAGGTATTTTGTCCACAGCAGCCTTGAATGTATAAGAAATATTGAATGTATTATAAGCTGTGAGACGCTAGAATATAAAACCACTCCCAAAACATCGGATGTCATAAAAGTAAGTCTAGCGAAATATATTAGCTTTATTCATGTATTAGTTATTGAACCTACAGCAAACAAAACTTCTTGTAAAAACCAAAAAATGAATAAAGGCCCCACAATACAATGTGTTCTCTCACAAACCTCAACATTGAAAATGGATTGAAATAATAATGATGCAGTATTGTTTCTATGCCATTGTATTCTACTTTCATTATTGATACGACCAGACCGTAATGTTCGTAACAATGGATCAAACTGTAGTAATTGCCGGCGTACATGGAGCAGACGGAGTACGGTAGAGTTATCACCATTATAGATGGGTGACAGTGACACTTGGGCCTTGTAGGAATTAGACAACTGTTTCAAAGGATCAGCTGGAACGTCCCTGGATAATTTACTGTTAATAAACAGTGCACGAGTAAAACGTCTTATTTGTGGGGCAATTATTTCTAGGTGAATTAGCCATAATGCAAAATTTTTTCACACATTGAGTGATAAATTTCGAATTAAACTAGGAAACTAAAAAAAAATACCAGAGTATTGCAAACAGGCTCTGAAAACTTCCCCTAACCCATTAAGATGTCACTAATCTGAAATAAAGAAAATCTTAGAGTAGATACTGTTCTAGGGAAAAAAACCACTGAATGAAGATAAACACGAAGTATCGCTGGCCCTTGAGACATATCAGGAGGTTGGCCATAACGATAAGGGACCCAGGATTCCGCTGATTCTGAATACTTTTGCACACGCAATTTAAAAAGGCTCAGAATCTAATTCTTTGTATAATTTTCTCGAAACGTGATCAAACTTTCTTCCGGTCTTCTTGTTTTTGGTCTTACGCTTTAAGACATTGTCTTATCTCTAGATACGTAGTTTAAATTGAACTCTTGACGTTTTTATTAGGGTCAGTGTTTTGATCTGTGGTCCTGGTTGGTTGACCAGTAGGTTAAAATATGAACCAATGGCGAAAACGTGATATGATATCGTGATATGACAGCTTGAACAATAGTTGAATTTTCACATAATAATATAACTAAATTTAAATAATCATAGACAATTTCACCACAACACGATGCTGGAATTGATAAAACATCGGATATGACTTCGAATTTTCAACGCAAATTTAACAAATTGTCAAGCCGACTTCGTATATTTTGTGGTTTCCATTGACGCTATTGGTCTAGACTTTAACAATTGAGGTAACTATTACTACAAATCAAAAAACTCACCCTTAGTGCTTCAATTTGAAATTTATGACATTATTATTGTTATAAATAACGAACTGTTTAACAACACGTAAAATAGTGTTCACCAAATCTTGATTCCGACAACCGATGTCCTCGACCAAACAATTTTCATAAACCATGTCATTTAGACGAGAAGAAAGCAAATATACACACAAAGAAAATAAGTGTCTATGTTTATATGTATTATAATTAAGCTTATTCTGTTTAACTCACAATAATGTTCACGAATGCAGTGTTAAATGTAGCTTTCTTAATGCAATCTCGGAAATGAGTTTACTTAGCGAATCTTGAAACAATTTAAACACACCAGCCTTATTATTTACAGAGAAACTCAGTAAAGGAGACAATAGAACGAACGGGCTACACATAATCTCAACAGCAGCACCACAAAACTTCACTTGTGCGGTAATATTTCAAATAAAAAGTAAAACGATTCGTAACTTAGAAGATTTTATGAGTGTTATTTAGTTGAAAAAACTTTACACCTACAAAATCACAATTAAATGCGTATTCATCAATAGAAAAACCCAACTATAGTGAAAGTAATCAACATGATCTGAATATAAAAGACAAAATCTGAAATATGGTGATAAATATTAATTTATTCATATTGGATTTTCGTTATTCTGAGATGTCTCTCAAAGCTAGCGGTTCATTTAGAAGTCCCCGCTAGGCTATACGTACTCAAACAGATTTTTATGTGTTTTTTGCCTACGTAATGGATGTGACTTTTTTTTTGTTGTTGATATCACACCTAACGAAATCTTATTTGACCTTTGATTCGCTTTAGCCCGGAATACCTTTTCGGATTAACAGTCAGAAGGTTGTTAAAATATGTGTGCTTTTTCTTAAACCAGCTTCTATTCTCGTGAATGTAATCGAAAAATATTATGTACGTACGCGCATTATATTTGATTTTCGACATTTAGAAATGTGGTTTGTCCAGAACTCTAATCGTGCGGACTCGTCCTTCGCAAATAAGAGAGGTTTATTCGTAACCTACCTACAAGGTATAATTTAACCTAAACAAGTATGATTAGGAAAAACGAAATATAATTAGATGTCTCTTGAATTGAAGAAATTTAATTTTTGTTATAGTAATATCGCTTTCGCTACATTATAAAGTATGTAATAATAATGTGTCATTATTAATTTTTGAGTTGCAGCAGACTCTTTAAATTTTTTGGTTATTCGGTACGTCGTCTTACAAGTTCTGTATAATTATCATCAAATCTATACAATTCTTTTAACTTATTCCTTATGAACTTTTTAATTTATAAACTTAAATGTCATGTCAAGGTTATTAGAAATTGCCTCGCCATTAACACGGCCACAACAAAACGTTAGGTTCATCGTTATTTAGTTTACATCGTATTCACATATCCGTGCCGTGATCACTAATCATAGTACACACTAGCCGATCAATTTCGCAAGGAGTTTCTGTATGATTGGCACGTCACCATGTTGGTCATTGTAGTCCGGGAGATGACCATGCGATGGCCTAAGGCTAACCTTGTACGCTCTGCTGATTTAGAAACAGAAGAAGCAAGAGCATACTAAAGCTGAATCTGTTTCTTAAGTTAAATAATTATCTACGGAAGGCAGTCGTGCTCCAAAAATTGTTTAACAACACTGGTAATTGATTATGAAACATTAATGCTATGGTTTGCTCTTAAAGTACGAGCGTTTTTAATCTTAAAATTGATATCGGTGTTATTAGTTAGTGCGGTGTTAGGCTTTACCAAATTATTTTCAATATTTTTAAATCTGATCTGTACATTTTTCGTATCTTTTTAAAATTGGTTTAACTATTTATTGACTTTCTTGTGTAGCAATTCAAGAAATCACTACACGGTCGCTTTGAAAATATGTAAGAGAATTGTACCTATTACTCCATTTGCTGGACGTTTGGTAACAGCTCCCCGTGATAGCTACTCGCGCTCAGGCGATATAGGCCAAACAATTTCACGGAGCTACACAAATGGACGTTCAATTTCTTATTCGTCTGGAATACGAAAGAGTAATATAAATTTTGTTGCGTTTAGACTCTACGATTTTGACATCATTCTTTTGTCGTAATTTAAGTCACATTTTAGGATTTACGATATATTAAATTTGCTTGTGACCTTTTTATTAAAGTTTTGTCATTTTATTTGAGAGTTAGTAAAGAAATATTTTGAATCAAATAAAGTAAGGTTTGGTGCGTTTTTTAATAAGTATATTTTGTTTATGAATGTAGTTATTATGTTAATAATCATAGCCATGGCATGAGTATATCAGGGGATGTCTGAAAGTTGCTCCAGTGATAGAGAGATTGTGAGAAAAGCCGCTCTGGTGGTATAGTCGTATTTTGAGAAGAAAAATTAATTAACGAGAAGAGTTATGAATATGAGACTGGATGGTAATGCAGGAAGCGGAAGACTGAAGAAAAGATGGATAGATGTGTGAATGAGGACATGGCTAGGTTGGGTTTAATGTTAATATGGCGTGGGATAGAGAGGAACGGAAGAAAAAGACACGTTGCGCCGATCCCAAATGACGTAAGGAAAAAGGCAGGCAAATAATGACGATGAGACCATTTGTAAATTTTTAGCAAAATGGGTATTATAAATAGGCTATTTGACAGTATCGAAATTTTGGTGTTTTTTATTGCCATCCCGGTGAATTAGGTATTTTAAATGCAATTTCCATGATTATATATTAAAAATATTGAATATTTTTGTCGAAATCACGTAAATAAATTCACGTCCTTTGAGGTTAATACGAAGCGATCGTAAACGGAAGTTAAAAGACGAATGACGTCATTCGTCAATACATAAAAATTACTCACAATTTTACGCGTTAATAATAATATGTTTACTCATATTGAAATAACTGAACTATCCTTAATATCTCTAGGATCTCGACGTGCTAGATGAAACCACTTTTTTCGCACTTGAACCTTTTTTTGGAACAGTAATAAATTGATTAATAACGTCACACGACGCCATATTGCTGGAGCAAGCGTTTTGGCCACGAAATTCAAACAGTGTATTTTGAAATGTTTTTTTTTTTCAATGAAATACTGAAAATTATTTAAAATAAATATTACTTTAGAATCCTTATACTACACTTAACAATGTGAGATAGTTTTTAAAAACTAGTCCAATAGCCCATTCCTACATTAAATAAATTAAAATTATATTAAATATCTTCAAACATTCACACCTATCAACTAGCCCCATTTTAAGCAACTAATGCTGCTTATGTTACGGACACTAGATGACTGATAAATATATTTAATAGTATATTTAATAATAAATACTTTTAAATATCCTGAATATATATAAACATCCAAGACTGGAGAGCAAATTCCTGAAAATTCATCACCCTAACATTTGACCCCCCAACCTCTCGAGATGGTGATGCCTTGAGACCGGCATACAGACCACTCGACCACAGAGGTTGTCTAAAAAAGGTTATAGCCGTCCATTTTGCATCAATTTCTATATAAAAAATTTCCAAAATGTCCATAAAGTTGATATTTTGTTCTATCTGCAGAAGGTGTCTAGCTTTCGATGGAAACAATTTAGATTTAATCATCGAATCAGGTTTGTTTTTATTTTTAAAGACTTAATCTTCATAGTTTTTAATCTTCTTCGACTTGATAGCTTCAAAAGACTTGATGACTTAATGCTGTTGGATCACTTCGACATTGCAGATATCCTTAACACCAATAATTCAACCAATCAGTTATAATTCTAAAGCCTTTGGCTCGTGTGATCTCACATTGTGTGACAGCGTGCGGTGCTCTTTATTCGTTGACAAATGACTAATTCCCTCAATTGTTTAGAGGTACCGCCTTTTTAATGAATTTGCTTTGATCACCTTGTACTTTAGCTGAAGTAGAAGAATTATTATCTTCGTGAATGCCATTGTAAAGTATGAGTTTTATGATATTCCAAGCACATTTTGTAAAATGAGTTCGCGTTCTGAGTGATGGTGAGTGACTTGTATAGCTATTTGCGTGAAGCCACGATCCCAAAGGCACTTTATATGAACTCCTTCGTATAATGTCGTAAAGCTTTGATACTCACGTTATATCTTCTTTATTCAAGTCCTAAAGGTTTTGATGTTATTATTATGTAGATGACTTTTCGTAAATTGTGTGATATAAGTATGGACGCTATCGCGAGTACTTGTCCGATATCTATTAAATACGACCTCATAACTCGGTTTTATCATGGATTTGAGTGACGCATAAATTACGGGATTGTGTCTGTTATAACATTTGTGTTTAATTAATGTACTACGCCTCTCAAAAGAAACTTGTAACCATTTCGTTTTAATATTTGGATCGTGTGTCTAATTATAAATTACAATTTTTACAGATGTTTATATTTCTTTTATTTTTTTCATAGAATCTTTGCTTCAACGAAAATATTTCTTTCTTTTACTTAAACAGAGAGTGTATGCTAGGACAAATATTCAATAAATTACATAGTCAATATATTATTTCATTTTGTACACTGACTTATCAGCCGTAATTTACTTATGTTTTACAATATAAATCATTCTATTCTATTGACTACACACGTAATCATTAATCTTTGGTGTCGACGTTAGTTATCAATTAGGTATTGGGATTTTATGATTAATTATTAACGTATACTCTGATATGTCTATAACATACTATTCACTATCAATATTTATTTGTTAATTAAAATAATACTGCCTTCTCTGCTTATCATGTTGTCTTGTCTCATGGCTGTTTTTATTTCTAATAATTTTTGCAATTATTTTGAATACGTGTATTTTTTATCCATTATTTTTCTATTCGATTGAACAGCTTTTATATGAACAGGTTACATTATTATTAAATTGATTACGCTTTTACAAGAAGTGTTTAATCTTCTGGGACAAGATGATTTACAAGCGAGAACATGAGCCGCTGTAGTTATTGTAACTACCCGTATTATGCTGAGGTTCAACATAAATCAAATTCTTAGACGCGTTTGTCCCTTCTTTCAAATTTGTTATTTGTGCAAATTGTGTTAGGGATAGGTCAGGATATTTTGTCATATCTTCATGTAACTGTCTCACGTAAGCTAATAGGGGTTATTTTTCTTTTATGCGCAATATTAGGTTGTTGATTCCAAGATTTTTGTCAATATGTGGTTGCAACTTTGATATGGATAACATGTCGTGTCTGACTGAAGCATCTACTGCTTATGACATCTCGTTAACATTTAGTCTCGACTCTCATGCATTTTATTTTTCTTATTTGTAAAAACTCGAAACCCATTGAATATTAGGTACCACTAAAATCATGAAATATTTAGAAATTGTATTTATGGAATTTTAAGGGTTATTTTGGAATATGAATATGTTCGTTCAGTTATATTTTTGTGAGTCAAATGTAGTCTTTTTTTTTCGCTTCTTTATAAGCGCGTAGAATGTAATGATGTCTGCTTGAGTGAGACGCTTGAACTTGTGTTTTCTATTATTAGATCTTTTTAATGCAAAGAAACTGATAAGTGTAGAATGGTTTATTACCTGTTTCAAATTCATTTCTACTGCTTGTATCATTAAATATATTTTTAGAATTTACTCATTAGTTTTAATGTATTTATATACATTAAACTTAGTATTAAGTATATTATATCTTATTCACCTAATATTGTAATAATGCACCGGGTACAGAGTAAGTCATTCGCTATTTCGAGAAAACAATTTTTTATGTTTATTATAATTTACTATAATACCTAAAATTTATTGGCTTTTATTTTCTAAATACGCTGCGTTGTTTGTGTAATAAAGTTCTTCTGCATTTTCAGACAATTACGATCCTCATTGTTCACTTACTTAACAACCGCCGCAAGATAAAACAGATGTTTAAAATGAAGCGAGCTTCTTTAGATAAAGAATCCGCTTCTACAATTAAACTTTACGAAATGGCTATTTGTTTTCCGGCGAAAGTTAATAAGTAGTGGGAGCTATTTCGGATTGCAGGCATTCTCGCCCTGAACGGCAGTTCGCCCACTGCTCAGACAATGACTCCGATTCCTGCTACGATTATCTGTCGACTCCACTCCTACTCTTCAATAGGTTTTCTGTCACTTGAAATTCTTATTGAAACGCTCTCGCTGTATTCATTAGCTTCGAATGTTGAGACATTCAGAATAACGTTCCGTTTTGTTTCATATTTGTAATTTTTATTTTTATCTTTCACTTCTTGAAAGTTATTACACACAATTAAAAAAAAAATCTTCTTATAATAATTGAAAGTATGGACGGCTCCGATAAAAAATATCGCAAAGCCTCCCAAGACTTAATTCAAGTCTCGTAATATTTTAATTCATGAATTTTAAGTGGCTCTTTAGGAGTTTACGTTCCGAAGGTGTAACCGACGATTTTTCTTTTGAAACTTTTACACTCAATTAGGTCTCGATTATTTTGGGAGTCCGTCTAGAACGAACGAATTATTGGGAAATAATGTATTTGGTTCTCTTTTTGCATTCGCATCATGCGCGAGCGAGGAGAATGTTGTTAATCCGCAGCGCCTATTATTACATTACATGGTGTATTGTTCTGTCTTTCATAACGTAGTTGACCATCCCCGATATTCAATGGCACAAGGTCGTTTCCTGTCTCTATCAAAGTCCCTGTTAATTATTATTTCGTAACTATCGTCAACATTTAAATTAATTTCTGGCCTGAATGAATATGTATACCAACGATATGTTTAGCCTAAAGCAACAACATGTTTGATTTTTGAAACAAATAATGGGTCGCATGTCTTAAATTAATTATAAGCTCATGTCAAATAAACTTGGTGGCTCGTATACATGCCGATTCACGAAAGAAATCCGTCCCCCGAGAATCCACCTTCGTCAGACATTCAATATAGAGATGTAATTCGACCTAGTCGGTAACGAGTTCCACATATTGTTTGATTATCGTGGGAGCGCATAACGAGAGACAAATATGTTCTGTTTAAGGCTTTTATTTGTGCCATAAATTGGCAACGATCAGTCTAACATCTGCTAAATAATCCTTCAGCCGTCCTTGGCTGGGCGTAAATCATAATAAAATCACGGCAGGTGAAATTTATAGTAGCAATAACCCTCCACCGTTTTATGATAATTCAACAATTTTGTATTCAGGTATCGACGATTTACTACGGTCTGTTAATGTCCGATTAGGGCTTACGCTCTAAATGTGTCTAAAATACTAAACGGACCATTAAAATTCGGCTCGGCCATTGACGGGTATCATGTACTAACTGCTCAGGTTTTATGAGCTTGCTATATCGAATATGAATAAAATATAATCTGGAACATTCAAATTTTATTTAACTCGAGATTATTTTATTAGCAGCGTAAATTTTTAACGTTCATTTTCGTAAGCAGAATGGACAATGAAATAGTATATTCCTGTTAGCTTTGAATTTATATATGCACTGCGCTAAAACAGTGTCGTGGAATGAATTCAATCGTGTATTTATTGAGTTGCATGTTCATTGATAATGCAACTGAGAGGCGCAATCAAGGGCGTAACGCGATTGCATTAGTGTCCATTAGCTCGCGTGCGCCGTCTGCGAGCAGCGCTGTGCGGGGCGCACGCACTGCGTGAACTTTGGAGAAAACTATCACAACAGAAAACATTTCTAATATTTTCACGATTGCTAAAGCAGTACAAAACTCGCCTACATAAAAAAAATCTATTGTATTCAGCGCGCGTCGCCTCAATAGAGTCCTTTGAGCAAAAAGCAATTGGAGAAAGGAACAAGAAAATAACGTACTGCCTGATTTTTTTAATAATTTCAACAATGGACTCGTCACAAACAGATACTTTTCATACTAAATTGAATATTCCCTAAAATTGAATCCCGAAGATAAAGTTCCGGCCAAATCGGGCAGTTACATAAGTGGAGGCGGGGAGCCGACGAAGGCTTACGTAAGATCGCCTGGAGGCTCACATATAAAATACCTACTCACTAATTCATATTTCTGAACGCACGCTTTTCATACGACCTATTTTTCCCAACGAACTCAACACAACTCACGGTACCATAACCGGTGAATTTTAAGTTGTATGTTTGTTTGTTTGTTTGTTTGAGATGTTATATTATTTGAGCAACTTATTTATACTAAGTGTTAGTTATAATTTAATGCCTCTAAGTAAACGTTTGTGTTAATATGTAATCGGCCGTCGAAACGGATCGGATCAGACCGCAAGAAATCGGAGGATGGACCGATGTCCAAGCGCGGGATGCGATGCTGGCATCCTGACGCTGGTCAATATTTACCTCGAGCACGCCGGCATTCACGCGAGGGCGTCCTCACCATAACAACGGTCACTCACATAGCTACATCATGCAACAACACAACTCGCTGTCACTAGCGGCACCAAGTTTTCCGACTCGGGGTGGTTGCGGGCCGGCACGTGAGGCCGCGACGACGATCCGTTGGCGACTAGCGCTCGCGGACGCGCCGTCGACTTCCAAACTCGAAATTCGAGGTCTTTATGGGTATTAGTGAACTAAACGCGAGTGACAAAGGTCATGGTCTCCTTTTCGCTCGGATAAACACCATGTTCCGAGTGTGATTGCCGGGAATCCGTTGCATTACGGACTCCAATTGTAGCCTACGTATCGATTCCGGCACGCGTGTACAACTTGCGGGAACTTGAAATTGTTTGTCGATGCAGCAATTGCTGTCTATGCGGGGTCGTAGATAATTGTGGAATTTATGTTCTGGGGATGCCATAAATAACAATGTCACGGTGATATATGCAAGCTAGATGTTATTAGCTCGTTACTTCATTGCTGATGTTGCTTGGTTCAATATAACGCGTCCATTTATCTCGCGGAATTTTATAGATATTTATTTACTTGAAAGGTCACGTTTGTGAAGGTAAAAGATGAAAGCGGCTCCATTCTGTATTTATTGCTGTCTATTCATACTCCTTATTCATTAATTTTACTAAAAATGCAGAAGGCAGCTTTTTCTACTAGTTGTTTTGTGTATTTCTGGTGTACTCTTCGTAAATGCTGGCCACTTAATCTCGTAAACAGCGTAATGTGTCTTAAATAATGAGATAATTACCCTGTAAAGTGTACAAGCGGATTAGATAATGTTGAATTGTGTTTTAATACTAAACTTAGGCACATGTTCAGTGCATTACAGAAATCATATTTTCCACTTGATTTTGATACTCGTAGAACGTTGAAATAATAATATTGTGCAATGTTTTGTTAATAATTTGAAGGTTTATCTTTGCAATATCAAACACACGTGGACTTACATCATTTTTTGCAATATGGTTTTATCTTACCAAAAAATGGTTTTAGATGACACACTGATGATGATGTCCTAAATTACCAACATTGGTATAATGACATGACTTGTGTCATTTCGAAACCTTGTAAATAGCAAGCTGAGTAGTTTTATTATATGTTCGTGATTATTTTCGAGAGGCTTACCTTGTTTTAGATAAGAATCTAGAAAGGTCTTTGTGATCGCAGGTTCAGCGCTTGTCAAGCGTTAAGTCGTCTTTATATTTTAGCTGAAGGGCATAACTTTTTTGGTCTAAGAAAAACCTTTTGTCCATTGCGCGGTTAAGAAAATAGGACAGAATGTTTCCGATTTTTCTTTCGGTAATATAAGCATTCGCTTTTTTTTTGACGAGGAAGTTTTAAGAAAAAATGTAAAAGGCTTTCTCGAGAAATGTAAGTAATACATAATTGTTGTAATAGACATGAATTAGACCCTATTACGTGAGACCTATAAAAATACTGGTAAAGTGTAATATGTAATTTTTGCCAACCCCCTTGGGGATATAGGCGTGATAATATTGATATTATGTATGTATAAATAAGTGGCAGCGGTAGCCGAGTTGGGACGGATGGGACTACTCGTTCGAGAGGCCGCGGGAATCGCGGGTTCGATCCCACCGCCTGTACCACTGAGTTTGAATAAAACTTATGTACAGTTGATTGTGAATATCGCTTGCCTCACATTGTGTCCGGTGCATGGCAACAGGCTCACCACCTGGTACATAGGGACTTAACATATCTGGCGAAATGTGGGTGTTATCGCCTCTGCCTACCCCTTCGAAGAAAAGAGGTGTGATGATATATTATGTTATGTGTGTTATGAACACATGAATAACCAACAGAAGATTATTCCTTATCCTAATATATGCACAGAGACTCATAAAAAATTGCATAATAGGTAAAAGAGACCTGTAAAAGATAATTAAGGAAAACTTATCGAAGGTTTATTCTAGATACTAGATATGATAGTCCACTGAAATTTGTGTGTTTAATAAAGTTGGGCCAAACGTGTGCCACGCCAATTTCGCGTGATGGCCGCCAGAATTACCTTTTACCGGCTACGGCTAAATATACTCTCGATTGTGGAAATTACACAAAACTATAAATAGTTTGTTACACCCGTTTAAAGTTGTAATAATTGTAATACGCGTCATCATATAAAAAACTTATTACATGTTGTGTCTGTTTACCGTAAAAGCTTCATTTTGAGCTTTATTGACACGGGAATTTCCACATTCCTTATATGTACTAACAACTAATAAAACATAAACAAAATTGACATTATAGAAACACGCTCTATATTTCGTTTGTGATTGTGAAATGTAATATTGTAAAGAAAACTGGGTTAGGAATGTCGGAGGAACAGTATTTAAAAAATACCCTACAACATTTATAAAAGTATAACGTTTTAATAAAATGTCCTTATCACTAAAGAGGAAATACTTCGTTGTTGCTAATATGTTTTTGATGAACAGTATTAAGCAATTTCATTAACGGAATACAGTAGATTTTATTGTACGTAATTTTAAAAGCTCCTTTATTTTCTAGACTAAGTTCTGGCCTTTGACTGATGTTGTAGATAAAAGCTATCTATTCTATTCATATTGTTTATTTTCTATTGATTTTTACGAGGTGGACCTACGATCTGGCGAAGACCGCAGGAAGTCGCTGGATGCGGGCGGGCGCAGGAACGATCGTTGTGGAGATCACTGGGGGAGGCCAATGTCCAGAAGTGGACGTCTGTAGGCTGATGGATGGATGGTGATATTTTCATTGTGCTTTCTATACCGTAATACTCGTACACACTTGAAAAGTTGCAGTTTAATCTTTCGTTCATTAGGAATCGGCCCCATTCTATTAGCTCTCCCCTTCACTTGGTTACAGACATCAACTGCGATACCAGTCTTAGTCGGGTGTTAGGTATTATTTCGTACATGGTTTTTCAATTTTCACTTAGTTACATCATTACCAGGTTTTTTTAACTCACTTCTTGTTTTTCTTTTTATCCTTTTGTCTCTTTGTTTGTCCAGTTGGATTTGTGTAACTCAATTTTGAGGCATTTCTAAACTAGCCATTGGGCTGATACTAATTGTTTCCCTTATACGAGTATACGACTAACCCATAGGCGATAATAATTGTGATTGTGTATGTATGTAATTATTATATGAACCGAAAATTATACGAACTGAAATTATGCTAAATGATATTATACTAAAAGTTGTTAGGTCAAATGAAATTATATGAAACGTGGTTAGGACAAACATAGGAGAACCGCACAACACTACTCGACCATTGATTGACATTTGTAAATTAAATAATCTGAATTTCGAACATACCGCTCGTCGCTTCTGTCCCGCTGCCTGCAGAATTCGGGATACCTGTCCCAACGGCTCCTGTATTTTACCTTTCTCAATTATTAATTTTATTTGCTGGTTATCTCAAGACAACGCGCGTCTATTTTGCTCATCTGTGTAATTAGCTATTACTTATATTATGATTAACATCCACTTAACAAGATACTGAAAAGATAGCTCATTATCACCGATGCGTACTCTCGTTGAATATGTATGTGCATACATCAAGCGGAACATCCACGTAAGAATGTGTAAGAACATTATAATTTCTAATGTTTATAATTCGCTATTATTTGGTTTTGCAAAATATTATGGTTTTAGCGTGTTTTCAAGTGCTGGAAAGGGCTTTTAGTTTTAAGCTTCTTAGACGGGGACAATGTCACACTGTCGTGCTTTTAAAAACTAGTAAATGTAGACGTTTTATTCCTTTCGTATAATATTTTTTTAAAACAGCAAATAACGCATAACACGAGTGCCGATTGCTAGGCTTTTTATTAAACTCTTTATTGCACAAATAAACAAAATTGTAGTAAATACAAAATGTAAGCAAAGGAGGACTTATCTCTAATAGAGATCTCTGCCAGCCAACCTATCACAGGTGTGTGAGATTTAGTAAGGAGAGGGAAGAGACACCAGTGCAAAATAGGAAAAAAAAAATATAAAGATAATAAAAACTAAAATTCAAATACAATAATATAATAAAATAAAAAGAAATAGATAGAAAAATAATATATATTTATACAATACATATGTCTATATAAAAACAACAGTATAACAAAAAAATACACAACAAAAAATATATATATATATATATAAAGTATATGATACATACTATATACACTATTATATACACTATTTAAAATATATTTGAAATACATCGGTGCCGAACTTCAACAATGGAACATAATATGAAGACATATTCGTGCAAAATAAATTGCTATACTCTTGATATAAACCCCAGGAGCTCTAGATCCATTTAATATATGGGAGGAGTTTCAGAAATCGATTATTCCCCTGTCCCACTGGGAACTGGTGATAACACACTCGCGTTAGAACCAAGTGGTTACAAATCCTCAGGTGCGATATCGTTGCGTTATTTGTTGCTCGAAGTAGAATGTTTGCACGTTCTATTACTCTCTCCCAATATTTATAATGCACACTAATCATTTGTCATAATTCTTTTGCCGTTATTCTCATAACCAGTTCAGTGAACTCGACGACGTGGAATTTTGATTATTGTCAAGTTATTAAATTCAATTTTGTTTTTTCAGCCTTTTATTAATTGTATCTGGGTTTGCGATAAGCGGTAGTCGAGTTGGGACGTACGTGGCACTTCTCGTTCGAGAGGCTGCGGGAAACACTGGTTTAATCCTACCACCTATACCACTGAATTTGAATTAAACTTATGTGCAGTTCATTGTGAATATCGCTTGCGTCACATTGTGCCCGGTGCATGGCAACAGGCTCGCCACCTGTTACATTGGCACCCAACGTTTCTGGCGAAATGTGGGTGTTTAACACCTCTGCCTACCCTTTCGGGGAAAGTGGCGTGATAATGTGTGATGTGATGTGTGGTCTGCGAGTGCTAGCTATTATAGTATATGATTTCTGGCAGAAATTTCCACTTATATCCGGATTAAACCCCAGGATTCCTATATTTGCTCATTCTGGTTACCATTGTTCATTGTTTAATATTAGATGGATGACTTATTGTATAATTCATGTATCATATTTCGATACAAATGTTGGCTATCTGCTTTTATCTGGATTAGTTTGTTGATCGGGTAGCTCCGTCAGCAAACACTTGTAAATCTATATGGGATTGCTTATCAACTCGGCCATACTTACCTTATCTATATCCGAAAATAATTACATGCAAGTACATTCATTCGAATTATATCCGGAATATTGTGTGACTCATTGTTTTTATATTAACAACTTTGTCTTATTACAAGGTTGATATAATAACCAATATATTTACTGATGCGTGGATATCTACTATGAGTATTACTCGTGCATTTACCAAACAACCTTCTAAAGAATTTAATTTAAAGAATCGTCTACGTAACTTGCTTCTAATTTTTAATATAATGACTTGTGTGTCGGAGCAGTCATTTTCGACTGCTTTTATTATTAAAAGTTGTTCATTAGGTCATTTCTAACATGCCTTAAGCTTTTCAAGTAGTAATTAATTTATAAGTTCGTCTCTGTCCATAACATATTTGATATTATTTATGTTTTGGACGCTAGTAGTCCACAATATCAGTCTTTACGGGATAGCTATTTGGTGAGCGACGTCGGGCTATTAATCTTCCTCATTCATTATTCTTAGACTTAACCATTTAACAGATTATGTTGGGTATCCTAAGGTTTTTGGAATAAATTCACTGAATTTATGCTGCTTCAGACTTTGACAACATTAATTGATTTTCTCTTTGCCTTTAAATTTATTATTTGATTACAGTCACACAACTTAGGTATTTTATTTATTAATTTAATCATTTTATTTTATTATTATTATTTCTAGATATGTGTAATTAATAATCATTTTCAAAAACATTCCTCTTTGGAATATGAATAATATGAATATTTTAACATTTTAAACGAAAACTATTAACTTTTAGTACAAAATTAAAGTCCATTTGAATTGTTCTAGAATGTTAGGTTCAATGTAATGTCATCTATATATTTAGGAACCTCCAAGGGAACTATCGGGAGCGATCCCTACGAGATTAAAGTAATATGTCTTCGTTCAAGGCGCTCCCGCCATATATCGCTATGGCAAATTACTCGCTTTAAAATTGCTGTGCACGTGTACATGATCAACAAGTATACGGTGGACTTATAAAGGGAATGAAGCTTTGGAAGTATCTTTATTTTAATAACTATTTGTAAACCCTTTGCAATCCCTCTCTGGTGTTGCAGATGTCCGCACTGTGAAGAAAACTTTTCAAATTTCGAACTTTTTGCCCATTTGTCCCCTTGTTTATTTAAAACTATCGACTTTTTTAAATTGCCTCTTTCTTCGACGATCGAAAAGTAATTGAAAATTAAGGTCATGACTGTTTGCGTTACAGATAGGTTCGACTTATTCAAATTTGATTTTGGAGTATTTTATAATTTATTTTTATTTGAATACCGAAGCGGTAAGGTCAAGGAAAAATATTCCTTACTTAGAACTTGGCACGAAACCGTTTCTTACATTACTGTTTTCTTTTATTGTTACAGTTTCATTGTATTTTTTTTAGACATTCATAATGCGCATTCTGTGATTAATTGAGAATGTGCATTGGAACATATATTCGCTTTTTCACGAGGATCGCTTACTTTAATATTAGATTTGTTATTTTTTCTTCAAACTATTTGATCACAAAACTCAGCATACATGGCCTATTTATGAACTAAAATAGTTTTTCTTGTGATGTTGTAATTTTAACGATTAATGTTCGTTTTTTATGGATCATTTAGAAATAATAGATATGAACTATATTAGAGGACTTTTTTGGTTATTGTTAAGCAAATTCCAGCAAATTAAGCAAAATTTATGGTTCCTCTGTACAAACTTATTTTATATTGTCATGAATTTTTATATTGCACATTGAACAAATGTGCAACTGTTGTCTTTATCAACTATTGCTTTGTATAAGTTAGCAGTGGAGACTTTAGATGCTATCGTACTATTCTTAATGAATTGTTTATATGTAAAATAAAAAAGCTGTATGATTCCTTAATAAATAAATAAATAAATTCTATTCATCATTGTACCTAAAGATTTTGGGTAAAAATTTGAGAGTTATCTGTAAAGATTGAATTTTTTTTGTTCGTGTTCTCGATAGTAATGCTGAATATAGACCTTTATTTTCAAATTTGTCTCTGTCTGGCAGAGGTGCTGGCTACAGGCCAAAGGTCCGTTAGTGTCAAGTGCACGCCCCCTGGAAGGCTCTCAGCCGTCTCACTGTCAGAGTGCTTGAGCATCCAAAACAAATTATATGCTATGTAATTCCCAGGAGTTCGCTTGATGAATATTTTTGATAGATTACATGTAAACAAGTGAAATATGGGAATTGTTCCGTAACAAAGCATTGTAGGCTTTTACTGTTTTGAAAAAAAAAACTGAAAAGAGGCAATAACAATGATAATTATTTATACCATTTGAACCTAAATTTCAAGATCATTGGTAACGTATAAGAATAAAATAACATTGTACTAAGAACCTTCTTATTTTGTTACAGGTAAGGGCAACAATAATCGTTTTTAAAAACTAAGGACGAGTAAGGTAAGGATCTTATACGAGACTGTTTTTACGGCAAGAGTGCGAATGAATCTAGGTATAAATAGAAGTTTTAAAGTTTTCATTGTAACATGTGTACTAGAAGAAACCTGTTGAAGAGAGGAAATAATACATAGCTTATAGCCCCCTAGTTAATAACTACAATAATAATTATGTTTTCAACAAATTGGAAAAGGACAAACAGAGCAGCGCCTTGCAACAAATTGAGATAACTTGTGCACAATGAACGATGATGTATTTACTGAATTAAAAGAGTCACATCTGGTGTCGTTTTATTTTGAATCCCGCACAAAATAGATCTTACAAGTCTAGATTATATTCTACATACATGTTAACAACAACTTGTTAGATAAGAAAAGTTTCGTATTTCTCATGGTAGTAATTAGCTGTAACCGTTTCTTATAGGATAGGTCAGAGTCTTATGGTAGTTCCTTGTAGAGGCATGCGTCACCCCTAAGTATTTAATGTGATCTATTTTCTATCGATCTATTCTGCATAACGATTCCCTGTTAGTATTCTAAATTTGTGTCAATCACTTACAATGTCCGGCTTGCTTTGTGTCCATAAATCCCTTTTGAGGTCATAAACTCTTAGGTCCCGTTCCGGACGTACTAAAAAGTTGCCGACTCCGTAGTTAATTTCATTATAGACTTCTATTTGTCTGTTTGAATTATTCGCCTCTTCCGTTGATTGTTCGAGCTCAGTTTTAGGGTTTATATTTCCATATTTGCGTTGATAGAGAAAGTTTTTCGAAAGAGGCAGTGACCTCGTGCGTTGCCATGGTGTCTATTGGCATCTCTCCAAATGTTACGGCCAATGTCAATGGCATGTGCCAAATATCATGAGTCTCACTTTCGTCGTCTCGTCTGAGCGGGAACGGGAAACTTTAAGCGTGGAAACCGTTTATACTTTCTTTGTTAGAAAGCCTAGAAATTTCCATGTTGACTTCAAGGTTGGCAAGGTTTTGTATAATGTAGCTAAGTTCGAGCGTTGCGCATATAAATATGGATTTGGTAAATGGGTCAATGCCACACGTGTCGAGTACCGGGTTCTGCATTACCATCGGGCAATCTCGAACTGCACTCAGGGTTTTACGAGTGAACGTGCTCCTCTGAGTGGGAATATTTGTATCGTCGTTTCATTCCACTGTCCCGCTTAAGATACTTTAAAGTATGTCTGGTCGGAACTGACTCAAAATTTGATGCCGACAATTTTCCTTAAAGCTTGTGTTAGGATGCTGCAATATTTCGCTTATGTTTTGCTGTTTACAGAGTAAAGCTTTTCACGGCAGTATTGTTTCGCCTACAAACATTTTAGAATACAAAGTACTCTTTATACATACTTAAAGATACTCACAATATTCTCATTATATTTTATTGAGGGATTAGTGTACCTAAAATAGAAGCTTCAACCATTTTGAGGCTACGCTGGAACCCGCTCCCTCTTCTTACCCTAAGGCGCTATTAAAAATGAAGTTAAAAATATCGCTGCTCTTTGCATTTTACTACGAGAACATTAAATAATAATACCTAATTTAAATAATACTTTCTGTGGGTTCAAGTTTTTCTATTAATGTACAAGCAAATATTAAACATAATAATACTTTGTCATTCTAAATTGCTTGTAATGTTTCCGAACGACGTTATAATAAGAAGTATTGTACGACGCGATGTTCGGAGCTATATAATAACCGCACACATAACTCTTTATAAACAATTAGTATTTATTGTGCAATGAATAATATTTACGTAAAAAGTTCTGGAACAAACCCGAAGCTGTTTCGTAGGAGATTACCATGTTAGCAATTCTCCTGCGAAATTGCTGTTTACCCCGCAAGTCCCGCATTATTTAGGCTTTGAAAGGGTTATTTAGTCGTAACATTTTGTCAATACCCGACATGGAGCACAAGTATTCAGGAGTTGATCGTGGTATTCGTGTTATAGTTATAGCGTGCCACTATAAGCCTGGCAACTTCTTCCGTTATGAAAAAGTAATCAGTGTAATTTTTTTGTATAAGAGCATGTGTCGTATGAAGTAAGTTTGTCCAAACCACGTCCAACCACGTGAAACTTTTGATTGGCAAAATATACGTTTTATTGCGCGAGGAACCTAATAAATCTTGATATGGTCTGTAATTAAGTATGTGATGTATAACGACGGTTATACTTCACATATCCAACATAACAGCTTCACTTAATATTTGATTGTCTGAATCACCTGAATAAGGTTTTTTGGTCACCCACTCGTCACTGTTGATTTAACTCCACCAAACTGTGTTGACACAACGCAGACAAAAGTCAACATGAACAAATTCCTAGAAAAGACTTGTTCTTTGTGTCCGAGCATCAATTGAAACCGTCGCCGTCGTGAAATGTGAATTTCAGACCGTTACTATGGCAACACACCTTTATGACTGAGGAAACTGTTACAATCGTAACAGTATTAGTTTTAGTGCTGTCCCAATGAAGAATTCAGTAAGACGTTTTATGTTTAATGTCATAAGGGACACGTTACATTTTACTCTTTTACTCGTGGCATTTCTAAATGCACCAAGCAAGCCCCGTATTTGCTCGCTGTGCCTGTGTCAACCTGTCGAATTTGCACTTGGAGTGTCTCTGAGCACTTACCTCGAACCTGTTTCTGCGCCATTACGTAATCATTCTGAAGACATGCTTGTCGTACACGTTCCTATGGCTCCGAATATTCGCCTGTTTCTTTCTGTTTGACTATTTCCTTAAAATATATTCATAATGTTTGGTCATGTTTTCCTGCTGTTTTCACAATTTCATGTTTGCCCTTCATTCCTTTATTTGTGTGTTTGTATGCCGGAAAAGGAGACATATTTATGACACAATGTATGAACTATCAAATATGTTTATGTATGTTGCCAGCCTTTGAGTTTGCTTTCAGAATGATAAGTTACATGATTTTGTTTTGAAAGTTAAAAGAAATTGTTTGGTTTATAATAGTGGCCTATATTTTTCTACTTTTTTATACTTATAGACAAATTTGTTACTGCAGGTTCTCTATTTGTTTTATACCAGTATCCACTATTGAACACAGGTCTCCCTTAATGCTCGCCTTCGCTCTCCCCGTTTTCTTATTTCGCCAGGTGGTGTCTACTGTTTGCCACCTACTTTGTCAGGAGATAAATAATTTTCTGAACAGTTAAAAATGTATACCTAGGTGCAATGAAAATTCCCTGGCACTAATGCCAGGGTAACAGTAAACAAATTTTATTAAGGTGTGATATCTTTATAGCGGGCTCGAGGGTCGCCATAAAACTGTGATAATAGTGTGTTATACACCGGCCATTCTGCAGTGTTTGACATATGGCGGCATCGATCACCGACGCCATGGCTTCGGCTATCTCGCCTGTTTACGACACAGTTTACGTTAGTTCCCTTTTATTGTTCCGTTAGATGGTTCTGCTCTTCCGCAGGACCTTTTAAACTTATCTCCAATGTTAGCAGTTAAAATTTGATGAAGTAATTTTTGTTCAGAAACTTTCTTAATTAACATTTATGGTTGCGGGTAAATTTATCCACTTCTTCGAAATGAATCTTTCTGAACTCATATTTGCACGACCATCAGTGATCTTTCTTAATTTGTAACTGTTACTTTCTACCCTTATTTTTTTAAGTTTAAAGTAATTAGTTTTTGAGATTTGGCTCGTTTTTTCTAGCAGATTGCTAAATAATTTCATGTTACATCCATGATAAAGATTACTAATAAAAAACAAAATAAATTTGGTAGGTATAAGTCCTAGTAACATTAAAGCCCAACAATTTCTCCATTTTAGCGAGCTAATAGTACTAAACTTAATTAACTCGCACTTTATTTAGCTTTAATTTTATAAACGGCCTAAGACGATCTCACAGTGTGGCAGCAGGCTCCTTAATCGTCGACTTGTTTGGTCTCATGCGCTTTCATCAAAAGACGTTTACTCTTCTCTCTCAAAGTAAGCACGTCCCATTATGAAAATAAGCTTTTATTTTTCTTTTTGTAGTGCAAAAAGGATTGGAGGCCCACTATCGAGATCGCTTCACACTAGACTTGTTTCCAGACGTTTGCAGATTTGCTTTGCTGTCAAGAATTCTATTAAGATGACAATCTTTAAATTAAACAGGTGTCTTGGATAGCCAGTATTATTAGTTTGCATTTATTTATAGCTTTTCTTCTTAATAGTGGTTGTTTGAAGTTATTCTTTCAGTAAAGTTTCAAGTTGGTAGCAGTCGTTCCAAATCATGACTGCAACGACAGGACGCAACGACGCCTCGTGGCGAATGAAGTGACATCACGTCGTCTGCTGCTGCAGCACCAGTGTTGTCCGTTACCAACTTGTACCTTTATGGTAACTGATTTTACAGGACAGAAGCTTGTTATTACATTACCATTCAACGTGCACCCTTTTTTAATATTGACAAGGGACCGTTTGTATATTAATATTAACCGATACCCAAAATAGAATATGTAAGTTAAATTATTGGGTTGTGGTCGGATGTTGAAGGAGTGTATCCTAATTCTGATAAGAAAACAGGTGACTTTATTGCTTAAAATCAAGGATAAATAAAAAATACCAAATATGAGAATAAGCAGTCTCCATCATACAAACTCACTGATAACACAGTGAGTTTGTATAATGAAAAAATTCAAAATGTGTCTGATTTTTTGCCTCTTTGACTAGATATCTATTTGGGTATTTTCAACGTAGCCCATTAATTTCTAATTATATTACACACACACGCCGTATCGCTTCAACTAAATAAAGTAGTAAACCAACAATACCGTCGGCTCACCCGGCGTCAAATAAAACTTGTGTGGGGTATTGATTTCGGCGGCCGCTCTCATAATTTCATTTTCCGTCAGACTTGGTAAAGATGACATAAAAAAATCTAGACGAAGGTTATGTTTACAGCTCTTTTTTGATTGTTGGTAAAATAAAGAATCTGTTACGTATTTTGGGTATGATCATCTGGCTGATTTTCCATTCCACCCATTGCTAATAAATGAACATGTAAATATTGCGAAATAAACAGATTTGTCTAGTGTTCTAAAGCGGTGTGTAAAATATTGCGTTTATTAAAATATTGATCCCTATATTAAAAGAGAATTATAAAATATTAATAATGTTCTAAAAAATGTTTGTAGTATAGAGGACTGCAAAAACACTTTTGAAGCACATAATAAATAAACCTCTCTTAACAAACAATGCAAAGTTTTTAGAAGTTGTTGACAATACTCGGTTTTGTTAATAAAGGCTGGAACGGGTAAGTTTTAACTGTTGTGTTAGAAACAATTTTGTGTATTCATTATAGCCACGACCTTGCTCGTGGTAGAAATGTAACTTATATGACGCAACTTTTATTATTATATTAACAGGCATCGGTATTTGACGAAATTAATAACATTAAAATATTACAAATAAATGCCGCAAACATTTGGCCTCCACTATTTGTTATTACCGCGTGAAGCTGAAAATCAATCGTAACAATTGGGGCGTAAAAATGTAGGTAGCAAAAAGTCCTGCCCTAACAGTGATCATAATATTTAAGCTGGTGATATCAAATCAAAGCTTCTACCATTATAATATACCCTTCTTACAACGCCCTTGTTTCGAAACGAACAAAGTATTCAATTTAAGATGAGTTAAGAATTTTGCAAATGAGATGAAATTTTCGGGTCTAGATAAGAACAATGATATATTTGGAACAGTTACGAACTTTTGGTCTGAACTTGGATGTCTTGGATTTTAGTCTTGAAGAGGGAAAAGACATAAATGAATATTGAAATGGTGAGAATAATTTCTGTTGTGGTGAAAGAAATAATTCCCTAAATTATCCTTGTATAAAATAAATTATATTTCTGATGTTAAAATTACTTAACTTTTGTAGTCACAGTAATGGATGTAATAAAATGTTTCAAATTGTTAAAAAAAATATTTTGTTGTTGCTATGAGCCTTTTTTATCTTGTAATTAATATACAATTGTGTATGTATAATATACAATTGTAGTTTGCGTGGTATCAAAGTTTGCCAAATTAGAGTATTCTATATTACTAATTCCAGTAACAGATGTGCCATAATTTTTGCTCTGATCCGTCCTCAAATGAAACTAAGCGGATTAGTCGTCGCCATTTGTTTTCACGTTTTGTTCTATAACATGTTTGGTTTGTTAGATGAAAGTTTTGACCTTCAAGCACGTTTTTAACGCACGAGGCACAAACTGCTATGAAACTCGCGTAGGTATATTTTTTTGTGTGAAAAAATATCGAAAAAATTTTGTTGGTAATTTAGTACAGTTGATACACTCAAATTATACTACTCATAATTAATGGGTAGAAAGTTGTTTGGCACATATTAATATGTATAATTTTGGAAGTGACGATAACGTTTTGTATAATTGTCAAACCATTAATTACGAAATAAAAATGAGTTTTTATAAATGCCATTCTAACCCCCGATAGAAGTGATCACAGCAATCTACCCCAACCCTCAGAGTTATCATGTCAGGACCGTTGGAGTGCAATTGTCGGTCGTTGGGCTGTTTCCTCTAGTGGTTTATTACAACTGCGGACAGTTTCAGCCGCCAAACGGCGAACTATCATATTTTGTTGACCCAATTTATACTTCAACATTTTAAGATCCACATTGTTAAAGCTAACTGAAAAAGTTAGATGCAACCAATGATGAAGAGAAAAGTTAATTAGATTTTTGCCAACGACAATTTTTTTACAAATTTAACGAGTCTTTCTATACACAAAATAAGTACCGAAAATTTGCAATGAAGATTAAGGAACATAGTTTATTAATACATAATACAAACAACAATTGGGAAAACTAAGGATTTTATAATGTGATACTGTGATTGATAAGGCAATAACTGTTGTAAATTATTATAAATTGTTTCGTTCTAACATACGCAGTAAGTCTTTATCGGTGTAGATTAAACAACTACCCTGGCTGTTATTATTTGATATGGGCATAAATAAGAATACGGATAGTCTGTTGTCGGGGTCAACAAGTGGAATATTTATGATCCAAGTAAGGTCATTCCCCGCTCTATTGATTAATTTTTTAGGTCCCAGTTCCCAAGGGTTTTATCTGGTCGACAATTCTGGCCTCTTTGTTATATCTCAAAACCCAATTCGCAAAGGTTTTTGAGCAGAAGAGCTCAAGCAACAACTTCACGGTAGTCAAAGTCAAATGCGATACAAGCCTCGGAAGCTACACTGCTTGCTTTATATTACGGATTGTAAATAACTTGTCAGTTCTATGAATAGTCACGTAACTGCAGGTGATCAGGTGCATTCGCAGCATCTCCCCCACAGATCGAATCAAAGTGCAATACCGTCATGCCGCCATTCTGTCCGCTAACGAACTATAGTACTGGCGCGTGATAAATCTGAAAATTTCTTCGCCGTTGACTTGGTTTACCTTATATTAGTCGCAAATGCGCAGAATTCCTTGCAGACCATGGTAAAAATGTAATTGTCTTTATTATCTGAGCCTATTATTAGATACGCTCAATGCTTGTGCAAGTTTTTATATTGTTCTATAAAAGACTAACGACTAACGACCGACCGAGTGCACCAATACAATTCCCAGCGGGAATTTATTACATTATCTCGTGAATTCTTACATACAGTTCGTCGCGTCGGTAAGTAACTGTTTTATGCTATTAATAAAACGATATTAATGTCTACTCATCTACTGTACTAAAGATAAATAATATTATTTGAGATGCTGATTAATCTAAGAGCATAAGAAGTTGTAACCTACAGGAACTTAGTAAAGAATATAAAGAATTACAATCTTTACGCATAAACTTAATTATGTAAGATGTCTATGGGCGGCAGTGATCACTTACCACCAGGTGAGCTGTTTGCCCCCTTTTACATAAAAAGCGTGTATATAATTTATATTCATGTATATTGTTTCATCCTTTTAGCTAACAATAGTTGCTCTCCTAGTTTATCTGATGGTTTCGTCCTTTCAAGCTCCCAACAATTGATTGACGTGTTGAAGGGTATGTAAATTTCTCTTATATAGAATTGAATGTATATTGAACTTCATTGCTTGAAGATCTTTTATCAGTGGAAACAGAGTTGATTGAAGTATTGGGGCTACATCGTTCTGAGTTGTTTCACCTTTACAGGAATGGCTATTTGGAATCGAAAAGGATAAATGAAAATGGAAATATTTATTGGTATAAATTTTTACACGTTAACATACTAATGGTTGGAGTGTCATAAAGAGCCCCTTTTAAGTATAATACCTGTCCGGATAATACTCCTCATGTGTTTCTCCATGAGGAAGGCCTGTCCCAGCAGTGGGACGTATATAGGCTAATGACTTGACTTACCTGTCCGGATGACCCGCTCCTTCAAACCATTTTATAAAAAATACGAAAGATAGTTTTATATTTTAATTTGTTTTACAAAATAAAGTTTATGCTTCTATGAAAGTTAAATTGAATAATATTTTTAATGAACTGAATGAATGATAAACAGAAGTTTAGGTAAATCTGGATAAGAATAGGGCTCGGGTGAATGATAAGAGGCTACTGGATCCGAAGCTCGACTTCGGCAGCTTACAGCTATTATTTTGCTAACTGCTGAGGTGTGATGTTCTAAATTTCAATAGTTAATTCAGCTGCCCTATTCAGGTCAAGATTCCACCAATTTTCTTTAACATTCTTTCGTCAATAGTACTTGCGATATGTATCCAATAGGGGTTTTCAGACTAAGTAATTGCTTTTAGGGCATTTGGCATTTGGCATGCTATCTATTTCAACGACCGTCGACAAGTCAATGTTTCACTGCTGTTTCATATCGATCTGCATCGTTCGATAGCCAGAAGGGCGTTTCCACGGTCAGCTCTGTTGATAGATAGAACCTTCGCAATGTTTAATTCGAAGCGACTGTTTGTTTTGTTATTGGATAGTGTAATTAGTCAATTAAATATGAGGTCCCACGAGGGTCCGTGTATCGATTTGAAGGTAATAGGGCATAGGCAGTTTTACCCATGTTTTTTTTTTATTTCGAATGCCGTTTGTATTCTTCTTTTCTAAGTTTGTCGATAAGAGTACGTGCAGGTCGAGATGAGGCGATAGCGTATTATTTCTGAAGCACCTATCATAGCATATGTACTTCACTCTTACTTGAAATCACGTCGAAAGAAGGAAATTGGACTTTGTCCAATTTTGTTTTGTCTTCAGAAATGTGTACGGTGAAGTTGAATCTGTCTGCATATTAGCTAATCCAACACAAGCATTCGGAAATTGTTTCTACGACAGTACTTTATACGACCTTTGTGCACAATACTGCTCCCAGCAGGCCTAGCACGGCACGGGGACAAACATCTCTCTCCACCGCTTATGTCAACTTGACAGGAGACAAAAGCGTTTCTCCACTATAGCTAGCACGGCCCCAATGGAGATAATTTATGTCTCTCGCTGTGACGTAGACAGGGGACTATTTCTCCACTTGCTTAGCACGGCGGCCGTAAAGTGGAGAAACTATGTCTCTTTTTGACATATTATAGGGAGATATTAGTCTTCGAACTATTGAGGTGGGGACAAGAGTCTTAACCTAAAAACAATTAATTATACCATCGTAGTTTTCTCTAAATAATAATTAAAATGTCTCGAGGATACTTTAATATGGTTGTGTTAAGTGAACTAGAAACACAGCAAAAAGAATTCAGCTGCGTATGCTGAGAATTGAGATGCTGTAATTTTAATGTAAGTGCAATGTTTTCATGAAGTCTTTTTGTATTTCGCTCGACCCGCAATAGAAATTGTACCTAGTTTAAATACGATAGTTGATAAAGTACATAGGTACACAATATAAGTACACAAATATTTTTTCTTTCAGATTATTACCGCAATGGGTAATATTTCCAGGGACTGAAGGCCAGAGGCACAGAGTGGCACATAAATTCCGTGCAAAACTGCACTCATGTTACAGTATTCTCACCACCTCATCCCCAGGGAATACAATATCGAAATCGCATGGGTTTCACATCAATAAACACCCAATTGGTAAGTACCTAAGGCCCACTTGCAGCAAATTTAAATTGAGATCTAAAAATTACATTTAGTAAAATTTTAACATTTTGGTTGTAGTAAAAATGTCCAAAAAGGCACTATATCAAGTATTAAATCTCGGTTTGAATTTCCTGCTAGTGGGCCTAAATCTACTGACCGATGTTTATATAGTTATCAAGTTATAAATTGCTTCAAGTATTCTATATATTTTGTCATAAATCTTAATGTTTTAGGTTGTGGATGTGAATTGCAAGATTTTGAGTATTAATGCCAGATATCCAGGCAGAGTCTACAACCAATTCATTTTTAACAATTCTGCAGTGGAGGCAGAACTTAACAGGCTGCATAATGCAAGAATTGGGAATTAATATCTCCTAGATAATGGTGTTGGATGACAACAATAAACAATGAAAATAAATATACAAATGAGATAATCTGAAATTTTTTATTGAAAATACCTATAAAAGTAATAATAATAATAAGCCTCTTTGTTTCCAAATCATAAAAATTACATTTAAATTTGATAATTTCCTTTGTTCGAGGCCATGTATGGCATCCGTACAACAGTGTGGGCAGAACGACAGACTCCATAGCCTTCTTTTTTGATGTGAGTGGAAGTTTCGCCTACAATATGTCTTTTGTGGACCAGTTTTTTCCCCAGGCTAATTTGATTCTTCTTTCAACATATAAAAGTAGTTTCTTTTAATTATCCTATTTTGTTCCTTTAAAATAGAATTTTGCTCTCTGAGCAAATTATTTTTTTCTTCCATTAGTTCAACAACCTTCTGAAACAAAAACAACAAATTATTGCATACAATTACATTTTAAAACTGATTACAAAGTGTGAGAGTTAAAAGACTACATAGTTATGAACCCCAAATGATAGAAAAGCGTGATTATGTACATGTATGTATGGCACATAGGGGTTCACTTTAGTGTTAGATTAGAGGAGGACAGACTGCATTAAACACTCCAAATTTGACTACGCAGATGTAGTCTCTCTAGGTAATAAGTTTTAGTAGATAAATTCACATGCACTGTCGACATATAGTCGACTAACACCTTGATTTGAGCGGCTGAGCTCCTCACCCTTAAAATTGTTTATCTTTTGTAACTAACGATGTTTACAGGGAATTCAAAATATTATTTACAATTGCAGTATACTTACAATTTTTTGTTAGGGATTTCACTCATTTTCTTTTTTCCAAAAAACCTTTTGTATTCTATTCAACATCTTCAATGAGTATAGTTTACTGGCAGAACTATTGATAAGTTTGTCAAGTTCATCTAATTTCTTTTGTACATTACTTTTATTTTTTTTTTTTTGTAAAATTCTCCCGTAGGGAAGGCAAAGGGAACGAAGCCCATACAGCCATGTCTGCAATATATATATCTTCAATAGTTTGCATTGAAATGCTAGTGTAATGCATTTCAATGCATCTTGGGAGAGTTTGGCGTCAAACGATCGATGGCAGACACTGTGGTGCTACTTAGATGAGGTGGATTACCACGATAAAAAACTCATCACTTTTCACACCACTTGACGTTTATTTCGATAATCCTCCATATTGCACATCATCACAGACACTTATTACACAAAACTACACTGATTTTACGTAACAATATCAACTCCGTACAATATTACAATAATCGAAATAAAAATCACGTCCGCCATAGTTGAATGCCGCCAAAACTCCCCACATTACTTTTATTATTAAGTAGTTTGGAAATATGTACGATTGATGCACAGATTAAAAAGTGACAGACTGCGTCATTGTCATTGTAACGTAGTACTAATAATTTAAAAAGTCACTATAGCGCTTAATTTTACGCACGTTGTTAGGTTTCATCAATTTGGTCGTATAATACATTTTAAAAACCGGTTATATATGGAAACCATAGATTTAGGATCGGTCAAAGGTTTTTTTGTGTATTGGTAGCATTGAGTGGAGAAACGTTGTCTCCGAAGACAAATTTGTCTCTCCCCGACGCCGTGCTAGCTAAAGGGAAAGAGAAGGTGGGATGGACAAAATTTTCTCCACTCCCCGGAGACATTTTGTCTTCGTGCCGTGCTAGGCCTGCTGGTCCATAATAAAAATAACGAACCCTTGAACAATACTGTGTTATCGCGGCATGTTTGGGCCTCACATTATGAACAGATGCTATATTAAAAATGTACATTCGAACGACATTGTGTGTGATAAGAATGTTGTTTTATTAATCAAAGCTGTTCCAGGTTCTTGAATGGAGACAAATATTTGACGATGGCTATATAGAAACACATGAGACCGCTGCCTGAAACTAATCAAAATAACTATCTGGATTTTTTACACTAAGATCAGTCTAGATTAAGAGCTACTTTATAAACCCCGCTGATGCTTTTTAAACTCTTATCACAAATCATATCAGTCTTACATCGTGTATTGTCGTCGCTCGTTCGTTACCAGCCTATCACGTCCCACTGCTGGGCACAGGCCTTTCTTCATGGAGAAAGACATGAGGAGTATGAGCCGTAACACCACCACGCTGGCCCAATGCGGGTTCGTCGGTAGCAACGGTTGAAATAGCGACCGGGACCAACGGCTAACGTGACTTCCGCAGCACGGAGGAATTAGAAATCTCAAAGTTTTAGTCCTTTCAATCCAGGACTGACCATGGTGAAAGCAGCTTTGTATTCGATATCTAAAACCAAAACCACTAGCTCATTGTATATACTTTTATGTAAATGAAAAAATAAATATGTTCGCCGTTCCATTGTTTCAATACATCATTCTAAGACCGTATAGACTGCTAAAACATGATGCTTAATTATATGGGATTGCATTGTACTGAGCAGGGTTCTACCCTCCCCTCACCCCCGCCGTCGCGATCTGCGCTGTGCAGCCGCCGCTATTGTTCTAACGTTGTGTTGAGTATTTCATAATGTTAGCGCTCAGATTGCTTACATGTACCCTAATATAGTTATTACAATATGAAGATGCAGTTGGAGTGGAATGAAATCTTACATTCATGTATGCGCTACAATATAAAGTTTACTTCTGTGCTTCTGTTCTGTGTAGATTTTTGTAACGAGGCGCCATAGCTATGTTAGCGACTCTTTGCTATCATTGCGCTGTTCTCTGGCCATTTTTATCTTGGTTTCCGTATTTTAATTTACTGTCTCTCTTTTTATTTGTTTTGTTCTTGAAATTCATTCTTACAAAAGTCAACGTGTAGAGTGGTTGACTCACCGACATTAATTTAAAATATTATTTAATACAGTATTAATCAAGTTATAAGCTTATCCTAAATATGTTACAAGGTCACAAGATTTTTAGGTTATCAGTTTTACCTAATTTATAAAGTCTTTAAGGCACTATTTTGGGCCTTTCTTCAAATTATATGACAGCAATAAGTGACGAAAACTGCATGTTTTTTTTTTATTTTATTCGGATAGCTAACAGCAATATTCAAAAACATAACATCTATATAAAAAACAAAATGCCAATGAAAAGCTATCACAAATAGCCATAATTAAAATAGAACATAGAAAAAAGGAAATAGCCTAAAAACTAAAAACAAGGCAGCCAACACATTCACACACATTGCTGCTCTAGTAAAGTTATTTTATCATCGGTCCACCACGTCACATTTTATAGCGTAGATTACTATTAGTCAGTTTATTTCGGGACAAAATTCTACTCGTCCTCATCCTATAAACGTCGCACTGCTGGGCACAGGCCTTCCTCATGGAGAAACACATGAAGAGTATGGGTCGTAACACCACGCTGGCCCACGGGTTGGTAAATGCTACTAAATTTGCTTCAATTGCTACACTTTTTTTCCGTTATAACCACCCAAAATTCATATGATGCATTGAAGAAAATGATCATTTCGACTCTTATAATGTCTTCTGTTGTTAAGAGTTTAAAATTTATACAGCAAATTCATGTGTAAGTGTTATAATAATTCCAGTGGTATTGTGCGGCGCACAGTCCATGGGATCACTAGTTCCATTGCTATTAATGCACAATTGCCCCATTATTGGCTCCGTGTGTCACTGCAAATATTGAAGCCATTAAATTGAATTGTTGACATCTCTGTTGAATGTCAAACATTGTCATTAGAGCTATTCACTTGGATTGTGCTTTGGATTGCAGTTAGCGTGGGTATGGTTTTCTTTTCATGCTGCGATAGTCGAGCAGTAAAAAATCTCTGAATGAACGATTTTGAATAACAAGACTATTTGAAGGTCATAGGCGAAACGATATCTAATTTGCTGTTCCTTAGCATTATTTTTATTTGTTTAAATAAAGTAGACAGATTAAAAACTCGCATAATGAGAACTTTTGTATCGAACGGTTGCCTAAATTATTCGTAAAATAAGCTTGGCTGTGGGATTGCTGTGAATTGTTTTCAGATTATAATCCGTTTCTTGTTTTTAGGGTTCCGTAGTAAACTAGGAACCCTTATAGTTTGGCCATGTCTGTCTGTCCGTCCGCGGATAATCTCAGTGACCGTTAGCACTAGAGAGCTGAAATTTTTAATAAATATGTATATTAATTACGCCGACAAAGTGCACAAATCAAAAGTGTAATAAAATATTTAATTAGGGGGGGCGCCAATACACATAATGTAGGGACCGATTTTTTTTCCTCTGAACCCTAACGTGTGATATATCGTTGGATAGCTATTCAAAAATGAATAGGGGTTTTCTATCATCTTTTTACTCTTTACATAAAATTACGATAAAATTCATATTTTCGGAAATAATCGCTCCGAAAGTTAAAAAAATGTGTCCCCCTCTAACTTTTGAACCATAAGTTCAAAAAATATGAAAAAAATCTCAAAAGTAGAACCTTATAAGTACTTTATAGGAAAATTATTTTGAACTTGATGGGTTGAACAGTTTTTGATCAATTTTACAAAAAAAAAATTTAAACTAAATTTGTGCCTTAGCCATATATGCAAGCATTTTTTTTTTTACTCATTTTGCATATTTTATGATATAGAACATATTGTCTTTCAATTAAAAAAAGAATTATTAAAATCGGTTCATGCAATCAAAATTTCTAATGAAAAACCTAAGTCTTAAATAACCCGTATACTTTGCTTCTACGTCTACGGTGCTATTATTTTTATAAATTAGGAACTCCAGTGTCCGAGAGATGGCGCTAGCGCACCAAGTGGCGCGCGCTGCATTAGCCCATTTTGTTCATCTCAGTGCAGCAGTGGAGTCACAAATTGTGACGGATGGAAAACTACGGAACCCTATACTGAGCGTGGCCCGACACGCTCTTGGCCGGTTTTTTGAATATCAAATAAATCAGTATAGCCGCGATGCATCCGAAGTGATCTGTCTAATAATTTTAATTCCTTTACCTCGCCCACTTCATATTTGTGACAAACAAGAAACTACCGATATCGGCTTTAAACTGATACTCTAGAGAAATCTCGTTGTGAATTGCACACTCCGTCCCCATTCAATCTTCAGTGAACGCCACAAGGTTTATAATGGCTCGGCCACTGTTATGTCACATACTTTGCTGGTCGTACCAGACGTTTCGCTCGTTCTAGTATTTGTACAAGTTCTTGGTGGACTGTTCTAATACAACGCTCGCTATCAGACTCACTCGAATGATCGTAGAAATCATTGTTTGCTTATATTTTTTTTACATTAATTGATGTATTTATTACAATTATATGTACTCTTCATTGCAAATATAAAGTGACATAAAATAAAACAATACGTAGAAATCAAATTGCCTTTATTTTAAACTTGTGTCTAATAGAGATATTATTATAGTAAGTACCTAGTCCTTGAGTTTGCGTAATAGGTGTTGAATAAAGGTATACGAATGATTCGTTTTGAAATGTCACCATATATCACATTAAAGTCCTACCTCCTTATTCATAAACGTTATTTAATAGTAATGGCAATTATTGCAAATTTTCATTAATTTCATTACCATGCTACGTGGTATTGCTATGCTAATTACTAATAATATCAGATTATTATTTTAACATATTAGTTATCGAGAACTGTTGATCGGCGCTTCAGCCGGCGGGCGGTCGGGTCCAGTCGGTGACTTAAATAGCACTATTCATAATACCTTTTCCGTTTTACTACTTATAGCCTTTAAAAGTTTAGTTCCACAAGTATTCATTTGAATTATCGTTAATTAATGTATTAATCTAATTATCCTTAGTATAGAGAGGCAGTTATGCCACGTACAAGTGAATGTTTCAAGTACTCTAAGCTAAACTCCGAACTGCGAGACGTGATTACCGTAGCGTTGTAGATACTACGACAGCTACGACGTTACGAGTTACAGGCGTAGCGCTACGACAGTTTGTTGGACATTCAGTGTGTAAGCGTAATCCCAGTTTGTGGTGACTTATAGTGAGATACAGCAGGATTGTTTATGGGCTAGAAGATAAAGAGTAGAGTATCGGCCATGTGAACATAAATTGCTTTTAACTTTGAAACTTTACTAGGAGTATTACATAGTTTTTTTTTATACCACCAGAGTGGCAAACAAGCATACGGCCCACACAGATAGCAGTGGTCGCCGTAGCCTGTGGCCGCCTGCAACACCGAGGGCATCTCCAGCGCGTTGCCGACCCTTAAAAACCCTTTTCACGCCCTTTTTGAAGGACTCCATGCTGTAGTCTGTTAATGTATAGCAAGATGTAACTATATTATCGAGTTGCAATCAAACTTCATTTTATATCATGAGTTGACACCATTATTTTAATTTCGAAGCAATGACCATAAAGAAATAATTATCAATTACTAAATCTAATTAAAGATCCCTTCAAAGATTAAAAAAAAGCGTATTCCCTCCTTATGGGTCGGTAACGCATCTGCAGCTCTTTCGGTGTTGCAGGGGTGTATATGGGCTGTGGTGATCCCTTACCATTCGTTGAACCGTCTGTCCGTTTGCCCCCTTTTTAACCTTTTTAATCGATCTATTAAATATACCAACTATTTTATTTACAAAAAAAATATTGCTCATGAAAAATATTCATTAAAAATAAATCAACATAATTTCCTTTCGAACGAACACAAACATATAGAACTTCGAATATTAGGAAATAGATTCCCAATACGGCACAATGTAACCTATATCAAAAGCGTAGTATGCAAATGTCGTACACACGGGCGCCTCTAAAATTGAATGTTCCGAATAATGCGGGAATCCTCGGTAGGGTTGGGAGTCGCGGGCTGCGGTTTTGGGTTCGCTATGGACCTTTGACGACGCTTCTTATTTTTTTGAAATGCCGATTTGGAATGGACGGCACTACTCGTTGAAGAGGTTACGGGTTCGATCTCACCGCCCTGTACCATTGAGTTTGAATAAAACTTAAGTACAGTTGATTGTGAATATCGCTTGCCTCACATTGTGCCCGGTGCATGGCAACTGGCTCGCCACCTGTTACATGGGGACTTAACATTATTATCTGGTAAAATGTGTGTGTTAACTCCTTTGCCTTTGAAAGAGGCGTGGTAATATGTACACATGACAACGTTTTGACCAATGACTTCAATGATGATACAAAATGTGTAACATTTTGACCAATAGTTTATGCATTGAAAATAATGACATTTGCGAAGCAATATACTTCAGCTGTGAAATCTATTTTGCCATCCGCCTTTTTCGTTAATCCTGCCATCGTGTAGTTTGATAGATACCTTTTGGTATCATAAGTTTACCAATAGTCAAGATTGAATAATTACTACGGAACAAAAAACCGGCTCTAAACAATAAAGAAAATAAACTAGAGGTCTCTAAAGTCTCGCCGAAGTTGTGCGTAACATCGTGCTAATGCTGTTTCGAACTAGGTCGCCGATTTTGTTGTACAACTGTGACTGTTGGGGCACGTCTAATCACAACCGTTCCAAATTAATGTTATGGGAAACTATGGGAAATGTTGGTAAACAGTATTTTAGTAAATACATCCTTGCTCTTAAAGCCCAAGATATGCTTATCCAAGCTTCATCCGCATACTGCAATTTATATATATAGATTGAAAGATTTTCTTTAATCTAGTCTACTTTAAGACGAAAATTTGCCGAAGGTCATTTCACTTCGGCGCTGACAGCGGCGAGCATTAATTCAGTCGTGTCAGCCTAAATTTGCTGTGGACATAGTCAAACGTTTTGTTGGTTGATTAGGTTGGATAAATTGTGTTAAAGTTTGTTTTTTATCGTGTGTGGAAGAAGTGAGATTTCAAGTAACATCTAGGATTGCGTTGAAAACTTTTACTTATGGACTTATAACTATAAAAGTGGGGCTCTAAATAATTGAAATGAAATGAAATGAAATTTATTGGTTATAGAAAGATAAAGATACAGAATAATTGAATTACAAAATATTATTACAAGTATAATACTGGTCACCACTCAGCATTTGCTACAACCTGGAAGGTCACAGCGCTGATCTTCCGTAGCGCCTATCTGGAGTGCAGCACGCGCCAACCGTCAAACCTCAAGCTGCTAAGTCTCAACTACATAAATAGTCCAACTAAGTTGTTTATTTAATTGGCAAGGACAATTTATATGGCAAGACACTACAATAGATAAATATCATTCAAACAAATATTTTAAAATCAATTATAAACAAAGACTTTAAGACGGACGGATATAATTTTTGGAGATCTAATAAATGTTAAGAAAGAGAATTTTCAAATAATCGAATTGATGATGAGTTTTTAATGGGAGGGGTCAAGTTGTTCCAACATTTCGTGGCAGCATAGCGAAAACTGGATAATTGGATGTCTGTATAAATGACTAGAGACGATGTACTGAATTTAATGAATACTTCTTGGTGAATGAATACTTCTGGAATTGGTGTACCCGAGGGTACGCCCCACGTTTTTAGTTATAGAATTTTACAAGTAGCTTGATTTATGCGTATCGTCTGACCAATCTTCAAAGCCCAGAAAAAGGTAATTTTCTTCTTTTTAGTACTCTTCGGATAAAAGTTCACTTTGGACCCGAGAAAAACGTGTTTTTTTATTGCTTTACCAGTTTGTGGCAACACATGCCGTTCGCGCTCATGCATTATGATCTTAAGACTGCTAATTAAATGTGGTTATGTCCGTAAATGTAGCTCAAACGAGTAGCAATTCATGTTTGAGCAGCAGTGGCTCCATGAAAGGGACTAATTGATGCTGACTATGAAGCGATTTGGAATCGGTTGCTTTTAACTCTGAGGGTAGCCGATATAAGCACTGAGGGTAAACGGTAATCGGGTTACGTCACAGAGACGAGTACTCGTCCCGTATATACTGAGTAATGTGTTTTATGGGTCAGCACAGAAATATCGAAATTGAGAAACTACTACATTGTAGATCATCTTTTTGCATTCTTCCTTCTTCCCCCAATGGATAGAGTAAATAATACTCTTTAGATTAAGTATAAAAGAAATCAAATGCATTTATTCAGTTTAGATGCGTCTTAGCGCATGCTTATGAATGTCATAAACATTTACATTAGTATACAAGGAATGTCGAGGGATGTCTAAAAATTGCACAATGGTACTCTGTACCAGCGCGCTGTACCAGCTTAGCCTGATGCAGCTCATGCTGAGGCCGGGTCCTAATTGACCACATGTACTTCTACTTGTTTTTGCTTATGTGCACTTTGGTCAATAAATTATTTTCTTTCTTTCTATAATTAGAAGCAAAGTTCATAGTGACGTAAATTTGTCCTTTATTTTTCTGGGAGGCGTTATTTAAATTTTTTAACATTGACCCGCATGGCACCCGTTCCTATAAGAATATCGGGATTAAAGGTAGCCTATGTCCTTTCTCAAGCTCTAGATTATCTGTGTACCAAATTTCGGTTAAATTGGTTCTGTAGTTTTGACGTGAAAGCGAGACAGACAGAGTTACTTTCGCATTTATAATATTAGTATGGATCTTAAATCAAGATCAAAGGTTGGGGACCTCTGTACTAATACTAGGACTTAAATAAAACAGTACACTGCATGTAACATAAATGTACAAACATAATCCTAATTAAGCTTACAAGATAGCTTAGCCGGTAAAGTGCATAAGTCGCATATGAAGTTATGGTTTTGATGACAGCGGGGGAATGAGCGAGATCGAAAGCGGTTGGGGCAGGCTATAATTATGTCATTCAGTGTTCTTTTAAGCACATTGTCACCTGTTCTGAGCCCTTTTAATTTTTTGTAATTCATTCATTTTTAGGCATCCTTACTAATGTATAAAAGTTTTCGCCCTTCGAGCAGGACAAGATGAGTTAAGCATGCTCAAACAACTTTATGAGACATTGATATAAAACATGTTTAGTGCAGTGTAATGTATAGCATCCAGTAGTAATGTATTCTGAACTATAATGACGAATTACTCTATTTCAACAAAAACAATTATTAATTATTTGATGAAAGTTTTTTAATTTTTCAAATATTTCCGAGTCTTCGCCGCCTGTATCCTCGCTCTCAGTCATTAATAACGCGGCTTAAACTTATGTTCTTGTTTTTATTCAATTTATTATTCAGCCATTTTTAATTCTATCAACAGCTCTGTTCAGGATAATGGACAAGAAGTATAAGGTTTCCTTCGCTTTACATAAATAGTACAGAACGAATAGCGATTAGCAAGGCCTGACTCATTTACAATACTATTTCAAATGTGAGTAAGTGAAAAAGGGTCAGTTTTTGGATCCGCGGTCAGGTTGATTAGTTGGTTAAATATTGACTAATGGCGTAGACGTGTGATGTCGTGATATGACAGCTTGTCTAAGAGTTGAATTTTCAAATATTACTATAATTAAATAATCATAGACATTTTAACCACAACACGATGCTGTGATTAGCAAAATGTCGGCTCGCGGCACAGATGATGTCTTCGAATTTTCATCGCTAATTTAACAAGCTGACGTCAAACATTTTGGCGTAGCCATTGACACTATTGGTTAGATTAACTATTAAGGTAACCACTACCATGGATCAATGAACTCACCCTAAATTGTCTGCATGTTTTATGAAAATACTAAATGTTTTTACGAGACAAATTGATGTCATTTGGTTCTATTCTTATTTTTCTCTCGATTTTTTTTAATCTAAGGTTAGCACTCTACCATACTACGGTCCTTGTGATAGTATGTGGTAATCATAGCCAATAGATCACAAAACTGGGTTTTTTATTTATTTGTATCTCAAATATAGGACATATATTATGCCTATCTTCACGCCTCTGTTCCCAAATGAGTAGGCACAGATTTGGGATGGGGTTTAAAAAAATTATAAACGGCCGTAAACCTTTTAAAACTTTTTGAATAGTCTTTCAAAAAGGATCGTGCATTTACAAATTTTATAAACGAATCGCTCTAGCTTGGTCCATTTTCTAGTCTGTATTATAATAACCAATGCTAAAATTTAGCAAAAGACTTGTTTCATATAGAGTTAATCAACATTGTAACATGCAAAAATTAACTTTATGAATTCACTACAATAAACTTTATTGAATTCACTACATACAAGCTATTGTAGAATTTGTAGACATTGTAGGTAATTGTTTTCATTCTTTGAAGCAATTTTTAAAATGGTGAATGTATAGATTACGATACAAAGGTATTGTCAGTTTGTTCACGTCTCACAATTTTTCTTGCTACTTAGACGGCGAATTCAATTATTTGTCTCTGTAACGTATTCTTAGTAGGGCAGAGCGGGGTCACTTGAGACGCGGGGTCTACCACGCCACCCATAGTACTACCCATACGCTGCGTGATAATTATGAGCGACAATCATAAGACGAAGTGGGTAGGTGAGGGAATCAAACCACCGTTGCCTTGGTCGCTGGCCGGCGTTTGATATGTGTGAGAGTGCGCAATGTTGCATATTTGGCGCCAAAAGTAAAAGAGCATCGCTCCACTGGATTTTGATTTAGAGTTATTAAATATTATCGTACGGAAATCAAGTAAGTGTATTTTACATTAATGATAATTACTGTTAATGAGCATGATTTCAAAATTTCGCTATTTACAACAGATTTTTACTGTTTTAACATATTAAAAAATATTCGGGGAAGGGGTCACTTGAGTCAAAACAGACGGGGTCGAATGAACCATGTTCAAGTGCGAATGCGAACTTACAAGAGGAAAACCGATCGTGCTAATAACAGTAAATAATTGATAAAACGAGCTGTAAATGAAATTATTAATGGTAAAAGTATTAGAAAGTCGGCGAAAGATAACAAAATTGAGGAGGGGGGTACTAGTGCTGGTGCAGTTTATGTTTGCATGAACTGTGACAGTGACTAAGCTAATAAGCTACATGTTATTTGATTTAGATGATTACTTTAATTTGTTATTATTTCTACAATGGATCTCAGAAGTTTTGTTTCGTTTATGTTTTTATAAGTCAAATGTTTAATTATGTTTAACGATTTGTATACCCATATGCTCAAGTAACCCCTTTGGGTGGTTCAACCAACCCCGCCTGTGGGGTCTATTGAGCCTTATACCTTTTTTTATTATAAATTATTTTTAGTATAGTTCACTGCGGATTTGCTAAAGTTTGTAGTTCCTATTTTATGCTTAAATAAATAAATGACTGATTTAAGAATAAATCTTTTTTCAATTCCTTTTTGAATGGACCCTACTGTGATTTAAACAAAATCATGGTCAATTGACCCCGCTCTGCCCTACACAACGCGAAATTTGTGTCGGGTTGCAGATCGGTTATGTAACGGGCGGTATTTAACCCGCCACATGTAAGAGCCTCCTCTGTGCTGAAGATTTTAGGACTCGGAAATATATATACATACATACATACATATAATCATGTCTATTATCCCCTAAGGGTTAGTCAGACACTAGGCAAACTCACCGCAAAAGCAGTCCACTACCATAGTCCGCTCTTCACCAAGCAGTGACTGCACATGTGCTCAGCGTGACACGTGGTGAGCCCGTCGCCGCTTTAAGCTATTGTATGGTTGTACAGTTCTAAGTCCATTACTTACCTTTTACCCAAGGGAAGAAATGGGTTGGTAGTATTATTTTAAAGAGCCGTTACTACACCTTAACATAACTACGGCTTAACATGCCTTCCGAGGCACACAGTAGTTCGAGATCACAAAGATTTGGTCACCCATCCACGGATCAATAAAGCTTAGCACAGTCAAAGTTCTTAAGCACCAAATCGCATTATCCGAAGCCAAGGGGATAATTCGTATAGTTGAACAGTTAATGTTAATTTACGTAGAATATAATGGCGTTAGCATGAAAATGCGCCTCAAAAAATATTATAATTTGCTATTGACAATGATTCTGTACAAGAAAATAAAGAAGTAAGTTATTTATTATTTAATAATTTATTGTACACAATAAAGAAAGAAATATACAATGAAGAAATAAAATAACAATAGGTAGGGCTTATATCTATAAGATATCTCTTCCAACCCACCTGCGACAGGAGAAGTGCACAAAGAGAAAAACAAGTTGCGTGTACCTACTTAAAATTATTATAAGCATAATAAATTATTATTATTTAAGCTCCCACCAATTAGCCTAGACTAAAGTGTTTCTTCAGGCATGTGTTACTGGAACTAGCGGTAAAGACATACATTAAAACACAGACAAGAGAAGAAAAATCAAGAAGCTTTTAAGCAATTGCATAGCTTCTATCGCGGGCCTTGAGCGCGGGGACCGAATCCAGAAATTCCGTAACGAAAAAACCTCACGCTCTCCACTCCGATGCGCAAGGAGGTGTGGCTTGAAGGCCGTGCATCGTCTAACGTCGTTTAAGTTCGGCACTCTTCGACACGGCGTTGTGTGCGTGAATTTGAATGAACAAAGTGCATTTATTATTTTATTTATTCAATAATAGAAAAATTGGTTTTCTTATCGGTCACCACGCTCAAAAAGTGTAACTTGAATTAATATCAAAGAAAAAGAAATACTGCATGAATAAAATAAATAAATAAAATTATAATTGCATAAGTTGATACAAAATGCTATGCTTTACCGCGGCAGTCCCCGAGTGCCACACGTCTTTTTTTTTGAATCATAATGTAGCAAAAGTAGAATTAGAGACGGAGACGAATCGACCCCAATCAAAATTCGGAACTTGGCTCGTGTCACATAAACTAACAAGTGAAGTTAGTCACACACTAACAAGAATGACGTTCGATTATGTTGTAGCTACGGAACGCTTTCTTTAACAGGAAAATTTTGTCTCTTGACCAGCAAACCTATTCTTGAACATTTAAAACTCAATAATAACACAATCCAATATCTCAAAATACCGAGACGAGAGAGGCGGTACGATAGTACCGATTTTAGCAAAACTTAATATCACTTAAATCACTCAATATCCGCACAGTTTGAATCCATTTATGGCCCTAGTGCTGCAACTGAAATGTAAAATACAACACGATTCCCGAGTCCATCAGTTTCTATGTTTCTATGTAATCTTATCTTAAAAAATCAAAAGTGACACTGACCTTTTCAATAGCTTAAACGCCATTAATTTTTATTTCTAACAATTGTTTCGTTATTTTATTTGGCTTTCCAATTAAAATTCTGCCGGTATTGTGTATAATGAAGAGCGCGAAGTGTTAATTTAAGTCATTAGACGTAACGTAGTAATACTGGACCCGTGCGGACTGTCCTGCCCTACCCTTTATACATTATATTTAAATCCATTAAAAAAAAGGTGCGTCTCCACTATGAGCGTTTAAACGTGGAAGAAATTATATATGCAATTGTATGCAATCGGAAATTTTAATAACATCTTTTTTCCTATCTGAATTCTAGTGACAGAGATTTTAACTTCGACGAACTTTGATAAACTTCACTCGGGCACGGATCTTTTCAAAATATAACAATATTATAGCTTTACTTCTAAAGCTTGGCATATCGTAAGAAATGAAAGTAGAAAGCCGTTAATTTTAAAATGTATTTATCATTTTTCTTTTGGTTTCAGGTAAGTCTTGTTTACCTTCTTATACCGGACTGCTGTAGAGGAGAAAGGTAAGTAAATATTATTTAAATCAGAGAAATTCTTTAAGATAACGGTAGGTATATAAAGTGAATGTTAAATGGTTTAATTTTATATAAAATATTGAACAGTTTTCTGTAAGCGATGAGCGGTAGCGGGAATTGAATGTCGATTGTTTTCCTTTGTCCCCGTGACCCCACCCGTTTCATATTCAAACCGGAGCGATACTTTTATTTGTGCGTCGGAATTATTCAGCTATTCGGAGAGGTTGTTGGGAGCGATGAATTTTTAACGCAGCTGCCTCCTGCCCGCTCGCCTCATGCCCGCGTCCCGACGCTGTGCTGAACAAACACCACTAAAGGTTAATCATTGCCGCTTTTGTTTTGAATGAAAAATAAACACAAAGCGTCATTAGATCGATTTTAACTTTTTTAGAAGTTTGTATTACAAATGTAATTGTCACCGCGAACACCGGTGATCACGAACAATAGATATTCTATTGTGTCTCGTTTTCTGGCCGTTGAGAGCTTAATATGATACATTGCTTATTTATTCAATCTAGGTATTTTGCAATGCTCTTGTGAACGTCCAAATAATACATATCATTGATATCGAATTATTGACCGTGGTCAGTAGTGGTCACATTACATCATCGTGGTTGTGAGCAACTGGTTTTACCTTGTATATTTTTTGTATACCTTGTATTAAACAGAAATTGAGCTTGTTGCCAGGCTCTATTCTGGCGCTTTAGTTTCTTGAAAGCAAAGTTTCGCAGTAGTTCGACCACAAGTAGGTGTCCAAATTTTAGGACCTCGAGTTCTTTCGTGCTACTGTTGCTTAAGGTCGCCTTAATAATACTAGAGTGAACGAGAGTGCAGCCACAGTGCCCCGATCTCGATTCGTGAGTAAGAACACCATCTAGTAACAATGTGTTATATCGCAGTGTAAATCATAGTAGGTATACATGAGTCCATTCCATCATATATGCTTGAAACTGATACTCCCAATCATGTTATTAGTAAGATTAATGTCCATTATTCAGCATCCAATCGACAATAGGCAGATGGAGTGATGGGTGTGAATTACATGCTATTGTTACCAAAATATTACTTACATGTTATTCTTTGTTTACGTAAATAGGTTGACGTTGTTTGTGATACAGTTATTGCTTTAACGTCTCGTAACTAAACCATACGATATTTATAGGGTAATATTAATATAGTTTTTACGTGAACATGATATTTTCATTGCGAAAATTTGTGATATTGATATTTACGAAGATTACGTTTACGATTTACGTTGTCTTTTTTATGGAAGCTGTTCAGCAATAACGAATATGATCTATCGTCACCGTCAAAGTCAATTCGTATACATACTTCCTACTGCAGGGCAGAAGTCTTATTACAAGGAGGGGATGAGGAGTATGGGCCTAATACACCACACTGCGGCACCCAAGGGCTTATCGTACCTTTCAAAGTGCGAAGGAGCTCCAAATTAAAAAGTGTTGGTCTATTCGAGGTTCAACTTTGGCATAAAGGTATTACATACGTATTAGTCACAACAACACCGAAATACAATATTCAAGGGCTTCAAGGCCTGGAGGTGTTGGCTGGCCATGGACTGTGTAATCTTTTCAACCCTGAACTTGCCCAAATTGTATCAACATTATACTCCTGGGATACACGCCTTGGGCTGACGTGATTGAGAAATATTGGACCATTACTAGTTGATTGATAAGCTTACACCTAAAATATTTCCAGGGAAATCTATCGCGATGGTAAACTTTACGTATTGAGATTGAACGCTGTATACAATAAATTTAAATATCGTCCTCAGCTTATATACGTTCCGTTGCCGGGCACCGACCTACCTCACGGAGAAACACGAGAGTATGTTAAATATATTCAAACTTTACACAACAACTTAATATGAGAAGTTTGTATGTAGCGCCAGAGTCCCAAGGTGAGTGTGACGATGGATTACCGTGGTGGTAAATGTCAAATAACAATAAAAATGCTAAAAGATCATTATTATTTTTATTATTATTGAGAAGCGGTGGCGTAATAGTTAGACGCTTTGGCCCTCGATATCGAAAACAAAGCTTCCTTCAGGCCTTGGTGAGGCCGTGGATGGGTGACCAAAACTTTGTGATCTCGAAATCCTCCGTGATTCGGAAGCGTGTTAAACCGTTTGTCCTTGTTGCTATTGCAACCATTTCTACCCACTGGGGCAGAGCATTGGGGCAGAGTGGCGGTGTTATGGCCCATATTCCTCATGTCTTTTTTTCCACCAGGAAGGCTTCTCCAGCTGTGGGACCAATAATATGTTGAGGACGATAATACCTCCACCAGTATTCTTCCTAAACTCACGGATTATTTCCGCTACGGCCCTATTCTACGCTCGTAGCGTCTCGTAGCCACGTAGCGCGTCTTGCTACGAAACTCCTTTGTGCAAACTTAGCACACAACGTTATATCTCTCGTAACTATGTTGGTGCTATTTCGGACTCTATTACAAGGTATCAAGATGTATAGAGTAGTCTCAAATGTTATTAACGTGCTGTGAAAAGATAATTTTCGTTGCATTTGCAATGAAGTAAATTTTTAATGAGCTTGCAAAGTTGCATTTTATATTCTAGTGGTCGCTCTAATTAGTGGGGGTCGTCTTACTAATTTGATGCAAGTTTAGCCGCAGTGAACCTGTTGACCGCCACTTTAAATTCCTCTGCTCATTTTCAAGTAAATTTTGTTTTAAAATATACACTTTGTTTTCTGACTTCATTGTCTAATGTTCGCATTCCTATATAAGTTATATTGTAGTATATTCTTGATTCGAACCAATACGACTAACTGGATGACGAAACTGTCATGATTTTCTCAAAACTTTTCACTGTAAACGAACAATATGATTTTTTAAATTTGATTGTTGTATGAATATTACATACTGTAAAATAAACATACCTTATGAGGCACCGAGGCTTTAGCGCTATATTTGCGTTCCTTTGTTCTCTTTCTGTATTGTTATTACTAAAGCTATAATTTTTTTTATAAAAAGCTCAGCAAATTACTCCACACTACCTGATGATAAGCAGTAGAGGAGTCCATAATATGTGAAGATAGCTGGAGCAGCATACTGACATACTGCCCTAGCCACCCTCACCTTGCCGGCCCAAAAAATGTTTTATAATTATGTAATTCACATGCAAGATATTTAAGGATTCACTCCCTTAATCATATTGATTAGAAACATGATTACTCGTAGTTGTCTCGATAGAAAGAATACCAAAGATACCTCTAAAAATATATAAACCCTTGAAGCACTTACGCCGTACGCGTAAGTGCTTCACGGAGAGTAATCAGCTTTTAAATAATAACAAAACTACATGTTTTCTATTTTTTTTTTATAATCAGCCCAGCAACTCATCACCACCTGATGGTAGCAGTAGATAATCCCATATGGGAAGGATGCTAGCAGTAGCCAAGGATGCAGGCGTAGCGACCTCCACCTTGTTGGCTCATAAGTTTATTTTAATAAGAAAAACATACCAAAATAAGCGCGCTGACCGTCCATCCTAGTTAGAGCCGCTCGCTGCGCTTACCCCAGCGCCAAAATAGTGCACTCTTAACAAAGAAGATACTAGACCAGAAAATACACATGTTGGAATATCCGTCGAAGTATGATGGTCACTACAAGCCAGGTCTCATGTTCTGACTTTGACTACATCTTATACTGACATTCGTCTGTAAATTGTATTAACGCCACAATTTCCCAAAGTACATATAGTACATCTCAATCCAAGTTGCCAAAAAGGTAAACAAAAAAGCCGACTTAGGCCCGATTTTTCAATCCTTAGATAAAACTATCTGTCAGTCAAATGTTAGCTCTGTCCCTTTTCTTTTTATGACTTTAGAAAGTGACAGTGATAGTTTTAAATGGCGGATAATTTTATCTGAGGATTGAAAAATCGGGCCCTATTACCGAATTTGTTATTCAATAATCACACTTTTTACATGGACATTGGCACGTAAATGTAATTAACGGTAATAATTGTTGTTGAAAACAAAGCTAGTAAAGCTGCCTTCGCCATGGTCAAGCCTTGGACGTGTGACCAGAACTTTGTAATCTCGAACGCATCCGTGCTTCGGAGCCTTCGCCCCGGTCGCAATTGCAACCGTTTCTTCCCACCTACCCGCATTGGGTCAGGGTGGTAGTGTTACGGCCCACACTGCATGTGCCTGTGTCCAGCAGTGGGACGTATAGGTATAAGCTGAGGACGATTGAAAATCTAGTTTGAAAGATAACGTCAGACAGGAGAAGGTTTGTCACCAGTCCCTTGAGAGAACCTCGCTACGTCGACGAGCGTTATTTTTTATTAATTTGCTTTACTGATGTATTTTTCAGTACAGAAAACTTTCCATTTACTCGATTCTTTATACATATTTTAGTTGCGATCGTCGAATCTGTTGAATCTTTCGTGGGTTTGTAGTTTTGCATTTGTATCAATTCCAATCTACATGAATTGATTAGGGTTGTTCAGCGTTAAATCGTGTAAAAAAGAGAAAGTAAAATCGTGTCGTTTTGTCAACTAGTGCGTTTTAATCTTTGTCAGGAGTGACAAGCCCTCCTGCGGGACGGTGTGATGGAGGAGGCTTATGTGCTCGACTTTCGCTCGCACTCACGTAACAGAAGCTTAGGTCAAGTGTTTCATTCACAATGAATTATTACCCAAGTCACTTGGTTTCAACGACTCATACATTTCCAATTGATAGACTTTAAATTTAAGGCCGCGGTAGTCGAGTTCGGAAAGACGGCACTACTCGTTCAGTAGTCGTGGGTTCGATCCCACTCCTCGTACTACTGAATTTGAATAAAACTTAAGGATATTTAATTATGAATATCGCTTGCCTCACATTGTGCCCGGTGCATGGCAACAGGCTCGCCACCTGTTACACGGAGACTTGAACATATCAGGCGAAATGTGGGTTTTAATACCTCTGCCTACCTCTTCGGGGATAAGAGCGTGATGATATGCTAAGTTGTGATGTTATGTTAGTTATACATACATATTATATAATCACAATTTTTTTTTTTTTAATAAGGGTTAGTCAGAGACTAGGCTAAAGCACCGCAAAAGCAGTCCACTGCCATAGTCCGCGCTTCACCAAGCAGTGACTGCACATGTGCTCAGCGTGACAGGTGGTGAGCCCGTTGCCGCTATACTCGTAAACTATTGGTTGTGCAGTTCTATGTCCATTAGTCGTCTTTTACGACACCCAAGAGAAGAGATGGGTTGGTAGTATTCTTCTAATGAGCCGCTTCCACGCGACTCGCTGGTGGAATTTTAAAAGCAAGTATTGTTTCGTTTGTTTGTCATCTCAGCGGTGGCGGAGTCGAGTGCTTTCAGAGTGTGTAAGCAAAAAGGAGTGCTCCAAAAGAACTTATGTTGTTACTGTATATCATACATAGGTTAAGTAAGTATTCCGATATTCAGACATGTTTGTTTATACTTTGAAGTCATGTTAAATTACTCTTGCGAGCGTAAATTGTGTGCAGACACTGTCAGATTCTGTAACTTTCGATAACCAACGATGTTGTGATGTGAAGGGCAAATTATACAAATTACATTCAAATCTAGATAACATCAGCTTTAATTTTATTCGTTTTCATGGCTTGGATCATATACAATTTTGTTTTTCTTTATTGTTAAATTATATTTACAACATGATTAGAGATTTTTTTCTCAACGCTTCTAATATGGGTACACCCAGAACAGTGAATATAGTTCTTAACTTTCTTGAAATTGGATTAGCTAATGTACAAATGACTTTATTGCGGAGAGGACTATTTGGTTTTCTTTTCTGCTTATTATTAAGTAAATTTCTTATCTAATCTTTTTTCTTGCAAATTTTTGCTTAGCCCTACCTAAGCATCAGTAAAAAATGCGTTATTCATAAAATATTTTATATGCAGTCAATTTTGGTATTCGCTATCGATAAATATTAGATATCGTCGAACGGAAAATCTATGTGATTTGGCATAAGTAACATAACACATTAAACAACATATCATCTCGCCTCATTCCCCGAAGGGGAAGGCGGAGGTGTTAAATAATTTCATGTCGCTATCTCGCTTAACAGTTTGAGTGATACCTATTGCGATTTCCGAAAGGCTTGTTGCATATTTGTGGCTCATCGAACGCTTAGTTTTCGGCTACCCAATAAGGCCTGATTACACGCCACTAACACAAAATTATAAGCCAACACAGCTGGTTTTAACCGCTAATGTCGGCTTGCGCTCCAGATGATCGGCTCAGAGTGGTGCACCGACAAAGCATTCTTGACCCGACGCTCTATGCCAGCGGCAAACTCATAGCATCGACCTAACCAACGGATAATATTGGACCTATTTGGAACATTTAGGTCGCTATGTAAAACTCCATCCTTTGTGTTTTACTAGCTACCAACCCAGGCTTAAATCAGTTTCGTTATCAGTGGAGGAAGTCTTGATCAATAATGGAAAAAAAAATTAAAAACAAAACATTAAAAACACCTCACGCCAAGCACATATAATTGAGGATGTAATAAGTAGATACGGAATCCCTTTAAGATATTTAGTAGGTATTTCGATGATAGATTTCCAACTTCATATATGACGTTTAAGTTTTTATTTTGTTTTATATATAAATAAATAAATATAAATATCCTCAGACATTCACACCAACTAGTTTCATTTTAAGCAACTAGCGCTGCTTGTGTTACGGATACTAGATGACGGACAAATATATTTAATAGATAAATACACATAATTATTCAGAATGTATATAATATTATACATATATATTTCTTGCGATTGGTGCCTATTGTATTTGACTTTGTTTATTGAAGTAAAGTGACATACATCAATTAGAATACAATATTAGTAGAGGTAATATAAATTCAAATTTTGATTAGAGCCAGTTATACAACATACACCCCCGTAATCAAAATAAGATTATAAACATAAACCTATTCCTCTTACACAATTCTGATGCTTAGTACGAGCTAAAGGCTTTGTAAGCACATCAGCCCACATCTCTAAAGTAGGAGTATAAACAACATTAATTACATTATTAGCTAGTAAATCACGTATAAAATGATATCTCGTATCAATGTGTTTGGTTCTATTGTGATAGACTGGATTCATTGCCAATTTTTGCGCAGACTGTGAATCATTGTAAATAGTGACAATAGTTGACTCACCATTGAGTTCACGCAGCAACCGCTTTAGGAATACAGCCTCTCTACCCGCATTGGACAAACTGATATACTCGGATTCGCTTGAAGATGTAGCAATACAAGTTTGCTTCTTACTTTCCCATGATATGGCTCCTCCGGCCATCGAGAAATAGAATCCGGTATATGAACGACGATCTATAGGACAACTGGCCCAATCTGCATCCGCGTAGCCAACTAGACGTCCACCGTCTTTCCTGTAAGTAATGCCCAAATTCATAGAGCCTTTCAAATATTGCAAGATTCGTTTAGCCGCAATCCAATGACCTTTATCATATTTACTGTTGAACTGGCTTAAATATGATATAGCAAAAGCAATATCTGGACGAGTATTGACGGCGAGGTAATTAAGAGAGCCTATCAACTGCTGATATGGATATTCACTTACATTACTATTCTCACACGGCATCAATCTCTTAGTATCCAACGGCGTAGGTACGGCCTTACAATCCAACATGTGATACTTTTCGAGCAAATCACGAACGTAGCTTTCTTGAGATATCTTAATCTCACCAGGTTTACAACGTATATTTAAACCTAAATAATAACTTAGTTCACCAATGACTTTCAGACTGAAATAATTCCGTAAGTCAGATATGACAATGTCAAGCGTTTTATCTTCTTTATAGAAAATGACAATGTCATCAACGTGGAAAGCTAGTATTGTTAACTCTTTACCAAACTTTTTAGTAAAAATACATGCTTCGGAATCAGTTTGGTTAAAACCTATGTATTTCAAAATTTCAGATAACTTTTTGTACCATGCTCGCGAAGCCTGTTTGAGGCCATAAAGCGAACGTTTCAGTAAACATACTTGATCTTCTTGACCACGTTTGGTAAATCCTTCCGGCTGACTCATATATACCTCTTCTTCTAAGTCTCCATTTAAAAATGCCGTATCAACATCTAAATGGTGCATTTTCATTTCTGTCTCCGCAGCCAAAGCGAACAACATACGTAAAGAAGAGTTCCGGAAGACTGGAGAGAAAGTCTCCGAATAGTCCACGCCATACACTTGGTTAAAACCTTTCGCAACAAGCCTCGCTTTATATTTAATAACGTCACCATGCGCATTCTTCTTAAGCTTGTAGACCCATTTACAAGGTATGACCTTTTTATCTGGTCTATCAACGAGAATCCATGTCTGTTTCTCAAGTAGTGACTGGTATTCATCTTGCATAGCTTGATACCATTTGTCTCCATCTTCTGCATTCATTGCCTGTGAATAACTTGTAGGTTCATCGAGCTGAGGTGATGAAGTCTGCATGCATACACAATTGGCAGCAGAATTAGGGTTTCTGGGTCTCAAATTATACCTTGGTTCTACAACCTCAGTGCCAGATTCAATAACAGGTTGAACTGACTCACCTCGAGTATCAGTATTATGCAATTGCTCCATGACATCACTATCAGCATTAATATCTATTGACACTGGTGCACTATGCGTTTGAATCTGCACATCTCTGATTACTGCGCTGGCCTCAGATGTTTGACCATCTGAACTAGTCGACGTATTAGCTTGTGAACTCAGCAAAGGAAGTATCAGTGCTGGTTCAGTTAAATTATCACCAGACTTACAAGTTCTGTTACCTTTTAAATCTTGAAAATTGTTTTCAAAGAACGTTACATCTCTGCTCTTAACAACTTTTCTAGGATATCTAATGTCCCTGAAATAATAGCTTCTCGGATCTTCTGAATATCCGACGAATATGTGTTCGGATGCTTTCATGTCCAATTTCACACGATTGCACGCAGGGATATGGATAAAAGCTCTACATCCAAAAACACGCAGATGAGTAAGATTTGGTATTTTACCATACCACTTCTCGTACGGCGTCTTGCCTTCCAGAGCACGGTGAGGAGATCTATTCTTGAGATATACAGCCATATCTGCAGCATCTTGCCAATATGCCGGAGAAAGAGAACAGTCAGAAAGCATTGATCTTACTTTCTCCATAATAGAACGATTGGTTCTTTCAGCAATTGCATTCTGCTGGGGACTGTATAGGACAGTTGTTTGATGTTGAATTCCTTCATTTTGTAAATAATTCGAAAATTCAGCATTAACATATTCTCTTCCATTGTCACTCTTCAATGTTTTGATCTTGGCTCCCATTTCCCGCTCTACCAAGGACTGAAAAACACGAAACTTGTTCTTTACTTCCGCTTTTGAAGGAATAAAAAATACAAAAATCATACGAGAAAAATCATCTATAAAAAGTAAAATATATTTATTGCCTTGAAATGATGTTTCAGGCAGCGGACCACAAATATCTGAATGAACTAGTTCCAGAACTGCAGTTGATCTTTTATGTGAAACTTTCTTAAAAGGTTTCCTGCTTTTCTTACCTTCGATACAAGGGATACATGGTTCTTTATCGACTTCTGAATAATCCACGCCTACTGCGTGTCCCTTTCTTAATTGATCCATTCCGATGCGGCATAAATGACCTAGTCGCCTATGCCAAAGCTTGAAGCTGGAAACATCAGAGTGAGTCTCATAAGCTGATAATTGAGTCATCGGGTTGACCGTACAATCTAAAGAATACAGTCCACCACATATAGAACATATAGAACCATGTAAAACAACATCACCTTTATAACAAAAATCATCAGAATCGTAAAAATTACAACCAGTTCTATCAAAAACTACGCTAAAACCTTTATCTACCGCTTTCTTTACTGAAATAAGATTAGAGTTCAAGTTCGGCACGTGAACCATATCAGTAATCTTCTTTATACTCTTATTTTGACCGCAACTGGTGATAGAAATATCTCCTACGCCTTGACTGGGCAGTTCATCTCCATTTGCAATGGTCACAGTTCCCATAGGTGACCTTCTCACGTTTTCCAACCAATCAGCTCGAGACGTCATGTGGGCCGAAGCACCAGAATCAATAAACCATTTATCACGCTGTAGTCTGTCATTGGCATTCAGTGCACATACAGCATTTTTGTGATTGACGGGTTTCTTCTTTTTGTCCTTCTTATGGGGACAGTCTGGACGCTTATGTCCTGGCTCCATGCAGTCATAACAAACAATAGGTTTTTTTGATTTAGATGTAGAGGGTCTGGGCTGGTTCATTCGAGTACGAAGAGCAGTATCAGGGTTATCAAAAGCTGATTTATTTAATTCATTCAGTAACTTTGTCTTTATCAGATCCACGGTAATATTTATATTAGAATTTTCTAATGCCATTACTAAAGGCGCATATTGAGGACTTAAGCCTCCTAAAAGAATCGCAGCTATTGATGCATCTTCTATAACTTTGCCTATGTCAGCTAAATCTTGTACAGTTGACATTACAGCATTTATGTACGTCTCAATATTTGAGTCAAAATCGTCTAAGCAGTATCTGTACAGTTTCCGTTCGAGGCTTATACGTCGCCCGATCCCTTTATCCATGTATGCGGATGAAAGAGCATCCCAAGCTTCTTTAGCTGTTCTGCATGACCTGACATGGGTGATCGCCATTCCATCTACCGTGAGGCAAATCTTCGACAAAGCTTTTTGGTCGTTTCGCAATTTCTTTTCAACAGAAATATCATTACCTTCAGCATATCCGACGATCGTCTCCCACAACTCTTCATGCATCAGATACATGCGCATTTTAAATTTCCATACGGAATAACCATCTCTGTTTACTAATGCTTTTATTCCAGATACAGAATTATTTGACATATTTACTTACACGTACAGCTGTTCGATGTCGCAACAAAAATTATTATAAAATTTATCTTTGTGAATTGTTGAAAATTTTCACCGATTTTTATAAATTATATATACGCACAAATTGTAAAAACTTGCCAATTCACTTTTTAATAAAGAATCTTTAGTTTTTATTCGTATAACTCAGTTAAAAAGGAGAATTCGTGCTGATAACGAATATTGTATTTGACTTTGTTTATTGAAGTGAAGTGACATACATCAATTAGAATACAATATTAGTAGAGGAAATATAAATACAAATTTTGATTAGAGCCAGTTATACAACAGTGCCAACAGGAACCATTAGCACGTAGCATATAAGTGTATTTTTTATCATTTTACATTATCGACTTTTTGTTCTCATCTGTATTAACTTCTCAGTTATTTGTATTTATATTTTATTGAGTTTTCATATTGTTTAATTATATATATCATTTTATTTGTTTAGTAATGTATATGTTTGCATAGATTTCTGTTTTCTCTTGTGCACTGGTGTCGCTTCTCTTACATCCTGAGATCTCACACACCTGTAACGGGTTGACTGGAAGAATCCCTATAAGTCCTCCCTTGTATACTTCTGCTTTTTACATTGTATCTTTTTGTTTATGTGCAACAAAGAGTTAATTAAATATATAATGAATTAATGAACATCCAAGACTGGAGAACAAATGTCTGAAAATTCAAACTCATCATTCCTCTCGAGATGGCGGCACCTTGAGACCGGCGTACAGACCACTCGACCACGGGGGTCGTCAATCCATACTAATATTATAAAAGCGAAAGTAACTCTGTCTGTCTATCTGTTAGTCTGTCTGTAGGTCTCTCTTTCACGTCAAAACTACTGAACCGATTCAATTGAAATATGGTACGCAGACAGTCTAGAGCGTGAGAAAGAACATAGGCTAATTTTTATCTCGATTTTCCCATGGGAACGGGTACCGCGCGGGTGAAACCGCGGGAAGCCACTAGTCGTACATAAAATCAAAATCAAAAAATCAAAAATATCTTTATTTTATAGGCTTGGTATACAAACACTTTAAAACGTCAATTAATAATAAGTGAATCTACCACTAGCTCGGAACGCAGACATCCCCGAGAAGAGCGAGCCAGAAACTCGAGGGTTGCTTTTTTTTTTTTTTATTTATTATAATTTGTTGTTTTTTATAAATGTTAGACTAGTACAATCAAGTGGGTGGATCATGAACATAGATTTTTAGCAATAATGTTAATTATATGAGCATCCTAATTGAAGTAATCTACTCTTGAATCAATACTCAAAAATAATTCACCGAGGCCAATTCCCATGTTGCGAGTTGTTGAGCCATTAATATTTAATCAGAAATTCTGAGTATGCTTTTTGTTATTAAACAATTCATAAAGGCAGCGAGTGTGACATGAGCCTGTAAATAATATATTTCATTTCAATTCGTCAGTGCAAGCCGGCTGCGGCGAATGCTAACTAGTATTGATTGAAACAAATATAGCGATCAGTGTTCCGCGCTCATTTGTTTGTTCGACGCTTATACTTTTGATTGGGAAAGCCGTTTTAATAACGACTCGCATATATAACTTTAAACGTGAGAGCGCACTGAAATGACAATTCTACCCAAATGCTCTATTGGAACGACCCATTGCAATTTTGATTGGTCATCGTCATCAGCCTATATACGTCCCACTGCTGGGACAGGCCTTCCTCATGGAGAAACACATGAGGAGTATGGGCCGTAACACCACCACGCTGGCCCAATGCGGATTGGTAGGTAGAAACGGTCACAAATGCGACCAGGACCAACGGCTTAACGTGCCTTCCGAAGCACGGAGGAGCTCGAGATCACAAAGCCTTGGTCACCCATCCACAGCCTGACCATGGCGATGGTAGCTTTGTTTTCGATCGAAGCCAAAGCCCACTGACCACTACGCCACCGAGCTCCTCGATTTTGATTGGTATTCTAAATAAATTTTAGCGCAATAACTTTTTGATCCGTGGTAAAAGTGATAATGTATGTTTACCTTTTAACCTGACCACGAATCAAAATACTGACCCTTAATTCCAACTTAGCCAGTCTGATATCCTGGTGCCATATGTGTCATTGGGATATATAGAACTAAAACTTTCGTGTCTTACAAAAGCATCTTTTCATTTTGTTAATCCATTAAAACTCTTAAATTTCATTATCAACAAACTTAAGTATGATTGGGCAAACGCAATTGCGATTGTCTCGGGCGGAGCGAGTGAGGTGAGCGAAGCAGCCGAGGTAATTTGAGGACAAGCCTGTCTGCCGCAGACTGTTGGCCTCGCGCCTTTTGCCTTCCTGTTGCTCCGCTTTTGTCGAGTGTGTACTAATTGACGGGAGTGGAATTGTATTCTTCTGGCGTAATGATACTTTAAAAGTTATGAAAAAATCTGTAGGTATCATATTATTATGATCATTGTTAGGTATCGGAGATAAATAAGAAGCCGAGCTTCCGTCTAACAGTTTTTAATAATTAGTAATAAAATATCAATGTCAAAATTGGCAAGAAAAGAATATAAGTCAAAAACTAAAGAAAACATAAATGTATCAAAAAGTATGCTACCTACAATGTGTCTATGGCCAGATCTGTAGCCAACAGAACTACCCCCCAGTGAACGCACGAATTCAGGGTGGCGTACAGGTACTGGCCAAGGACACCAGAAGCCGGGTCGCCCGCTTAAACGACCCCGCTCCAGTGGCAACATCGGCGACTCTAACTATGCCATCTCGCCCGGGGTACAGTTTTGTGATCCGGCCGCGAGGCCACGAACCACGGGGGAGGGTCCCATCAACGATTAGAACCAGATCTCCAACTTTAAAGTGCCGGCTTTGCCCAGGCTTCCGCGGGTAGAGTGTAGGCAAGAACTCCTTAGTCCACCTCTGCCAAAAGTGGTCGGCGAGACGGAGGCCCTTTTTGAAGGATAGCCGACCAAATAAATCAGAGTCAGAGAAAGTTGAGAGAGGTAAATCATTGACGGGACCCAAGAGAATGAAATGAAAAGGCGTGAGCGCCTCCGGCTCTCCTGGCTCCACGGAAACATGAGTTAGTGGCCGGCTGTTCACAATGTTTTCCACCTCCAGAAGCAGCGTGTGCAGGACCTCTTCTCTGGGAGAGCGCTCCTTCAGGGTAACAGCCAACGAGGTCTTGACGGTTCTCACAAGCCGCTCCCAGGATCCTCCCATGAATGGGGCTGCAGGAGGGATGAAGACCCACTTGATTTTCCTGTCAGCGCTGAACTCGTAAATGGCAGGTAACAAGCGCGCAGCGCCGACGAAAGCTGTTCCATTGTCTGAGTAGATGGACTCCGGGCACCCTCGACGAGCGATAAACCTGCGAATCGCCATAATCGCAGAGTCTGAGGAAAGCGACTCTACCACGCTACATAGCGTTTCAAATGGCGCCTTCCTTGCGCAATCGTGACTGGCCCGAAGTAGTCCACTCCAACATGAGAAAACGGCCTCGATTTATAAGCTAGGCGTGCCGGTGGTAGGTTTCCGAAGGGTGGTGTCACTGCTCGGGCTTTCCGAATACGGCAAAGATTGCATCTGGATAAAACAAGCTTCACCGATGGTCGCAACCGAAGAATGAAAAACCTTACTCGTAGCGCGTTGACCACAGTCTCAACTCCGCTATGCGCCATCTTTCGGTGGTAGTCTCCGATCAGTAATTGCACTATTGAATGTCGACCGTCCAAGACAATTGGCTCCTGCTCATGGCCTGGTGGCAAAACTTCTGTTAAGGAGACCCTGTTAGAGATCCGGAGGAGATGATCAGACCTAACAATGAGTGATACATTTTTAAGCCTACTGTACCTGGGGAGTGGCATAGAATTTCTAATGCATGTCATTTCCTCTGCCAAACTATCAACTTGAGACTTAAGCAACAATTGGCTTTCGGCTCTAATTACATCATCTGCCGAAAGTAAACCCGGCATTTGGGATGGACGCTTCAAGAACACGTTCGCGCAAAAATAAATACGGGCAGTTGCACGTAAAAGGCGTGTCCACGAGCTGAATTTCGTAAAATCTGCAACTACGGGTACAATAGAAATTAGTACTTGACTTTCAGACGAACAATGAACCATTTCAGGCAAAGGAAAAGACACTTGGGGTTCCTTGGGCCAATCAGAATTAGAAGCCAGGAATGATGGCCCTAAGAACCAGCGGGAAATTTTGAATTTGTTGTCTGGTCTCGTAGCGTCGTCCGCCACATTTTGTGCTGAAGTCACATAATGCCAATCCGAGACATTAGTTATTTCAGTAATTTCCCCAACTCTATGAGCCACAAAGGCTTTCAGTGAGCGGGCGTCGCTACGTATCCATCTTAAAACGGTCAAACTATCAGTCCAAAAGTAAATATTTGAAGGTTTTCGTCGGTGGCAGTTTAGAATGTAGGCACCGAGGCGAGCAGCGATTAACGCAGCTTGCAGTTCTAACCGCGGAATTGTCGTTAGTTTGAGCGGTGCTGAGCGAGTCTTTCCGGCGATCAACGATATCTTAAAAGTCTGATCTGAATACACAAAACGCCAGTATGCCACACACGAATAGGCAAGCTCGCTTGCATCTGCAAAAACGTGGAGCTCAACCTCTGAAAAGGCAGAGTCGCTGAAATAGCAGCGAGGTATATTGACATGTGCAACATCTTCAAGGTCTTTAAACCAAACGTACCACAGGGCTGATAGACTTGAAGGCAGCTCCGCGTCCCAATCAGAGACGGCCTTCCAAGTCTTTTGGAAAAGTATTTTACCCTTGACTGTAATAGGACTTAGGAGACCTAGAGGATCATAGACGCTCATCAACCTTGACAATACGTATCTCTTTGTTAGGATGCGAGGGACAGTTACAGTTAAATTTCGCGTAGGGTGAATAGTATCAAGTGTTGTATTCCAAGAGACTCCTAAAACCTTAACGCTGTCATCTGAACGCGTGGCACGCAACTCTCCTGGAACCAAAGACAAAGCGCCCTCTACGTTAGAAACCCAGGACCTCATCTCAAAACCCGCACGAGAATGAACGTCAACGACATCCCTAGCCAGATGAGCCGCCTCAGAAACATCATTAACCGACGTTACGAGGTCATCCATATAATGGTCATGAATGATTACATTAGCGGCTTTCGGAAACCTGTCCTTATGCTGCTCAGCATTCAGGTTCATTAGATAGAGAGCCGTGAAAGGACTCGAGGTAGCGCCAAAAATCATGGACGACATTCGGTAATGACATAAGGGCTGAGACGGATCAGCGCGCCACAGAAACCGCTGAGCGTCACGATCTAACATGCGGATTTTTATCTGAGGGTACATCTCCCTAATATCGGCGTTTAGGGCTATCAGTCCTTCTCGAAAACGCATAAGGACCTCAAGAAGGGGCTGAAGTAGGTCGGGCCCTGATAACAAAAGGGAGTTTAAGCTTACTCCTTGAGCCTTTGCTGCGCAATCGTGGCCATCATTCCTGGCTTCTAATTCTGATTGGCCCAAGGAACCCCAAGTGTCTTTTCCTTTGCCTGAAATGGTTCATTGTTCGTCTGAAAGTCAAGTACTAATTTCTATTGTACCCGTAGTTGCAGATTTTACGAAATTCAGCTCGTGGACACGCCTTTTACGTGCAACTGCCCGTATTTATTTTTGCGCGAACGTGTTCTTGAAGCGTCCACCCCAAATGCCGGGTCTACTTTCGGCAGATGATGTAATTAGAGCCGAAAGCCAATTGTTGCTTAAGTCTCAAGTTGATAGTTTGGCAGAGGAAATGACATGCGTTAGAAATTCTATGCCACTCCCCAGGTACAGTAGGCTTAAAAATGTATCACTCATTGTTTGGTCTGATCATCTCCTCCGGACCTCTAACAGGGTCTCCTTAACAGAAGTTTTGCCACCAGGCCATGAGCAGGAGCCAATTGTCTTGGACGGTCGACATTCAATAGTGCAATTGCTGATCGGAGACTACCACCGAAAGATGGCGCATAGCGGAGTTGAGACTGTGGTCAACGCGCTACGAGTAAGGTTTTTTATTCTTCGGCTGCGACCATCGGTGAAGCTTGTTTTATCCAGATGCAATCTTTGCCGTATTCGAAAAGCCCGAGCAGTGACACCACCCTTCGGAAACCTACCACTGGCACGCCTAGCTTATAAATCGAGGCCGTTTTCTCATGTTGGAGTGGACTACTTCGGGCCAGTCACGATTGCGCAAGGAAGGCGCCATTTGAAACGCTATGTAGCGTTGTTTACCTGCCTGACAGTCCGAGCAGTACATCTCGAAGTGGTAGAATCGCTCGTCTTTTCATTTCATTCTCTTGGGTCCCGTCAATGATTTACCTCTCTCAACTTTCTCTGACTCTGATTTATTTGGTCGGCAATCCTTCAAAAAGGGCCTCCGTCTCGCCGACCACTTTTGGCAGAGGTGGACTAAGAAGTTCTTGCCTACACTCTACCCGCGGAAGCCTGGGCAAAGCCGGCACTTTTAAGTTGAAGATCTGGTTCTAATCGTTGATGGGACCCTCCCCCGTGATTCGTGGCCTCGCGGCCGGATCACAAAACTGTACCCCGGGCGAGATGGCATAGTTAGGGTCGTCGATGTTGCCACTGGAGCGGGGTCGTTTAAGCGGGCGACCCGGTTTCTGGTGTCCTTGGCCAGTACCTGTACGCCACCCTGAATTCGTGCGTTCACTGGGGGGTAGTTCTGTTGGCTACAGATCTGGCCATAGACACATTGTAGGTAGCATACTTTTTGATACATTTATGTTTTCTTTAGTTTTTGACTTATATTCTTTTCTTGCCAATTTTGACATTGATATTTTATTACTAATTATTAAAAACTGTTAGACGGAAGCTCGGCTTCTTATTTATCTCCGATACCTAACAGTTTCTGAAACTGTATAGAAAACATAAATGTATCAAAAATTAATGTGGAAAATATGCTGCGCCACTGACCCCAATTAAAATATTTGGGCACAGACATGACAATGTATGGGGATTGATATTCAGAAGCCTTGTATTTTTATGCCTTACATCAATTTTCATATCTATCGCTTGCTCAGTGTAACAAGTTATAACAGTGACATGTTTTGTGAGGTATTTAAGAAGAGAAATATTGCGGTAGCAAGTGCAGTTTTGAAATAGGGCCGCGTGCAGTACCTCTACCTAAAGTTATGTCACGTTCCATGCAACGGGGCTTTTTAAAATGTCATTTTTCCGTGTGTTCAGGTGCGGCGGTAAAGGTTTGTGTTTGTAACATTACATCAAAGTTACGCGGGAAAAATAGTCGAACTTTAAAAATAAACCTACAAAAAATCAGCAATACGAGAAGTGAAGTTGTGATATAGGCGACCTTCCTAAAAAGGTCTCCAAAATTAGGATTTAGGGAACACAAAAAGGGACATAAAGAAGTTTTGTAACCTTATGTTTATTGTTTGGTCTGGTGCGTAAGATACCATATTTTAGCCAATTATATTATTTTCTCTAAGAATACATACAGATCTATTTTTCTATGCTATTTTAGTATGCTATACAATCTATAAAATGCTATAAAATCAAAATCCCTGAAAAATATTACTTTTTCTATCAATAGTGGTATTGTGTAATCATTATTCCCTGATTGTTTTCCTCTTAAGTTTACGTCATGCGATTGAAAAATGCATTTATTAAACATATTGGCGAAATGTGGGTGCCAGCACCTCTGTCTACCCCTTCGGTGGTAGAGACGCGATGTTATTACAAACCTTAATGGTCTTTTGGTGCTCTTCTGCCTACTCGGGGGCATAGTCTTGTTTGTATGAAAAAATCTTAACAGGTTCGACGTAAACTTCAAAATCAATTGAGAACATTTAAAGTTTTCGGCCAGTTAACTCACAATCTTTTATAAAATAAAGGTACGGTGACTTATTCCACCTCCTCAGGAATTTGGCTCGGCAACGCGATGCTTGTAAACGATATGAAGCGAATGTAATGAACCAGATATATATAGCCTTATGTAACTGCGGTGTTATGATTGCCTTAATGTTCCGCTGTTATATATTCAGCGTTTTAATAACTTAGGTGGATTAACTTACAAAGTAACTATTATTTATAAGTTTATACGTCTTAGAATAAAAGTAGTGGAATATTAGATAGTGGAACAGTGGTACTCGTAAGGGTAAGGATACATCTCATCACACCTCACCAATCGTCGTCGAAAAATTTCTCCTTTATTGTTTTACAAATTTACGTCTTTCATTAATGTTTTTTTATATAGAACTAATCGAAATTAACAATTATCTAATCTAATAAGTCTACTGTATCCATCAGGTTTTAGGGTGTAGTCCATATAGACAGATGAGTAAGAGCAGTAATCATGGCAATATGTCTTGAAAACGGCGGCCTGGCAGTTTACTGAAAATTGTACGAACTTGGGAGGGTAGGTGAAAGGTGTGGGACGCACAGGTCCACGGTTTTATATAAACAATTCCAATTAACTAACATAAATGGACATAACAATAAACATAAATTAATTAATTTGATTTCAATTTTAAAAGACTAATATTATCAATAACAATATTAAAAAAAAAAAAAAATAATTCTACATAAATCACGCTAAAATAGTCTGGGCGTAAGCCGATAGCGCCCAACTATTGATAACTTCTAACAAAAACTGCCCACTTATAAAAAAAAAAAAAAAAAAAGTAGACCGTGACATACTGCTGTAGCGGCTAGGTCATAGCGCGCTACGATATCACGTAACCGAAAAATGGTTGATCAAGCGAAAAGTAAGATAGTGAATAATAACATTGGAGTCAAATTATATTAGACCTACTGGCTACAGCAATAAGGAATATAGAAGATTAGCAAGCCTGAATCACGATGGCAGAGTTTCTAAGACAGATTAATATATATATACAAGTTCCGACGAATAACAGTCGGACCACGGTCCACGAGCGTACACCTGGCTCGGCGGAAGATCTGCCCTTTTCGCTGAGGGTGCGGCATGCTTTCCCGCACCCCACACTGCTTTACAACCCACAGATGTTACTGTCTGGTTATTTAATTAAGCGTTGTAGATTCTAGACTAGTCCCAATTAGATTCGACCTCTCTCGCGCGAAATTACTTCCTTTAACACCTTTAGAGCTAAGCGAACGCCGGCGTTCGCGGGCAAAAATCTTTTGTGTTTCGTTAGTGGCCATTGAGAGGTTAATGCTTTGGTTTTTGGTGTGTAATTAGATTTGGCATGGAAATATTTGTTCCAAAAAGCTTTTACTTACAAACGGAGATATATAAAAAACCCGTTTGAGAATTAGAAGATGGCTCGCTCGAAGTAACTACGGAATGAGTAATGAATTAGAGTGTGTTTTTGTGAATAAGTAATGTTGTTTAAGGCGATTCCTTCACGATACTGTTTTAGAAGCTTTTGGAATATATCCTCTTGTAATTTAATAAATTCGACCAGCCGACAGAGGTTAAGGTCATTAAAAGACTAATTCAAGGTCGCTTGAAACGGAATTCGTTCATGTTTAAGTATAAGGTATTGATTCGTGACCAATTTTATGTTTCAGAAACAAATTAAGGCCAAGATTTTTATTATTCCTAACTCCTTGACGAAACATATAATTAGAATTTATATAGCAGTCTTAGATTTTTTAATAACACCTACTCCACTTAATATTGTATTAATTACATAAGATTGGAGTATCGGTAGATATCTACTGTTTAAATTATTCATTTCTACACATACATACATATAATCACGACTTTTAACCTTTGAAGGTTAGTCAGCGTCTAGGCAAAAGCAATGACTGCACAATCTACTGCCATAGTCCGTGCTTCACCAAGCAGTGACTACACAATCGTGTGCTCAGCCTGACAGGTGAGCCATTAGATGGTTGTTTATTTATTTGTGTTTTAAAATAACCGTACATAAAATAAAATTTAGATACATTGCGTGATAATTCTCAAAAGTATTATTATTTATTATTATTTAACTCTAAAGGTTACACTGTATATTGGGGGAACCCCCTTAAGAGGTCAGAGACCCTTGGATACTAAAATAGTTTTCAAGTGTTTAGATGAGTTAAAAGCTACGTTCGTAATACTGAATGGATTAATATGTAAATCGGATTATAAAAGACTTGCTTTGTTGTAATTAATATAGCATTTAGGTTGTCATGAATATTTATTATAAATATTAAATATTGTGTAGGTTTTGTACGTACGATTTATATTACTACTCCCATGACTAACTCAAACTTCATTTTCTAAACTATAGAAAAATCTCTGCCTTTAAACGGATTTTTAGCATATCTCAGTGACATATTCCTTTTATAGTATTGATAGGTCTTTTAACGATCAAAAACAATGTTTTCAAGAAACAAATGATTTTGTTATAAATTTTCAAAATGAATTTCTTATCACCTATCTTTAACCTACAGTGGTGGAAAAAAATGTATGTGAGATTTTTGTACAACAAGCTTAAACTTGCTGGTTTAATGGCGATTTTGGCATGATACAATACCTCGCAATTTCGCTAAGAATTAAGAAAAGAATGGTATTCTAATCCCAGATGAGTCGACTTAGTTGAAATGTAACTATTGTAATTATGACAAAAACCATTATGACATTAAGGGCCTGTTTCACAATCGATAAGTAAAGTTCTAATTAAGCTATTTAGAACATAACTGCTAAGTAAACACCCATATTGCGTTTTACAATCTCTGAGTAAGGCTAATCACCACTGTGATATCTGTGAAACGTACAGTACGCTATTGGAGGGATATAATTTAGAAGTAAATTATTTGTCAAGTAATTAATTACTGTCCCTTAGTGATAAGCTGCTTATTTACGCAAATTATTATGTGAAAAGTTGTGACAAGTAATATGCTGAATGTAAAAATGGTCTGTAATTTAACCCACGAGGGATAAGAATAAGAAGTAACAACTGAAAGAGGAACTTTAAGATTTTTTTTATTTAAAACAATGGTCCTGCCCTGATACGAGGCAAAAGAGAAGCAATTCCTTAGGCCTATTACTACTTCCGGGAGCAGCTGCGTGCGTCGGATGGCTTCCACGCACGCGTATCACCGGCTGCCAGATTTTCCGAATATGCCCAGAAAATCTCCCACTGGCGCAAACCCCTACCTAGTGTCCGTCTAGGTCGGGAAGCCCTGGGAACGGCTCGGAGAGTTGCTCCGGCAGACCCCGGGTCGCTCCCACAGAAGGGCAGGAACGGGTATATCGGGGAGTTTTAGTGGGTAGTGCCAATATGGCAGGTGAGTCCCACACACGACTACCGGCTAGCCACCGGTAGGTACGGTCTGTAAATTGATTTCTCCTCGTAAAATAAAAGGCTAATTACTACTTACTACCACAAGCACGCTCCGATGGTGCGTCTGATACATAAGGATACTGTTTATAAAATGAAACAGTATTTACTCACTTAAAAATAATTGGTGTTGTTACGCTTATTCACGAAGATTCCTTTGGGTTAATTTGGTTTCCTGAAATTAGTTTATACCTACTTACATTATAACTAATTGTCGGCGGTGTGTACGCTCACACGCTGCAATTGTGTTACATTACTTTAGATATGTACTTATGAAAATGTCCGTAGTAATTATAACGATAATATGTTACATTAACCATGAACTTTTCTTTTATCATAATTAGAATACTAGGGTGGCCACGATAGATCAAAATCAAAGGAAGTTGGAAAATAACGCAACTGACAGGAAAGATATGCGGCAATGTATTAGCGTGGTATGGTTATGTATTGAGTCAATTTGAGTCATTGTCATTCATCCCTCAGGAATGACGTAACGAGTAGGATGGTGAGTATGGATGTGAAGGGGCGTTGAATAAGAGGAAAGTTAAAGAAAAACGATGTAAATGCTTGAAAATTTATTTTAGAATGAAAGAAGTGGATGCTGAGCTGACGAAGTGACAGAGGAGAATAGAAGAAGACAGGTGCCGACTCCTCCTAGAGAATAAAACTCACACTGGGCACTTATGTTCACTGAAGCGCCAGATTCGTCGGAGAATAGATTGTCACTGTCACAAATTATTCAGTGACGTAAGCTATTTTGTCTACAACACACTGCCTTACACCAAATTCTGCATTTAACGTTAAAAGTAAATAGGGTCTGTATTAAACATTCAACGCTTGCTTAGTTTGCGCCATTGTAAGGCTAGTTATATATTAACGCGGTGTATCCGATCACAGTATCTGATGTCCGCCTGGCCCTTGGGCAGCCGGGCCGTAATAAGGTTGGAAACATCCGCGAGGCGTGCCAGTGGTCTATTGGTTTAGTGTTTTACCCAAATAACTTCTTAAGCACTGATTACATTAAAGCGTCTCTGTGTAAAATGTTTGAGTAGAGTATTTATATGAATTAAATAGATGATCAGAACTTCCTCGCCACCTACAAAAATAAAACAACACATGAGAATTTGTTGTGTATAAAAAAGAATTCAAAATGTTCTCTGAAGTAATTTTTAATAAAAATTCTTACAGCTTTTAATTTAGAATCTATACACTTTGCGAGTTCGAAGTTCGAATCGAAGTTTTGCAAAGTGACCCAAAACTTTTGCTCGCCAATATAGTTTCCCGTATTTCGTTGTCGATTCTTTTATTCTTGCGCATGATATAGAATGAATTGTGAATCTGTGTTTGTTTACTTGCACTACTAATATTAGTTATAAGGAGTTTAGTTGATATTGTACTTTTAACGACATCTTCTGTGCTGATTCTTCAGCTTGTGATACATCCGTTATCCAAAGAGGTGTTCAACTCATTAATACTGAATATCATTACCAACTTTATGCTGTTAAACTTAAATAGGTCTTTAAAAAATATTATATGAATGAGTCTTCTGCAGAATGCCTTGCGATCTTCGGTAGAAATTCCTATTCAAATCATCCACCCCGACAGTGGATTCGGATTGAAGTTTATGGATTTAGAAGTAATTGTCTGTTTCTCTGTTGAAAATACAAAGAAATACTCAGTATCAGCTAAAAAAATCAGTTTCAAGCAACGGCTCAGTATTTAGGTCAACAAACACTCAGTTAGGTACCAGGTAGTGCAATAATCGCATATATCCGGCGAACCCGTGCTCCCTGGTGTGCTCCGCTGTTAATGTCAACACATTCCGCCAAAGCCCCGGTAAGCCAGCCGGCGTTTCCGAGGATTATGTGTGTTCTCGGCCTTACGTCATCAACTCTTAATGGACATTACTAATACAACAAAATTTTGCAGCACATTAAGTTGTTTGGTTCTTGGACGGTGTTTGATCATGAGAAGGCATAAATAGTCTACAATATAAAGCTAATATAGCTTTCAATAAGGTTTTAGGTTATCATATTTAGGTTATCGCAAAATTCATACGTTTTATTACAGACGTTATGAAAGAAAGCGGATTACTTATTTATCAATATTTTCCTTAGCCGGTAATATATTCATGTAATGTTATTTTCCCTTTTTTTTATCTTTGTCTGTTTTCTATCAGACCCTCGCTATTTATTTTATTAAACGTAAATACTGATTTGGCTTAGTGGCTGATTTAGTTATCAAAGTGAACCTTCTTATGTGGAGTTTCATCATTTAGCTTTCACTTTCTGACAACTTAACCAGCAGACTGTTTACATCGTGGTTGCAACATTACAGATTTACGACCCTTATCTTCTTACTACCCTTATCCAATTTAAAATAAACTTTTTCCTTCTATCTTAATCCTGGCTTATTCTATCATGGAGCAATAACGAAACAGAAACAAAAAGCCTGAAGACTCGATTATAATTTGTGCGGCGACCGGGCCGGATATAATGCTCCGGACGAACCGGGTGCCCAGGTATTTAATCAGAACCCGGGATACTCGTGACGTGACCTCCGGGATGTCTCGCGCGTGTTTTAAACGCTGGAGAAATCCTGGAATGTGCGGTTTTGGAATGCAAACAGGAATCTTGGGCCGAGAACCGTTTGGACAGATTCTTGTCAAGTTTTGCTATTAAAAGTCAAATATGTTAGCCAAATTCTATATCAATAATTTCCCTTTCACGAATTTTACTCGTTCTATCTTTAATTAGGGTACGAGGATTTTGTGGTATTTTTGTATCAGGTAAAATTAATTTTAAGCGTTTCCGGATTATGATCTTTTTCTTTTATCATATTTTGAATTTTTAGTTAATAATAATTCTATTATATTATTTTCTAATTAAATTCGTATTTAGGAGATTTCTCGCTCGCTCGTTTTAGTAAATGTCATATAGTCGTATACCCCTTGAATGTCTCAACGACATACATGGCGTTTAATATTTGATTTTTCCATTGTATCTTGATCCGGACACATGAACGGAAACAGTGGTAGTATTAGTTTAAAGTAAAGAGCGCTACTTTAATTTTAACAATACCTGTAATCTTCTGGTTTCTTGAACAGAGGGGATGTTATTCTGCCGTCTGTTCCTGGTCCTGTAGCAAAATGGGTCAAGAAAACCCTGGTAAAGTGCTCTAAAAATATAAAATATAACATGTCCTCTATTTAACCGGAGTACGCCGAGCTTGTAACAACAGGTGACGGAGCCGCTCCGGGCTTGCAGCCTTTGGTTTTGATTTCTGTTATACAATGTGATTTTACGTTTTTGCGTTTGGTTGGGAAAGTTAATTAAAATGTAACTTTTTGTTGTTTTATGCACCATACCATCCATCATCTAGTGTCCGTAACACAAGCAGCATTAGTTGCTTAAAATGAGACTAGTTGATAGGTGTGAATGTCCAAAGACGTTTATTTATTTATAATAAATCTGTGACTATATTTTTATTATAACTTTGTAATTTAGAACTCATTATTACTTTCTTCAAATGCAACAAAACTTTTGAATATATTTAAAACGAGGTACTAAATAAATCTACTAGTAATCGAATTGCCGAATCTCGTATGAACAATCTATCATCACATTGTTTACGGTACAAGGTACAGTTATGGAAGCTAGACGAATGTTTATATAGGATGGTGTATATCCATCAGCGGCTGATGCGCTTGATGGTCAATTTGCCTGGCCGGCTCTCAATCATTTATAGGTAATGGAACAGGGCAGCGGCTTAAAGATCACTCGACCCTAAGTTAGGACCTTAATTCGGATAATTCTACTCCTAATACCGCGACGAGCTTCCTATGTTAGAAAATAGAGCTATATTAAGTGGGTGCCATGTTATTGAACCTATTTCACTCAACCTACCTAACGAGGTAGGAAATAGTTTTTATCATTAGATATGAAGTTGACTTATATTCGAATAATATATTTGATAAATAAAGTAAGGTAACGGACAAGACAAGTTAAAAGTTACCAAGAATATGACGAACAATAAGTTAACGTGGCTCAGACAGACGTGATGAGGATGGATCAAGTAATATAAAAGGTATTTAGTATATATATGTAAATGGTTTTACTACGAAAGAAAAACCCGAAAAGCAATTAAATCTAGGAAAATATGAGAAAGATGATAAGAAAAACAATTAACTGAGGAGTGATAGTGAATTCAACAGGAACATGTTTTGAACCGACTACACTTAGTTGCTGGCATATGGAAATAGACTACTATACAGTAGTCTATGTTGTTAATTTGTTACACTAAATCTTATTCAAATTCTTATGTACAGTCTGTCCTCGGGCTTCCCGGAAAACTGTTAGCCAATAAAGCGATCGTTTTTGGAGATACACGACATTTTTAACGCAATAACTTCTGTTTTATTTCCTGCTAAAAACAGTCTTTGGACGCCGGCCAATTATTGAACACCGTTAATACATTTAAGAATATTTGGTTAGTTAAAAAACTTGTTTAGACATTTTCTCTCTATTTTTTGCTATTTTTTCTGGCAATGTAGCAGCTATATATATATAATAAGCTGCTAATAAAGGATAAAATCATAAATAAAAATGTATGTTCGTATAATAATACTATTTCGCAGCCATATCCATTGCTACAAAGTCTTAAGCGTTTCTGTTACGTTTTTTTTCCATAATTTCCACCTTCCTTTACGTTTTTAGCTATATACCCCTTTTTTACTCCCCACCGCCTGTACCAGTGAATTAAGTGCATTGTGAATATCGCTTGACTCACATTGTGCCTGGTGCATGGCAACAGGCTCGCCACTTGTTGCATGGGGACCTAACAGATCGGGTAAAATGTGGGTACTTGGGAGATAGATGCTGATGAGGATAAAGTGATTATTATTTTATGTTGTTGTCGTTATTATGCTTTAATATGTGTTTATACAGAGTCATTTTTAATTAATCAACAACCTTACAATAATAGATAACTAACATCATAAATAACAACATTTGTTGTACGACTTTTGATAATTTGACACATTTTACTTTCATACAAAAATAAATATCAATTTCTGAAGGTTCTTAACTCTGTGAGCATCGCGAGCGCAATCGTCGCGCGTGTCGCCTTTTCGTATGAACGGAATATGGACTTACTAATGTCACGGCAGTAAATTATACGCTTTTAAAGTATTTTTTAATTCAAGGTATTGAGTTATGATAAAATTCGTAGAACAAATGATTTTATATAAGGTGTTAGGTACTTAGTCTTACAAGGTTGTTAATTCATTAAAAATAATCCTGTATACAGGTAAGGAATTACGAGTCCGCTCGAATTAATAATATTCATTTATTTTTATTTCGATGGTTCCCAGGAAACTCTTCTTACATTGTATTATCATTCTGACAGTTTTGTGAATGCTAGTCTTACGAATTTTGTGTCACGTTTTTGACATTCATAAGTATGCAAAAAGGCACCTCTAATTTGAATATTTTTAATTTGTATATAAAAATCATGTTATATTCCCGATACGACTACCAGTAGGGTTTACCTAGTAAAGGTGCGGTATACTTTCATCCAAAAATATAACATCCCACATATTTCCCGGCTCAGGGTACATATTAAAATTCATATGGTGTGTTTTTCTGTGCATTAGCAGCGCGGACACTTGGACAGAGTAATTAAAATGTAAATGAGGAGAGCATCGGTGACAGCGCCGCGGTCACAGCCTGGATAAGCCAGTAGACTATTATGCACTTTTCTGCATCATTGCCATCATCTTATGACTTGGCCGTGACAACCCTATGCTTTTATGCAACTTTGAATATTGAAACAACTCATGTATACTGTGAACGCTAGTAAAACTCGAAGCTGCGCCAAAAGACAGGATAAAAATAATCCACAGTCTTTGCTGTGACAGCCGATAATGACGCCCTCTGTTCAGTTTTTAATTAAATTTATTTATTTACCTACATGTTACATTATTCGTGATAATTTTATAACATACTCATACAAAATTTTGTTGTCACGATGTATCTCCTTACTAGAAGTATTGGGCCTATTTGGAAATTTAAATTATAAGTGGATTATAAGTGGATAAAACGTGTCGCACTACTTATCTTCATTATATTGTAGTGTTACTACTGTACTGTTTTTTACATTGTGCAGCCACGTTTTTGTCCACTGTAAATATACAGGGTGTAAAGGAAACGCTTGCGAATAAACGGGAACTCGTTTTATTTGAGAATTGAAACAACCGTTACAGAGGACATATAGGAAAAAGTTTGGATGTAGCGATTACCAATGAAGGTCCAAGTTTTTTATAACACGTTAGGTTTTAGTGTGATATAAAATTTTGTATCACGAAGAAGCAATTGGTTAATATAATAATAGCTAAAAACGACGTATATTGAGCATGAAGGTAATCTGGAATGTAAATTAAAATGTTATGTTATTATTATATAAACAAATGTGTTTCACGTAAACACTTAAGATTGTTACAAAAAGGGATTGTCAGTAATAACTAAGGACACAAATTACACCATCTCACCTTATGTCAAATAAGGCCCAATTGCACGATCGAGAGTTAGCGCCTAACCCAGGGTTTGCCCATATATTTGCCCCCCTAACCCAGGGTTTGCCCATATATTTGCCCCAGGGTTAGGTGCTAACTCTCGACCGCGCAATTGGACCTAAGAGTCTAGAAGGAAACACAGGTGCAACACGTAGAATACAGCATGAACCAGCCTCACCTTGTCGGATTGCATAGTGTCTGCTTCTTATAACCATATTCTTTAAAATTATAAAGACGTGGATCCGGTACATTTTCAGAAATTTAGCACTTACTACCCAAATACGCAACAATAAACCAGCACATTCCGTCGCATAGTTGAACTGTTGGCGATATGTGGATCTTTTAAATTTATTCCTTCTCTGTGTGAAAAATACAGCATGTTTTAAAATACGATATTGCAAGATATTTGCTAGCAATTAAAGTAGTAACAAATTATGATAGTATCGTAATCAAGAGAACCGAGGGTTGATTGGGTGAGCAAGTTTTAATTGTGAAGTGTACATCTGTGCGGAATAGGGAAAGTTGTTTCGAATTCGGTTAAATACGGCACGTCTGGACTCCGGGCGCAGTTTGATTTTACTATTACTTTTTTAAACTATTGTATTGTATTTGTAATTCATTAAATAAATGAAAAAAAAGATATAAAGATTAAAAACAGCACATCTACTCTATTTAGCACATTTTATCACATGGGAAACTCTTTAATGAGTTGTCTGTGATAATTATTTCTTAAACTTTTCATTTGCAAAGCAGTAACACGCATTGCTTGCTAACGCTAAAGCTTGCCTCTGGGTCGGAAGTCGGTTATGTCACGGGTTGGCAACGGGTTGGATTTATGAAGGGGCTCCAAATAGATGCAATTCATACAAGTCACCAACTTCCCATCAGCCATGAGACATCCACTGCTCTAAAGAGGCTGGAGGCTTCCTGCCAATTTCAAAACCAGCCAGTTTTCTTTCTAAATCAATCCTGCATCAGCGGCTTCCTGCGACCTTCATCAGATCCATGTCGGTCGTCGATGGGAGCCTGCTCTTTAGCAGGATCTTTATCCGCCTTCATAGACGTGGCTGCAACTTAGGAACTGTTCCGTCTCAACGGCTGTCAATATTCTTACAAGTATCGTATGCATTTTAGGCGTCAAAAGTCATCAGGCAGTCTACATGTTTCCCCAATATTATTTGAATCGGAGTTTTCTTCGCCCAGTTTTATTCTGTCCATTTTTATTGCAATTCTACTCTTCCCCGGTGTGTAACAAGTTTTTATTGAGTTAGTATACTCTAAGCTGATAAAAACCAGATTTTAATTAATGTTTTAGAGACTTCAGCGCTGCTTTGGATAGCGACTTGTTGTCAACTAGCTGCATTAATGTTGTTCATTATCCAGTCCTTTGATATGTTAATGTAATGTTTTAATGTGAAATAGATGAAGACTTACTTAATCTCAAATAGGAAGATAGTGACAGAAGAATATAGTTGCCGCGTTGGAAAACTTAATACGTTTATTAGCTTTGTGTCTAACTAAGTGTGAGTTTTGTAAAACCCTGCTAAATTATTTCGGATTATTAGCGTGATCAGGATGCAGGGTCTTTATTAATCATGATCAAATATTACCATAGAAAAAAATTTGCACGCGTGGAAGAGAAACCCACTACTTAGAAATTGGTATGATATTCGGGGGTTTTATACATTGCCTTGATGCGAGATCGTAACTTTGCAGAATAACCCGTGTTTTAATTTTATTTTAATAAATTAGTTCGGATTAAAATATTCTAATATTAGAATTAGAAGCCGTTTAATTTTGTAATTAAAACAAGATATTCTTGGTAGCTCTTTGAGGAAGTTCAAAGGGGACTGTTTAATTATGTACTTTACTGTTAGTACTGCTCCTACTTTTGCAGACGGGTTTTCCAAATATATTTCAAAATAAATATGCAAAATGCTTGATCAATAGATATTGCTGAAAATGGTTGTGGCCTCGTATGTTCACGAGAAATGCGAGCGGATCCCCTGATTGCACTTACCGCGTGGCTTTCCTGACCTTACAACTTGTTAGTCCTCAATAGTTTTTTCCTATCTCGCGTTAACCAATGGGACTTATCTACTACTAATGCATATTGTTCAAGGAGAATGGTCATAACCCTTAACCCTAAAGCCAATACAAAATTTACCCAGGCACGACATGAAAGCGACCTATCTAATTTTTTTTTTGTTTTGTTCAGTGTAACATAAATATGTAATTTTTATATTTAATATCAGTTGGCTGACAAGAACGAGTTGATAAGAACGAATTTTTGTTGTTTTGGCTGTAATATGAGTACAGTCGAGTTTAGAAATATATATGCACTTTTGACAGCAGACAGTCTTTATTCCCTTTCAATAAGAGGCATTTATTATCAAACGTACATACATATTTTTTAACTCGACTGTACCAGATCATAACTTCTCAGCGGGGGGCATCATCCCAAAACATGAAGACTCAAACAATGAAGAAAAAGTTGTGTTCTTATATCTTTTTCATACTACGCCTGAGGAAAATACAAAGTAACATATTTATATGTTAGCCACTAATATATAACTCAAAAATTACATATTTATGTTACATCGAAGATAATAAAAAAAATAGGTCTCTTTCGTGACAGGCCTGGGTGACCATTCTCCTTTTTGGCTACATTCATCCAGCCCACTGATATAACATATTGATGTAAGAGGTGGTAATATTACATCACTCCGCATGACCCGTCAGAACGTCCTTAAATCACGACACCTATAATAATAACTAAAGAGTGGCTTAACCTCATTTACAAGTATGTACATGCCTTATTACTCAGATTCTAAAGGCTTAATTCAAATCCATGAAGTGGGTGTTGTTCGAAAATAGGGACTCGGAAGAATTACTTAATTAATTATAATTTATTTATAATAATATGCTAAACCTCTTTATTATTGCGATTATCGAAGAAATTTACATTGTGAAATTAAATTTATGACGTGCGACGTCACCTAGGAGACATACTTGACAGCTCTGTCTTAAAATTAGCGTCCGCCCAGGCACTTTTTATTTAATGTTAGGTTTGGACTAGGGCATAGTCCAAGTTACTACGCGAACGATAAACATCATTATTGCACTATAACAAAAGAAAAATATTGTTCACATGATACAAACGTCTACCACCCACCACTGGAAACTCAAAGATGAAACTATCCTCGAGCAGGCTCAGCCACAAAATATGCGAAAGGCATTTTCTCATCACAAAATAGTTATGCCTCAGTTTCAAAGCTGCTAATTCAGCATTTACCGCCGAACTTATTTCCCTTACCACGAACACACACTAAATGTGAAGTCAGCACTGAAAAGCAAATTGAATAGAATACATTTGACAATTTGCGACTGCTTTGCTCGTTCGCGCCTCGCCCGTCGCTCGCGTCGCTCACGTCGCTGCCACGCGCGCTGCATGCTGATCAATGGATAGCTGCACTGATTTAATTTGCAATAAATATTATTATACATAAATGCATGTAAACCTCCGAGGTTAATGAAAACGTCACAATGCTGACAAGGTGTCAAGCATTGTTATTGTAAACATTACATAAAATGTAACTCTGTTTTCGTTATCAAAAGTTAAGATTTTAAATTCTCGTTGTATTTAGAGCAACCGAGCGGTAACTTTACATAAAATACACTCTGAAAGTAACACAAACTCAAATCACAATAATGACCACCAATTGGAGAAGACACTGCACAAGAAACTCCCTCGGATTTATGTATTAATTGCCACTACAAATTGGATCTAAAATGACGGAACACAAACCAACCGTACAATTCACTAGATTAACAAGGGCCCTGCAAATAACGTTTAAGGAAATGAGAAAAGTTACCCTCATCACGTCTGCTTAGCTAAATGAAACATTGTGTTTTTTGCCCTTACTATTGTGACAGTGCTATAGTAGAATAGAAAACTATATTTGGTTGGGTAATCTGACGATTTCAGTTTTGGCTCTTTGCTTAGCTCCATAAAAGATATACTAATGCCATAAACGAGTAACTTAAAGAGTTATTCGTTTACCGTTGGTTATAAAATAGAGATTAAACATCTGAAATAATAAAATAATAGCAAAACATACTGTCAATATAAATAAATAATAAATATAAATATCCTCAGACATTCACACCTATCAACTAGTCCCATTTGAAGCAACTAATGCTGCTTGTGTTACGGATACTAGATGATGGACAAATATATTTAATAGATAGAACACACATAATTATTTAGAATATACATAATATTATACATAATAGGTTGAGGAAAAAGTTTCTTCGCATTTTTAAAGAAAATTCAAAACATTTTTTAATATAGTTTATTTACATTTAACTAAAGTATGTAGGTACCATTTTGTTCGATAACTTTTTGCCATCTTGTAGGTAGGGACATGATCCCATTGCTATAGAAATTTTGGGACTTCTGGTCAAAATACCGCGACAAGTGGTTTTGGCACTCCTCTCGTGATGTTAACCTGACACTGCCTAAAGAATTCTGAAGAGACCGAAACAGGTGGAAATCTGAAGGTGCAAGGTCAGGACTATACGGCGGATGCATTAACACCTCCCAGCCAAACTCTCTTAATTTTTGCTGAGTGGGTAAAGATGTGTGAAGCTGATAGCGTTATCATGATGAAAAACCACACCCCTTCTGTTGATTAATTCCGGCCGCTTTTTCTCAACTTCTTGCTTATCAGTTGTTCGCAGTAGAGTTCAGAATCGATGGTCCTGCCTGGTGGTAACAGCTCATAATGAATAATGCCCTTCGAATCCCACCATACACACAGCATCACCTTGTTGCGAGTTAACCCGGGTTTCGCCAGTCTGTGAAGCCTGACCGGCATTTGACCACGACCTTTTTCGCACGTTCTTGTCGTACGTGATCCACTTTTCATCACCAGTTATCAGCTTCTTCAAAAATGGTTCGGTTTCATTACGTCGTAATAAAGAATCACAAATGAGTACACGGTTCATTAGGTTTCTTTCAGTGAGCTCGTGAGGTACCCAAATGTCGAGCTTTTTTGTGTACCCAGTTTTTTCAAATGCGCCAAAACTGTTTTGTGGTCAATTCCCAGTTCTTCAGCTACGTCGTAACTACTGACATGCCGATCTTGCTCCACTTTTTCAAAAATGGCATCCATTTTATCTGTAATAGGGCGACCAGAGCGACGTGCATCTTTGACATCAAAATTTCCGGATTGAAAACGCTTAAACCAAATTTGTGCTACTCTCACAGACACTGCACTAGGTCCATAAACATCGCAAATTTTTTTCGCGGCTTGCGTTGCATTTTTACCTTTTTTGTAGTAAAATTTTAAAATGTATGGAATTTCTTCATTAGATTCACTCATCTTGGCGGTACGAAAAACAAATGAAAATCACACATTTTCCTAATTTGAATTTGGAATTATGTTCTTTAAAATTTTAACTTTCAATGATACCAAAACCAGCCACATACAAATAGTATAGACAAAGAGATTGTATTACAAGTTTATACATACTATAATGCGAAAAGACTTTTTCCCCAACCTAATATATAATGAACATCCAAGACTGGAGAACAAATGTCTGAAAATTCATCACCCAAACACTTGCCTCCACTGGGGATCTAACCCTGGACCTTTCGAGATAGCGACGCCTTGAGACCGGCGTACAGACCACTCGATCACGGAAGTCGTCAAAATATGATAATGAGATATCGAAATGGAAAGAGTCATATCCCATTTCAATGTTATCCTTTTTCCTGATCCAACTTTTAACAAGAAATGAGATGTGGTCTGTAGAATGTTTACTAAATATCCGGTACTCCCGATAAACGTGAAGCACTCGATGTTGCTGAAGATTTCATTAGCAGAACCTGGCCTTGATCGCGCAGGGCCTTGAGCGCCGTTGGCAGCCAGCCAGCGCCCTTCACCACTTTCGACTGTATCGATTCTGCTCTCCGAAAATACGCGGTTCTGAATGTCGAGGCGATCGGCTGGACCTTTCAGTGATTCGAGTATTGGCTCCAGAATATATTTGACATTTTAGTGTTTAGATTTTTTGGTCAACATTGGTTGCACAAAAATCTTCGTATATTACGACCTCCGTGGTCGAGTGGTCTGAATGCCGGTCTCAAGGCGTCGCCATCTCGAGAGGTTCCGGGTTCGATCCCCGGTGGGGGCAAATGTTTGGGTGATGAATTTTCAAGCATTTGTTCTCCAGTCTTGGATGTTTATATATATTTAACTATATTCAGGATATTTATATGAATATCTATTAAATATATTTATCCGTCATCTAGTGTCCGTAACACAAGCAGCATTAGTTGCTTAAAACGGGGCTAGTTGATAGGTGTGAATGTTTGAAGATATTTATTTTATTTATTTTTTATTTATTTTGCGTTCCCATCGCTTTAGTTTAGTTTATTCTTCTTTATCTTCCTAGTAAAGTATTACAATTTAGTCTTTAAAATATGAACGAGACAGTGATGTGGTTCAACTATGAAATTGCTTTGCTTAAGTCGAACAGATAAAAATCTCGTAAAAGTGCAAAAATGATCTCGCAATCAAGTGCACTGGAAAGCTCTCATATGAGCATTCCGAGCTAATCCCTCAACGTTCCATCTTTATGTTAGCATAAAAATGAACACCTTTGGAAAAAAAATTGTTTTCAAATCCTATATCTCTCAATCTTTAAAAATCAGAACCGTAATTTATATATCTAGTCGCTCTCCTCGCTAATACTGCATAAAATTTATAGATATTTATCATACGCAAAATACTTAATTTAAGAACGTTCGCCGTTGTAAAGACTCACCGAGCGACAAGTGTTATTCCATCATCATGGTAAAATGAACTCATTCCGGGAACAAGAAATAACACTGTATTTTGCAGAAATGAGAAAATTATGACGTCACCCGCTAACTGCTGGCGAGCGCAGTTGCGCGAGTCAATAAAGTTCAAATTGCAATAATGAGGTGGTCTCATAGACGTCGACTTGTTATGGAATCGGGCTTAAATTGGTATCCACTGACCCGTGCGGTAGGGATGGCTGCTGAAGTTTTTATACGCTAGAAAGAAAGGCTAGCTCCAATGAAAACAAAGAAGAACCTAATTGAGTATTAAATGATTTCTCTCACTGATAAATCACATTTTTATCCCTCTGAAAACAGATAGATTGCCAGAGTTCTAAGTTTGTTCTTACGCATATAATACCTATTTGATGCTTGTGTAGGACGATATGTTCACCAGTCATATGTGATTTACTCACTCAGTTTATTTATATTTATATTACAAAATATTGGATTTATACATTCAATATTTCTATAAAACCTAGGGATTATTGTCGTGCTTCCTTTTCAATAGAGCTTTTAAAACCTTTACATGATAAATCACCAAAATAAACAACATATCGTTTGATTTATAGTCAAATGTTGTAATATTTTATCTAACAATTTAACCGTTAAGGGATTCGTTTTGAATGAAATATCCCCAGATCCAAATATGTCCCAAGCACGTCCCTATTCGATTATTGCCGATTGCAGCGCCTCGACGGATGGTGGAATCGATATGAGGATCAAATGCAGATGCACGGGCGATATGGCCGGCTGTGCAGCGGCGCGTGGCCCATTTGTGGATGTTAACCGCTCTTGTACTTGGATCTCGATTAATTGTTTTCATCGCTAGTTATATTGATTCAATTTACTGTATCATTATTTTTAATTTACCGTTCGGCATCGCTCATTCATTTGGATCAGTGGCTAAAAATTAACCGCTCACTACTGTTACTGTAAATTACTTGGATATTGCTGAATAATCTAAATAGCCTGTATTGTGGAGCTATACTGAGGCCCGTATTACAGAACAAAACTCAAGCGTAGATCTCTGCTTGAGCGCAGTTAAAAAGGGATGGCGCTATGTGGGATCTATAGCGCCATCCCTCTCTAACAGTGCTCAAGCTGAGATCTTTGCTTGAGTTTAGTTCCGTAATACGGGCCTGAGACGTCTACATTGCTTGGATTTTATTATTTCAAGAATGAAAACATCATAAAGTAATTGAATATCGATGGAGAGTAAGATGAAAATCTTAGATTATTTATGGCATTATTAAAATTAGCTCAAGTAGATTGTTGAAACAAAAATGATGAATATTTTAGTATTGGAATATTAGCAGCAATTTCTAGGTAGTGGCTCGAGTGGCGCCCAACGAGGGACGTCTGGACGCCACTCAAGCATCTTAATTTGCATTTTAATGGGTCGCCATAATGAATCTCCACGGATACATACGAAAGTGCAATAGAAAGACGCGAGACAATTGAAGTATAACTGGCTGATAACGCTGATGCGGCTTATCTCAATATGATTAATACAATAGTGGAACAATACCACTTCCATATAAAAAAACTAGTGAGCAGTTACTTCTTATTCTGCTTGCAAAACAATCACCGAAGATTCGTTACCGATTGATTGAAAATTTTGGTGCCTGTTTATAGAACCACATTATTGCAGCTTCTGCTTCTTCGTGAAGCTGCTTCAATTAGTACATGTGAATAAAAACTCCTTAAATATTAAAGTAGTTTTAAAACATGCACTTTTTGCGAGATCTTTTTTTAATATAATCCGCCAATGACAACGCATGGTAGAAGTCCCTTATCGTCCTTAGCCAAAATGACAAAGTCCACGGCCTGACCATGGCGAAGGTAGCTCTGTTTTACATCGAATTTATAATAGTTGCTATTGTACTTCATTATTCTCTCTATACACCAGTATGCATGATGTGCTTATAATAAGAAAGCGAATTTCATAATATGAAGCGCGCTTCAGCGTGACAACGTGACAAGAACGGGCCTTCCCGTCAGCTCGTGACTCGGCTGAATGGAGTGACATTGTTAACGAATAACATCCAAACACATAGAATATACCTATTTAGTTAGTAATTGAAACTTAAATTGAGAATTTCAAGTTATTAAATAGAAGTGTCGTACCTCAGCTTCTTACGTGTTTCTTTTATGGATTCTAGAATAGATATTAAATTTAAATTTTATAATTACACAAAACAAATATTGAACCAATGTTTGTTTGTAATCATCATACAAACATTTATCTGCTTCGAGACTAAAACTCATGACATTTTCACAGTAAGAATTTGACCATTTAACATTTGTCGTCCTACTTCGGTTTTTAGTATCTTCACTATCATGACCCTCAAAATTTCAAAATACTAAAAGGCTAAATATCAATAACATCATGTACAAACTTAATATAGAAAGTTTCATAATATTACCGACACAACTGACGCAGTATTAAATAACATACCAACATCCGCAACATCCTAACAACAACACTAAATGGATCTTTCAGGTTTCGTAAGTAAAGGAGACGCAACACGTGTCGCGCAACACGTTTGGCAAGGCAACCTCGTTGAACGACGTCGCCAGATGACGGCCGTCGACGCTCACTTGTTCTTTGTTCCGCGGGCACGGCTCGTGTGGGCGTTTAGATGATTGCCACAGCAACGACACTATTGTGCTGTAATATCTACTAAATGTAGTCTCCTCGTGTATAATTTAATGAAATGCTGACTAGATACAAAGCTACGTATACAACATGTGTTATAACTAGTTGAGATGGTTATGAATATTGTTAATGTCAATGTGAAGGAAGGGAGAGTTTATACAATTATCTCCTGTAAAAAGGTGATATGTATTACTAAAATAAAGTATCAATATTTAATATAAGTTCCATTACTGTAGATGATGTTTTGAAGAAGTAGTTTCATTTTGTCGGAAGACATCTTTTTGTATCCTTCGTAGTCCAGTTTTTAAGGTTTTTGACTATTATAAAAAGTCTCAACTTTCTTTCAAAATAGTTATAAGCACCTAATTAATAAGTAAGTATTTCAATTTGCCCGCAGTGCTCGGTTCGACCTAATTTCAACAGCCCGCCGGGAAACTACTTTGGGGAATTTATTTTGCTACGAAATAACGGTTTTTCGGTCTGCAAAAAAACGCTTGCGTTGTATGTTCATGATGTAATTAGACTCCTTTTTTTTCGTGTATTTGTAACAAGCTCGAGTGGTTACTAAACTTATATGGATATAATCAAGATATCAATTATAGTGTTGCTAATAAAGAGTGGTTATCGTCCTTTTCCAATTTAAAACAACTACAAATTTTACAGAACAGATGCTCTATAGATCTCTTGTTGTGTCGGTACCCCATTTCCATATTTGTTGAATCAGCAATTTCGTTATTACCATCACAAAAACCCTTCTATTTGTTAAAAGCAGTTGTCTCAAAGAGTGTAATTAGTACAGTTGTTTCAAGCTTCAGTTGGTAAGTGGATTAGAACAGTAACCGTATTAGGGCGCGGAACTGCCCGGCCTAATTCTATATTGCTTAGAAAAAATGTTGCGGCCACGAATACCTAAACTCGATTCACTAAAAATGTTTCGTTGTATAACCATAAAATTCTAATTTTAATTTGAGTTTATGGGTATCATTCTGCGTTGCTCATGCCCATTTTAAGCTTTCAATGGTCAGACAACCAGACAAAATAAACATATATTGTTTGCGAACAGCCTAAGGCTAAATTTGACAAGATCTAAAGAAAAAGGAATCTGTAGACTTTATTCATGAATTCAACCAACGCTAAAGAACGGCTTACTCGGCTTCATATGGCTACTCTACTCGTATGATCCACTCCTAACCAGCAGTCCACTGCATCCACTGCTGGTTAGGAGTGGATCATACGAGTAGGTTGGAAATCCACTGCTAACCTTATTGCACTGAAGAGCACGACAATTTGAGTACTTTATGTCTTTCCGAACGTCTGCGCCTTGACGTGAACAAAAGTTAAGCTTGCAACTTGCCAATGGGTAACACAACTTTAATTACACTGGAGCCTTAGATGGCTCGAGATTTACTGTTACTAACATCAAGTTCTTCGTTCTAAACGCTGCGACGCCCTTATTGTGTTGTTTCCCTAAAGTTAGACTTGAAATAAAACGAGAAAACGACGAGTCTGCTCTCTCTGCAAGTTGGATAAATTATGTGGTTCGCTAATGATTCTGCATTTGCTTTTAATGACCGAAAGAAGTTTGACCCCTCTAAGCGTTCAAACTCCTATGATGAATGTGAAAAGTAACAGACGCAATGGCAAAGGTTATTGCACCATAAGAACATAAATTGTACTGACACGTGAAACTTAAACTTTATTTCAGTTCTATTCATTTTAAAAAGTATCTTTGACAAGTATTCTTCAAGTATCATTTCGTTCTTTTTTATTTAGATAAACTGTTGTTAGATTGATAAAGTTTAAACGATTCCGAGATTTCCTTTCATTCTTGGAATGAAATTACATTCCGAGTCAAATATCACCGGTCGCTGACAACTTGGGGCTGTTCATTTTATTAGCAAATCCGTATCAATTTAAAAACGACTTTGCGATTTGCCCCGTAAATCTTAAAATAAACCCCCATTACACTTAACTTACACAATGTAACTATCTTTCGCGTTAGGTTTTTTTTGCCGAAAAAAGAATTTTTTTTTATTTTTAATTTAAAAATTTATCAAAATTTATTTGTGTTCCTCATTAATCATTGTTTCGGTATTTTTTAATGATATATATTGTATTGATTGATAGCAATGGCGTGATTTTTAAGAAAAATATTTTGATTGTATTACTATTAATCTTTGTGACTTTGGCCATAAAATATATAGTTTTTGAGTATGTTGTTTCCATTTTGATTTTGTTACTGCCCACTCCCATTAGGGCTTACATAAATCTTCTTAAACGCGAGCAGTACATACATTCTTAAGCATTAGCTTTCTTCGAGGAGCAGACTCCACGCTTTATGGATATCTCTTGTAAGACCTAAATCTTTAGTAGCATTGCCTGCACATCTTTCAAAATGTATTATTCAAACAGATTCTTTTATATGAGCCCTTGCTCAAGCAGTTTTGCATAAGATATATGAACCTAAACTATTTTTTACTTCAAGCCCTATCGATAAAATATATTTAATTGGCCAATTAGATTCGCATGATCATTAAAGTCATGTTTCATATCATGAAATATATTCGTATCAACATTTAAGTATTTTAGATAATAATACAACATCTTAAGACGCATGATACTGCATTGGTCCTGCTGGTATCTTACAGCAACATTAGAAGTAATAAATAGTATATCATCCACATATATGAATTCGTGTTTGAAGACAATTTGTATCTCTGTTTAGAAACACTTTGTTATTTATCGCTTGCATGCACGTGTTGTGGTTTCATTTAGGTTTCTGAAGTAATTGTTTTTCTCTAGCATCCAATTTTATATGATACTACCAGCTGTAATGAGTCCGAAGTTTAATGAACTTCCCACGTCCCAGAATCTTCGCAATTTGTCCTACACCGAAGTTGAGAAGGATGCGAAATATCGAACGCTTTAAGAACTTACTGCGGCTATCAGAATCGCTATTCGAAGCTGGCCTACAAAGTTTTTCTACAGAAAAAACTAGTCCTTTTTTTAAATATTATCTTCGATATCATTTGACGTCTTTTCATAAGTATGATTTAAAATATTTTCCATTTCCTTCATTTTGATAAATGCTTAATTTTTACCCGTTACCGCAACTGCTTCGAAAATTCATCTAATTTTTATTCTTATTCTCCAATAACACATGATAATGTAAAATTACTTCGTCTATTTTGGTATTCTATTTTTATCTTTTTTAATACTTTATTGCTTTACACTTCAAGTATACCTTTCCAGAATCCTGTCTATACTTGTCCCACGTCGGGCGCCATTGTGTAATATTAACAATCTCCTAATGACTTAAAAGGATGGACGATTCAGTCTCCATGCGGCGATGACGATCTATCCAGAATTTGTTACATGTTTTATTTTCATAGGCCGAGACCCTTGTGACTGGGTGATTTGAGTTATGTCCCCGGCAGCGACCGAGGCCGTAAAGAGGACGTGACGAGAATGCAATACACGTTTACCGCTATTGGATTACATGCTGTCGTCTCTGCCTTAGATACTTCAATACGCGTTGGGAGGTATCCGAATGCAGAAAAGTCTCAAGGCTGACATGGCCTTTTGTGCATTAAAGTTGTTTGAGTCAAATGGTAATGTACAGGTATTTAAAGGTGTGCAAAACTGCAAACTAACATACTAGTACCCAGAAAATAAAAAAAAAATAAAAACAACAAATATGTTGAGCAGTTGGCTTTCATATGGCCATAGTGCCATCAATCAGAGACGCATAAATTATTAATGGGACTTTACGTTTTTGTGACAGCGCTTCATAATAACAGCATAATTTTATTTAATGCAATAAAAGCATACCTTTATTGCTGCAATAAATGACACTGAAGCACCAACAATGCTTATACACTGAATAAAATCCATGCATGAAGCTACAAAATTATTTTATCCACCATTCATAACCTTGATATTACGCCGGTAGAAGTAGAATTTTTGCCATTAAGAAACTTAGACTAGCGGTGGATCCGCTGGGAATGAGTGATGATGCTACCCGCAACTCCGCAGCCTCCCGCGGCAGAACTAAGTCTTAACTTGATACCAACATCTTGGGAAATGATTTTTTTATCACGCATTTCCTTGTCGTGTAACTTTTATTACTTTACTTAGGAAATATTGCGCGAGAATGCCGGACATAACATAGTTTAAAGCTAGTCAGTCCTTGTCTCATCTCATCTTCCCGTATCATCCTGTCTTGTCCTCATTAGGATTTGTACTACATTTATATATTCAATATAAATTAATGTATGTATCATTTCGCGGCACACAAAATGTCTGTATAAATTTTTTGCACGTTATGTGCGATACTGCATATAGTATTATGTTCTATTTTCACAGACTTAAAAGTCTATCACGAGTAGTCTGTCGTCTGCGCTATTTCTTTGTCTTTATTTCTAAAGTTTTTTTTAATTCTTGTTCCAGGTATGTGTACAGCTGTCTACTCTTCTCCGTAAATGAATCACGGTGATCGTACGTAATTAATTATGCGTTGCTATGATATAGTTTTTCATATGCTATTATTTAATTTTATTCAAAGAGTCATAAGTACTGACTTAGAGTAAAACACCAGATTAAAATACTTTAATTAAGTTGACATATTATTAAGGATAAAATCAATACTATATATGGGTTTCATGTATATTTATAAATATTCGTTAGTTATCTTTATTGTGCACATCAGATAGGAATAGTGAGAACATGCATTATCTTTCTAGAAGTATCAGAATGAATGAAACGAGTTAACAACACAGTGCAGGCAACACTGGTTGCAGGGCAGACCAATACTCGTGACACTAACGCTAATGTATTTAGTCTGTGGACTGAAAAGCTAAGTATCGAGTTGTTTGGTCAGTGTTCCTAGCAGCTCGTGGCTTAGTGAATAGTTAACACGGTTATACTTAGGTTAGGCGGACTATAGACGTCAGACGATGCTGCTCCGCGCGGATTCTGTATCAGTCCAGGCACTCTCGCATCTTGCGAGTTGAGTGGTTCAGAAATGGGCTGGTGTTCAGATGAGAAAAATGAGATTTTAATTAACGATCGGTTGAAGTCGGTAGACTCAAATGCGACAGCGTCTGCTGAGTGACGATGTCGTATTCGAAACCACGACTTTTCCTATATTCTTCTAACTCAAAGATATGTAAAACGCATCTAAACGTGACGTAAAGGTAACAGAGTACCTATGTTGTTTTAGTTTTATATTTCGAAAATCGGATGTGTTTACGATTGTCGTCGCGACTTATGTCACAGTGTGCTGACTGCCTTAGAAACTACGGCTCTTTGCTGATTGTTTTATGCAGCAGTTTGTTAATAATAGCGGATCTTTTGTTCTCCAAGCCAGGCTTACCCTAAGCCTGGCTTGGCTTGAAAGCTTAAATCTAGACAAAGCAAAAGGTGATATAAACTATCGATTGGTATTGTTTGGTGTAGAGATCCTTAAGATAACTTTTGTCAAGCAGCGTCTCTTGGCTAAAATGAAAATAAATATTCCTCATATTCACAATCATTAAAATTTTTGGTAAAAATACTTTTTTGAGACTTAGTGTAAACACGATCACATTATTTGTATCCATAATCTCTCAGTTCATTATTATTCCCTTTATAACATTGTACACTAAATAATGCAATGTTACAACAAAGGACCAGCGCAGTTTTCAAAGACGAAATTTATCTCTTAGACTATGTCTAGGTTTAGATGCAATCTCGTCGTATTCAGCGCTGAATTCAATGGCAATGCCGTATCTGCAATATCAAGCGGATTTAAGATGTCGAATTTTTTAAATTATTTTGCATCGTTCCAAACAGTCGTAGTAGCTTAGAAAGTCTTTGAAAAATATTTACCAACATAATGGCATTTCGTCCTTAGCCTATATACGTCCCAATGCTTGGCACAGGCGTTCCTCGTGGAGAAACACACGAGGAGTATGGGCCGTAACATTACCACGCTGACTTAATGCGGGTTGGTGGGTAGAAACGGTTGCGAAAGCGTCCGGGCCAACGGCTTAACGTGCCTTCCGAAGCACGGAGGAGTTTGAGATCACAATGTTTTGGTCACCCATCAAAGGCATGACTTGGCGAACTATCTCTGTTTTCGATATCGAAAGACAAAATGTACTAATCACTACGCCACCGAGCTCCTCATAATGACATTTATTACGATTTAAAAGATATGTGTTAGTTAATACTCGTAGTGCCATACAAGCTTTTAGATTGCGGCCCGCTGAACACCAGGCCTTAGTCTTGAATAAATTTTGAAGCTACATATAATGTTTATATCACTAATCTCTGCGTCATGAATATTTATGTGCACCAAGTCATACCTTTATAGCTTTGTTAATATGGACCTTAATGCTATAACAACACGTCCCATAGCACACGGGCCACACGGCTCCCTAACCCGGATATATCAACGTAACGTAGCCAAGAGCGAAACAATGGACAGCTTCCCGCAGGTAAAGCAAAACTTGGTAATCAAGTTAGATCCTTAACAGAAATCCAAATGGTACATTTAACTACAGATTCAACTCAGGGAAGACTTAATTGTAAACATCTGTCATGGTGAATCACTTGGTACACTGACCAGTGTCCTGAAAGGCCTTTCGGATTTCATACTCGTGAAGCCAATGCAAGGCCCGTTCCCTATTTTATTTAGGGTCGAAGCTGTATAGCCGCATTGGGACCAACCCGCATTGGCCCAGCGTGGTGGTGTTACGGCCCATACTCCTCATGTGTTTCTCCATGAGGAAGGCCTGTCCCAGCAGTGGGACGTATTTAGGCTGATGACTGCATAGCTTTCGCTTTCATTCTCTTCTATCACTCAAAATATAACCTTCTTCGGTCCATCCACCATCCACTTTCATATGATATGTCGATTATCTTTTGTGCTGGGGCCACACTACCGGCTAACGCCGTTAATTAACGCGTCAATGGACGTTAAGCGTTACTGTAGCCACGAATTACTGCGATAATTTTATAACATTAATAATGCTGTTTCACATTAGGCGATTACTCGAGTTACAATAGACATTGACGTTAGTATGACCACTTTATTTTTGGCGTTAAAAATCAAGGCCTGACGAGTTATTTACCGCGGTAATGGGCATTGGCGTTAACTGGTAGTGTTACCCGAGCATTATAAATACGTCAGGGCCTCGGTCGCTAAATATGAACGTATTTACCGCAACCTACTATGATATGGACCAGCTATACGGCATAATACTACCAACCCATCTCTTCCCTTGGGTGTCGTAAAAGGCGACAAAGGCTTATAGCGGCGACGGATTCACCACCTGTCGCACTGAGTGCAGTCACTGCTTGGTGAAGCGCGGATTATGGCAATAAAATGATTTTGCGTTGCTATTGTCTGGTCTCTGACTAGCCCTTAGGGGATAATAGTCGTGATTAAATGCATCTGTATGTACACGGCATACTCTCGTTCTCGCGTTCGTGTCGCCTCGTGGAGCCATGACGTTTTCGACTGAATTGGTTGTAATAAGTACGTTTTTATTTGACGCGAACAGGTCTCAGTAACAAATAATTAAGTAACAGTGTATATAAGTATGTGATTGACACCTTGAATTAGCTAAATGTGTTTGTTGTGAAATTCAGCAATAAGATCAATAAGATTTCGGCAATTTGTAAAGTCTATCGAAAATGTAATTGCCATTGATAGGTTTTTCCCGCATAACTCGAAGAATGCACCTAACATTTTTATTACGGCTATCAAAAACATCTGGTATTTGTGCTCTAATATTCTGTGATATTAAGTTTGACACAACACTTCCTCAATCTTGAAATAGTTCCCATGAGGGATTTTGTTAAACTCAGAAATATGTTGGAACAGCAGATATTCATGTCAAGTGGCTTATTAAACATGCCGCCAGGGATCACGGAGCTAAAACAGAGAGTTTTTGCTTTTTTATTGCAAGAGAATTGTAAAATTTACATGAATGATTTCATGTAGTTATTCATGAGTTAGTCCATTATGTTATAGAAATATTTTGTTTCTTTGTAAACAATGTTTCTTGTCTTAATATCGAATACGAGTAAAAACCGCCGTTTCTATATTTCTACTCGAACTGATGTAATTATGTTAAAGTTTTCCTATTCTGTAATCCAATATTTAAACTCTGGCACTATTGGGAAATCAAATTTCCGTTGTTCTGAAATGTAAGTTAACATAAAACATGATTTACTATTTATGTCAAATTATTCTATTATTTAGTTAATATTTTATATATCTGTTGCGTTTGCAGACCAGTCAATATCATCTTTTTCAAAATAGCAATATAAAATCTACGCAGTAACATCAGACAATGTTAGTCTAAACAACTGATAACTCACTAACTTATTATCAATCATTTTTAAACACTTTTCATATCTCGAGAAACCTAATAAGAACTGAAATTTTGTCCAATGGTGTAAACTCATTAGTAAATCACAATAATACAAAAACTTGAGTCCATCTCTATCAATTATCTGCTAATTGGCATAAATTTATGTCGATACGATATAACTATAGTCTCGTTCTAGTTACAGATTTAATGCAAAATTTCGTTTCATCTTTGGCTCCATATTGCCACTTCATTTGATCTGATAACCTCAGGAACGCAATAACCACAACGTCTTGTGCTCAATCACGACCCAAATTACAGACACGACTTATTAATGACCTCATTGCTGACACCATAATTCTGCGATATTACTCCGATAGAGAACTGATGAGGTTGAACATTCAAATGGTATTTTGACCAAAATTGGCAAGGACATGAAAAATGATTGAGATCTGATGAAGAAAAAAAGACACGATTAGGATTGAAGTAGAATAATTGCTATTAGATTAAAGATGCCCGAAAACAGATGAGAATTTAAGTACAGTTAATTATAATATCGATTGTCATACATTTTGGCCGGCTCATGACAACCCTTGTTCTAAAGTGATTAAAACATATCAAGCAAAATGTGGGTTCTAACATTTCTGCCCAGTGCTTTTTGGGATACAGGCGTCATAAGTCATGTTTGCAAAAGCTACAAATGTTTTTTTTGTATTGTACATTTACTGTGAAAAATGTAAGTAAATGGGCCAACCAAAATTCCAAAAAAAAATCTATTTCCGAGAGAGTGATAGAACTTCTAATAAATTATTCGCAACTAATTAAAGAATGAGCTCTCTATTCATGAACACTCGTCCCTAAATCTGACCTCAAGTGGGCCAAAGACATCTGAATTAGATATGACTGTGAAAAGTTGGGTGCGCTAGAATTTGGCAACTTTGCTCTCGGCGGCGGCGAGCGGCTGTGAAAGGCCGGAATATGCCCCGTGGCGCGACTCTACATTTAAGTATGCCCGTGTATGGTTCTATAATATATAACGAGCCTTGTAACTTGCCTTTATTGTGAATAGTTTCATGTGTAGCCTATTGAATTGAATTACCAGTTTAAAACTCCTTGAAGTACAGTTTTATTTACCTTTTTGTTGTTCAACAACCTACCCTCAAATACCTCAAACTCTGTGTTGATAAAAAGGCTGCCATGAAACCTTTAAACATATATGAGAAAATTTATCATGCAGTTGGCAAGCCTCGTGATATTAACTTCTGAGATTTTTCAGTGTAATATTTTTTTCTCTTGGTATTAAACGATTGTATGTGAATTCTCACGTTTTATTTGGAAAGATTTTGGTGTAGTTAAAACGGTATTTAAGAAAAAAAAGAAACATTCATTAAAATATTCGGTGAAAAATTTACCTACAGTCTGTGTTGAGTTATTTGCGTACAATTCCTTGCGGGCTTCGTTACGGCTGCGTAAAACAGGTTAAACTTCATCGGCCACCTCCGGGAATGTGAGCGGCAAATTAAAAACGGAATTACCAACGTCTGTTGCGACCACGGAATAGATAAAGAAGGTTGCGACTTCCTCAAACGTAATGTGCTGTTTGTGGTCCAATTACGGGTGCGTGGTCTCCTGGCGGGCTCTGTCGGTGATTGGCTTACACGCCCGCTGGCCTTCTGTCAAAGCGCTTTGGGATCCTGCAATTAATTGGTGTTTATCCAATATTTCCGTGTATTGAATTGTAAAACGGGATGACAGAAATAAACGTGAATTAACTGCCAAACCTTTACTTTTTGGGCAACAGTTCCAAAACGAGTATTCGATTTGTTTTATGTGAACATCTGGCTGTGTCTAAATGCATAATTCATCCGGTTCCATGTCAGTCTACAGCACCCACATGAGTTTTAGGGAAGTTTTTTATTCGCATTTGGGAGTATTATTTTTTAATAATTTCTTTAACAGGTTTACAAACTTGTGTTGTTAACAATATGGTCACTGGTTAATAACATTGAAACTACATTAACGGAATATGTTGAAACATCTACACTTTTTTGTATCAAACAATCATACGGCCGGCAAGCGCATTCAATTTACCTACCATGTAAAACCATGAGAAAGCGTTTGAATATCTCTCAGCTTCCTCAATGAGCTGTGGAAACGTAACCCATATTAGTTAACTCTAATAGCAATGAATTATTAAGAAGTGTATTATACTGTTATGCGATTTACTATGGATCTCTTGTATCGGTTTGTTCTTGTAAATCCTACAGCGTCGCCATTAAATCCGATCCGTCGTCATACATAATGTAATGGCGATGGGAGCTTCTTTGTATTATTTATTACAAAATAATGACAGTGGGAATCGACTTGGGAGGATCACGCTGTGCAATGTTAGGCGATATACATTGTTATAGGTCAGTGACCAGTCGAGTATCTGGAAAATGTCAACTACTTTACTTTCTCGTTAAATGGAATTAGTTAGTACGTTAGGCTGTTTACGGAATTTTCCAGTGTTATTAATAATAGTGAAATGTGGGTGCTAGCACCTTTGCTATTAGCCTAAAGATATATGTTGATGACACAACATACATGTTGATGTATTACGGTTCTTTCTTTATAAGCCTTAGGTTTGTTCTAAAGCTGACCTAGCCCAAATTCAGTACCATACAGGTAAACCTGATTCTAGTTGAGAGCTAGTGAACGGTTGGTATCCATTTCTCTCCATCATTTGTAACATTTGTAACATCGTTTGCATATAATAATGAAGTCTGTATATTATAATGATTATCTCTTTTCGATTTTGCACACTGTTATCAAGCAAAAGATATTTGGCTCTGAAAGAATCTCAAGGACATATTTGAGATTTGTTAGGTCCGAATAAATCTTACGGAAGTCTGAATTTCCCTTGTATTACACGTTCACTACTTAGTACAATCATAAACCACCAAGTATGTTATAAAAACAGTCTAAAACACACATTTGGTAACGACAGTAAGATAGAAGAAGCTACTGAGTGTGGAAGTTGATGCGAAGGGAGACTGCAACGGGGCGAGAAGTCAGCGGGCGTGTGTCGAGTGTGACTCCGAGCTATAAAGTTTTATTATAGAAATTAACCGCTTTTTAGGGGTGGCGACACCGGGGAATGACTTGTAAAAAAAGAGAAAACAACCAGATTTTATGTTCGCTGGCGTATAGCGAGATTTCGCTACAATAGTATTGCGCTGTAGCTGAAATATCTTTAGGTGTCTATCGTTTGTCTATTTTACACATTGGGAGGTACCAGATAAATTAAGTAATACCTACCTACATCATCTTTGCTTTTGAGACCGGTTAAGATAAAAAAAATTATGATAAACCATTCCGTATTACCAGCATTGTTAAATTTAAAACCAACCAAGATATTTTAGCGGTCAAATTGAGTTAATATTATGTTAGACTCTAACAATTCATCAATGAAAACGGCATTTAATTTTATGAAGTAGTTTCAGCGTCATTCGCGTACAAACATAGACCCTAACTGTTGTTTAAGTCTCAGTTGCCAGTTAATCTGCTTCTGCTACTGCTGCTAGTTAGTCTGCTACATTTTTTATCATACATATAGACACGAGACAACTGCTCGTTTGGTCGATAGAATAAACTGTCGCCAGCCCTGCCTTTGATGGCCATAAGACTACCGTTGCTAAGCGACCATGTGTGTCGCCTGCTCTTAACAGCAGCACCGGCTTACAGAAGCATGTAGAATTGTAGACCTTATTGAGGAGAACGAAAATGGCTGCCTACTTCCAAAGGTTAAGGGACATTTTGTCGTTCACTTATGCCAAAAATGTTATGAAAGAATTTTGTGACTTTACATGAAGTGATATTGTTTTTGTTAATCATTTGCCGCAGTAACAAACTCTCACTATTGTTGGAATATTCTAGTGATCTTTGCTTCTCAACGTGGCAACGGGCACATCTAAGAAAATTTTAACGCTTCGGTAGCATTAGAATGGGAACGTGCATTTTATATTTGTATATATATGTACATTCTACTGAGGGCGGTTCATTTGACCACTTTTACTTGACCAGTTCTGTGCTTTTGGTGTCAAAGGGTCAATTCTTCCTTTCGCCCTGAACAATTACCGAACCCACCAACGCTATAACTCGAAGCCTAGAACACAAGAAGTCCAAACAATTAGCAACCGTGGTAATTTTTCTCGTGACTGGAGAAGACGACGCCCGCGCCCCGTGTGCAAGACGACCCGTAATTGGTCCGTTTGAGACACCCGACCGGACCTGTAATGAGGGGACCCGGGAGTAATTAAAACTTATAAAACTTACCAAGTCACGGCTTAAAGATAAGACCTGGGAGGTTGTTAATGTCGTGTGCTATTAAGAGATCGTCCTCGATAATGATTTTGAGAATGGCAGTTTATTGAAAACTGTTCTAAATTTAAAGCACCTTGGGTCTTTAAAAAGTTAGGCTAAGTTTAAAATGTATGCTGTATCCGTCTTAATCTCAGAACAGGAATATAATACCAACAGATTATAACTTTATCAATATTTTGAAATAAGCTGTCATTTCAAACAAATGAAACCTAAACAGAGTTAGTTACACTAAACGCCACTGAAAATACAGGCTGTCAAAATACACAATGTATCCAAACTACATATACATATATACATATTAATGCGCGTATGTAAATTCAGTGCTATCGAGGCGCACTCACGCTTTCGACGCCGCAAAACAGAAATTTCTGCACAAAAGAATTTCCAGCAACATTTAAGGGTTAACATTTAACATTTAAGGGTTGTGAATTTTTTATCTTATGAACAATTTAATTTATTTAAGAAGTACGATAAATAGTATTTGAAATATAGGCAGATAACATTTTTGTAAAATGAAGGAACGAAAGAAAGAAAATCTTTGTTTGATAGCTTATCACAGTACTTATGTTGCAGTATTTTGCTGTAGCTAAAAATTTTAATAAAACCAACTAAACATAAAAATGAAATTGAATTGTTCAAACTTCAATTCAAGTGAATTTAATTTATGAAATTCAGATTAGATACGTTCTAGTCCTAATTATCGCATGTTTATTTATATGTGAAAACGATATTTAATACTCATAATTTGTGACGGAGAAAATCTATGCTAGCCGTTCACACAACTGCCAGGAGTCTTGGTTCTGGTTTTAGATTTTTGGCAAAAGCATGCAAAGTAGAGGTACAAAAAAAATGTTTTTAAAATCAAGCTTTTATTAGTTTGTTAAATAAAAGCGTGTTGCATTGTGATTGCAAGATACTCTTCAATGTTCCATCAAAATGTAATATGCTTTTATTAAACAATGTAATATTTTTTTTTTTAAGTTTTTTTTTAACCTTTTAGTTATTAAGCCAAAGTACTCGTTAAGCCAAACGATCCCAAACTTGATGGCTTTGTATCGTCATATTACTGAGATCCTATGGCCACCTTGCAGCTCCATCATCAGATCGGCTCCAAGTCATAATAATATTGCATTGTCATCCGATTTACACATGCATGCAAAATTTCAGCTCATTCGGTTAAAGATATCTGCTACAAAATCGAGTTGCAAGGTTTCACCCGAACATAATTTCATACAAACATTGCAAGTAAATTAAAAGCTTGTAAAAAATCTTGTAAAATTGCATATTTTGTCTAGATTTTCCAGCTTCATTCGCGTCGACTAAACAGTGATGAAGTAATCGTCTTATTATGAAACTCCCGCGGCTCGTTCCTCATACGAAAGCAATCAACGCGGTGAGAGCCGGCGATGTCTAAATTAAAGTTGACGCCCGCCCGAGCCAATTAACTCGTAATAGCGGCCAGTGACGACTCCTAAGGGAGGGTTAGAAAAAACTCTTCTTTGTTCAGGATGCTATATAAACTTTTTGTCTCGTTGTCATTACAATTAACGGTTTCGTATTACCTTTTGGTGGTAATACGAAACCGCCTACAACTTATTTTCGAGCTTACGGTTCTTATTTAATCAATATGCTGGCTAGCAAACCAGTTCACCTGGTGGCGAATGACATCTTACAGTTTCTCTTTAACCTATATACGTTCCACTGCTGGGTACAGGTCTTCCTCATGAAAACAAACACAAAAGGAGTATGGGGCCATAACACGGGTTGGTGGGTAGAAACGGTTGCAATAGCAACCGGGACCAACGGCTTAATGTGCCTTCCGAAGCACGGAGAAGTTTAAGATCACAAATTTCTGGTCACCCATCCACGTCCTGATCTTGGCGAAGGTAGCTTTGATTTCAATATCGAAAGTCAAAGCGCACTAACCACTACGCCACCGAGCTCTTTGAGCCTACATGAAGTCGTCTATGTAGGTAACATATACGAAAACTCAAAGGTTTGTGAAAACCTGTCATAACTTGAAGACACCGTCCATTTGCTTGTGTTTCGATCAGTTCTTCCAGTCGAACCAAGGGCATTATTATCTATTCAAATTCGCTTCCACAAAGGTAACAAGGTACGTACTCGCAGTTGATTCCCCGCTGGATTTATATTGGGTCCTAACCTATGAAATTGGTGTTTTTATTCTGTCTTAATATTTTGTCTGTAACTATTGAGATTCAGAGTATTCCTAAAAACTAATTACCTCGTCTAAAAATAGACTATATTTTTGAGCTCTTTTGATTTGTTTTGATAATTTGTTGTAAGTTTAATTGTGTTAAAATTGGACACGGAGACAACTCTTTTTAAGTGCCTCCCGAATACATCATTTTATTTGCATTCACTTAAAAACGATTAATAATTTTTATTAAGTGTGATATTACACATATTACTAAAACTTGTCTAATGATAGATGCCAAATATTATTATCTCTGGATTTGTCGTTGTGAAGAAAAATGAAAAAATTTTAGTATGGAAAATGCAGAATTCCCCAAAATCTCCATACAAAACACCAATTTCATAGGTAAGGACCTAATATCAATGTCACGATATTGTCGAACAAACGGCACATAGGTGACGTGTCGTCGCTTGTTTGTAGCCTGATCTCCCGACAAAATCTGTCAGGCTGGAGACAGACGAAATATCTTCAATTGAAGCTAGTGAGCTGTCACGTTCAGATGCCGCTATTGTTACTACATCGTGTAGATTCAATTGTGCTGTTGCTGACATCTATTTTCAAATATATTTTTATATGTTTACATATTTCATTTATGCAATGTAACGAGAAGAGTTATGAATATGAGAGTGGATGGTAATGGTGGAGAGGAAGACCAAAGAAGAGATGGATAGATTGTGTGAATGAGGACATGGCTAGAATGGGAGTGAATGTTGATATGGCGTGTGATAGGGGAGAGTGGAGGAAAAACACTCGTTGCGCCGACCACAAATGAAATTGGGAAAAGGGCAGGATAATGATGATGTTTACATATTGCATTTAAAGAATTAGAAACAGACTGCTTTTCCAAATGGATATGTCAAGTTCTTGAATTCACATTTGTATATTCGATTCAACTATCTAATTAAGAAAAATTGTACATAGGCGAGAATACATTACAGTGTAGAACTGACACCAATTGACATAACCTTGTTGCTATTTCTGTACCGGGTTCAGACAAAATACTTTGTACGCCTACATCCAGGCTATTTAATTAAGCTAAAATCCTTAGTAACAGTGTTCTCACATCCCTTTTCCTACCTATGAAATTGGTGTTTTTATTCTGTCTTAGCAATTTGTCCGTAACTATTAAGTTTCAGAACATTCTTATAAAAAATTGCCTCTTCTAAAAATAGACCATATATTTGAGCTCGTATTATTTAATTTGTTCTTTTTTTGTAAGTTTAGTTGTGTTAAGATTAGACACAAAGACAATTATTTTTAACTGCCTCCCGAATACATCATTTGATTTGCATTAACATAAAAACGATGAATAATTTTTATCAAGTGTGTTCACACACATATTGCTAAAGCTTGTCTAATGATACATGCCAAATTATCTCTGGATTTGTCGTTGTGAAGAAAACTGATAAAATGTTAGTATGTTAAATGCAGACATCCCCAAAATCTCCATACAAAACACCAATTTCATAGGTAAGGACCTAATATTTGTTTACCTAATTGTATAATAAAGAATTAACTTCTTGTAAATAAGGTTTTTAAAACAGTGCCGACAGACAAAGTTGGAATAGAGTTATCTAATTCTTTGTCCTCAGTCTATATACATCCCACTGCTGGGCACAGGCCTTCCATATATGGGCATAACACCACCACGCTGGCCCAATGCAGGTCGGTGGGTAGCAGCGGTTGCAGTAGCGACCGTGACCAACTGCTTAACGTGCCTTTGGAAACACGGAAGAGTTCGAGATCACAAATTTTTGGTCACCCATCCAAGGCCACCTAATTCTTTAATAAACATATTTATCCTGCTTCATTTAAGTCTCTATAGAAACAGGAGAGAGCCGGTTGGCATACACCGGGCACAATTTGTGGCAAGCGATATTCAGAATGCAAAGAAAGTATTCAAGATTTGTTCGAAGTATTTATAAAAAACCTCCATATTATGTATTTATCTTATCGAAAATGTTCCATTAATTTGCTACGGTTTTGCACGCTACGGGCGTCGCTCTACGAGTCTACGAGTGTTCATAACGCTGTAGCAGCCGCTACGATTACCGTTCTCATAAATGATTGACTGAGATATATACTCAGAGATTATAGAAGTATCGAATTCTACGTCCAAACGTCCTAAGTCCAAGGGTATGTCCCGACGGCTTAAATGTTTACACATAGCATGTTTGTTGTATAATTACAACAAACATGCTATTATACACAACATATCTTCCTACATCCTTCCACTTGCTACGATCCTTGCATATTTCTTTCGCTTCACCAACTCTCATTACAGATGAAAGGAAGGAAGGATCTCCTACCCCTGTGGAAAAAAGGAGTGATTTATGTATGTATGTATGTCTATCTTCCTACCATCCCACTGCTGGGCACAGATCTTCCTCATGGAAACAAATACATGTTGCGCCGTAACACCGGGGCCAACGGCTGGTCGTGCCTTCCAAAGCACGGAGGAACTCAAAAACACAAAAACTCCCCTATCTTTCTTTGTACATGTTAACCAAAATCATCAAAAAATACCAAATGTTCAATTTAAAATTACATTTAAATATTGGCACAAAAATACGACGTCGCGGATAAGGAAGGTACCTTCTTGTGCAAGCGGCGGTCGACTAAGCATTTAAGAACAGAGGGAAGAAGCATTCTTAAGCTACAGCTATTGAGAAATTGAATAATAATGTCTGTGGAAAAAAAATACACTCACAACTTAGCGCGTACATTTCAGACAAGTGTCCTGATGGAATGCTAATATCCGTCTACAGATGGAACGATCTGTTTCTCGTTAAAATGTCAGGGCTCTCATTTGTAGGGCGATTCACGGCGATACGACAGATAGGAATACCGACCTCGGAAAATATAGTTTTTAGTAGTTCCTATCTTTTACATAAATCTTTATTGAATTAAAATCACATTAAACATACAATACAGCACATCTACAATCTAACATCTCCTCACGCCCTCACGCCCTTTATCTTCGATGAGGAGGGCTTATAGACGTTAATTTAACTGACATATGTTTCATAATATGAACAGATTCTTATTTTATAGGGTAATCTGATACCTGCATCGACACAGGGCAAGGCAGGTGGGAGTATGTAGACTATATGAATGAACAACATATCGTTGTGTAATTATTAAGGAATTTTAAAGTTATATTTCATGATTTCCGGTATTTTCTTATGCGGTATTTTCGTATGCGTTAGTCTTACAAGCCAACCTTGTCCCACACGCGACTTATCGGGCCGTTCGTCACCTGACAGCCGGCATCATCTCGCCACAAATATACTAAGGGTTCCGTGCTAAAACCCGATAAGTACTTAAAAGTTAAATCGGAGATATGTTGACTGATAAATAAAATTATTTTTATAAATCAAATCATCTGATTTCTTATTTTATAATTAGGGATATATTGTTGACAATGAGATTCAATATTAATTACATTATTTAAGTGTAGTATACACTAAAATGAACCGTAAAAGTAAAAAAAGTCAGCATTAGATGGTGACTTATTGGGTTTTTGCATAATGAAAAGGACCTTTTTGTTGCTGACCAAATAATTAAATGGCTGCCCAATTAATTACTTCCTATATCAAAAGTGCCGATAGCATCAAGTTCGAAAGGTCCAGTATCTGGAGCTACGATCCGAGATTCAGCTTAGTTCACAAATAGTCGTAGTATTTCTGGCGAGCCATGCAAATTGCAAAACCTTCGCTTCCCGAGGTTACGCTAAAATAAGAAATGGAAATAATAACTATGAACTTTGGAAACGGGCTCGCAATAAAATATTTGACGTAAGCTGTTGGCTGTTGTCATCCAGTTTCAATTTCCAAATCTGTGTACAGCTGAGGTATATTTTTAGCAATTACCAATGAGAAGAAGAGCATTTAAAAAACATGTTTTTGTGGTAAAGAGAAGTACACGTGTCCGTGAGGGAAATAACGCATATTATGACTACATTTAATTAACTTCTGATACATTTATATAATATGCGACATGAAGATAGCAACTTTTCAATTCATGTCCTTTTTTCAAATGAATTACATTTTTGGTGGGTATGCAAGAAGAAAATTATGACGTATCTCTGTCTAATGTATGTTTTTGCGATCTGAGTGACAAACCACAAAATAAAGAGTTACCCGAAGCATAATATTACTTCTATGTAGTAACCTCCCCGCGTCTATCCCCACAAGATTGGCGTGAATGGTTCCCATAAAAAATAAAATTCATTAACTATCCATTCTAAGTGACACATTTTCTTTTTAAATCCTTCCACCGAAGTTGACCTCGGGGCCGCAGAGCCAACTTGGCAGACTCAATTAATATTTCAACAGATCCCGAGCCAGGGCCCATTCTACTAGAACTTATTTGTTTTTAATCCATCTAAAAGTAGTTTTACCACGAACCGGAGTATCCAGAAAATTATGAATAAATAATCATGTTATAGTCTCACAATGTGGTGTGTTTATGTTTGATTATATTTCGCCCACATTCGGTAGTAAAGAAGTAGTAATGAAAAAAATTATTCCATTATTCTATTAAGTTGCTTGAAAATAAAACTAACCAATGTTGCGTGTAAACTTAGAGAACATAATAATCGAAATGTCCCCAACGATATATTTACGACCTCTCTTAGTGGAAAGTACTCTCAAAACTAATTTTAGAGATAGTATATCTCGTTTACCCTGCATTGTAGGGTTATAGTCACGAATATAGTTGCGTAATTATATTCTATATAATCATAGAGATGAAATCTTTGCATTTCTATAGCTCGACTTGTTCCAAATTTATTTAATTAAATTGAATAAACAATATCATAAAAGTCTGTTATCTATCTAGTTTGTGGTTTTTATTTTTCATTATTTTGATTTACTTAACATTTTCACAATGTTGAACCTTAAAAGCATCCTGAACACCAAAAAAAGTTATACACGTGCATCTATTGTGTGTGTCAATGTTGATATGATGAAAAGTATTAAGATATCGATGAAACTATTCATAAAAACACGTTTCATGTTTCATCGAACGATGCATTCGCCTGATGACGATAAAATGTGTTGCGGTACAACATTTGAAATTATAATGGCTTCTGCAACGACTCCGGTGCTGCGGAGCTCCGGGGCGGTCCCACGCGAGGTTATCGTCGCACCTGCTGCTCAGTTCGCGGGCTGCCTCGCCTCTCGCGCCTACGCACTTTTAAATTGCAATTATCGGCCCTACTAGGGGTAGGGCAGATAAGACTACTCGGAGTCGAGGTAAACTGAGTCGTATTAAATTCCGTTTTTTTCATTCATCTTAATTTTTATTTTAAATTATTCTCTAAAAAGACACCCCGCACAGAACCACCTTAATTAATTACATGAAATATTATTTTCGATGTACGGTCGCGGTCAGAAAATTTTTACCACCTTAAGGATCATAACTGCATGCACACATTCAGGTCACAAGTTCTAAATATCATTCAATAATAATTTGATTGACCAAAGATTATCTTTTTTCTGATGACATGACAATCATTCGCTCTAGGAGATGAACTGACTTCTATCAAGGTTTGATATATATATTTTTTAAATGTCATTTTATCAAATAAAGAAATGAGTTTCGATATCAAAAAGTAATCTATACTTCCTTTAGTTATTCTCGATGCGTCATTTTGCATAATAACTTTGAAAGGTAATAAGTTACTTGATATGGCAATTTAGACTTTAGTGAAAAAAGTCTGATATAGAATCTAATGTCAAAACTGGTAAAAATTTTCCTTAAAAAAAGGATGATATAGAACTGACATGCTTATGTCAATGTCAAGAGCGAACAAGCTAGTTAAACAGTGTTTTCCTAAGTGCGGTAGAGATAGGTATACTATTTTCTGTCCTTATTAGAGTTCGTGTTTTTATTTGTCTGACACGTACCGTATGTGCCAAACAGTAATGTGTGTTTCTTTGTGTCGTCGTGAAATATTACGTTTTGGACTGTGATTACTGCTTAATCATACAAGTATTTATTGGGTTTTACTCCACTACCTTTATAAGCAATGGTACAGTGTTGTATTATCGGCTGCAAAAGTCGCAGTGAACGAAAACACGAAAACATAACGTTTCACACGTAAGTCCCATATTTCATCGTTTTATCTAAATCACTAAGTGTACTATTACTAGTTACCGCTTATTTACATTAAATCGTGTACAAAATAGCGTGAAAAAATACGATAAATAGCTAATGAAAATTTGTTGCTTTATCGTATTTGCCGACTAAGAAAACATGTCAACGAAAGTAAAGGGAGGCTGCCATTTTAAGTGTTATCTGAATTTAGCCGGGTTTTATGCGTTTTAGGGATACCTGTCGAAGAAAATGTAAATTACCCATACTTAAAGGGAAATATTTAAAATTAGTTATTTTAAATATTCTTAATAGATTACCTGCCATTTTTTACAATTTACTTGATTTATACATAGTTCTTTGTTATACCAATTATCGCAAATAATTGTTTAATTGGTAAATTCTGCATTAAGTCACTTTTTGAAACATGACTATCTTAGATATTAATTAGCCCCATTTAGGTTGTTTGTGAAATTGCATATTTAGATTTAAATAAGATTTAAAGAACTAAAAATGAACTGAATATATTTTGAATTTATGTCTGTTTTCTGATTTTCAGAATTATGATGATAAAGTACTTAATGAACCCCTAGATGCTACGATTCAACAAGATATTCTGATTGTGGTAAATTCATTACAATTAAAATAGCGTTATGGAATTAAAATTTTGGATATATTTTGTTTATTAAACTGCTTGTTCAAAACTGTTTTCAGAGTCCTAGTACAGCTGATAACACCAATAGTTCTGTTCAAGAAAGGGAAGCTGTAGTTATTGTAAAATCTGTAAGTATTTATTAAAATTAAAATATTCTCTTCCCTTGGGTGTCGTAAAAGGCGACTAATGGATTTAGAACTACACAAACATCTAACAGCTTACAGCGGCGACGGGCTCACCACCTGTCACGCTGAGTGTAGTCACTGCTTGGTGAAGCGCGGACTATGGCAAAGGACTATTTTTATGGTGAAAAAGAAAAAAAAAGCCAAGAAAAACAGTTGCTACATTCTTTTTGTGTCCTGGACCAACACGGGACGGGACGGGATATATACTTATATTTGTAATAATACGTCTTTGGCATGATTTTTAACTTAATTTGTGGAGAATGTTGTGGGTTCCACAATTACTTTTTTTTATATGTATTTTAATCTTAAGTAATATTATTCTACTGTGATAATGTTTATTCTCCCAAGAAAAATAAAATAAAATAAAAAATAAATAATAACAACAAAGTGGTTTTATTTTTCCAAATATGTTACTGCTTATTTATTAACATTATGATTATTGGGAAAATGTTTATTAGCATAGCAACATAGTTTTGACACATACTTTATTTCTATCCTTTACGGGTGTACGCGTATGTATATTCTATATCATCCTTTTTCTAAGAAATTTTCTGACCGCGACCGTATATTGATTTAGATTTATTGAAGTAAAAATTGATGTTTCAATTTTGTTGCAAACTGAAACATACGAAGAAACAGATATATGGGAAACAAAACTTCGATGTAACGTTATTTCGATAAAATGTATAAAACATGAAATGAAATAACGATGAACTGTGTTTGTAGATAATAAATATTCGATAAAATGAAAATGTAATCACACATGTGATCAATGCGACTAATGTACAGTTCATTGTAAATATCGCTTGCCTTAGATTGTGCCCAGTGCATGGCAACAGCCACCACCTCGCCACCTGTTACACGGGAACCTAACATTTCTAGTGGATTGTGGGTGTTAAACACCTCTGCCTACCCCTTCGGGGAAAGAGGCGTGATGATATGTTGTGTTATGTTTATGAAAATGCGACGAAAACAAATTCTAGGATTTGTTAAATATTCAAGAAAAAGTTCTGCGAATCGTTTTTATGAGTAACGATAACGTTGAAAGGAATTGCGATAAAATAATGGATACATTTAAATACTCTGTAATTTTTGCCACCTAATGTATTCCTGTCGCGTACCACATAAACACAGGCTACCACCAAACATGTGTTTACTTTTTGCGGGTAATATTTCCATGTCAGCCAAACCGTCACGGCGCCGGCGGTAAGCCGCGGGAAGTTTTAACGAAGTGTCTCGGCGGGCGTGACGCTAAGACCGTCGCCCCATTAGTGCAACGACGCGACACTTAACTCTTTCGCCTCCACGTTTGGTTCCTCTTATAACACAGAAGCGCCATTAAATATCACAGACGAGATTTCGGGTTATTGTACATTAAATCGCCTCACCTTGTCTGGTTCCGTAATACGATTATGCTTTTAAAAGCAAGAGGAGATTGAGCATAATGCTCTTATTAACAGCCTCTCTGGTCTAGTGGTGGACACCAACGGGTGTAGATCGGGAGGATTATGCTCGGTTTGGTTGGTAGTAGAGCTTTTAAGCCCGCCTGGCCTAGATACCACCCGTCTTACCTAAATTTTTTGCCATAATAACAATTTAAAATTAAAATATTTTCTGCAACGCATAATAAAATGATTTATGTAGATTATAACCGACGCGCTGGATTCACGAAAATGTCTTGCCTACGGAACGTCAATAAATCTTGCAAGGGTGGAAGATCTGTTTTGCTTATCGCAGGACAGGAGCTGAACTGAAATTAATAAAACTTGCTCTTTGTTACATAACATAAAATATCATCACGTCTTTTTCCCCGAAGGGGTAGGCAGAGGCATTAACACCCACATTTTTACGCCTATTGCCATGCACCGGGCACAATGTCAGGCAAGCGATATTCGCAGTGAACTGTACATAAGTTTTATTCAAACACATGGTACAGGCGGTGGGATCGACCCCGCGATTCCCGCGGCCTCTCGAACGAGTAGTGCCCCGTCCGTCCCAAATAGGCTACCGCTGCCTTTTTCTCTTTGCTAGTTGTCATAATATGTTTCACATCAAACAGTTAAGTTATACATCCGAGAATTGGTTTTACGACATTTTGCACAAGCTGTACCCGTTTAGCAACTTCTAATATGGCGGCCTAAAATTACGGAGATAATATTACAAACTGGACAAAACACAAACATGGAATAAAAACAGTTGCTAAGTTAATTAAAACTTTCCGTTTGTGAGATTAAAATAGAAATGCTGTTGTGGCGCGTGACGCAAAGTTTGACCACAACAAAGATACCAAACCTCCTTCGGCTTTACATTTTCCATTTGGGATGCCATGAATAATGTCCCTTTGATCTCTGCGGACAGAGGACTATGTATTTTTAAGGGTTAACTGTTTTAGAACTGTGTATGAGTGTGTAGTACGAACTTTAATACGTTCATATTGGATTTCAACTTTCCGGAAGTTGTGATAGCACGCGTAGCGCAGGTATCTTTTATATCAAATAATAATATACACTACAGTTTTTTTTTATGTATAGATTAGAGATGCGCCGAATAGTGGTTTCGCCGAATAACCGAATACCGAATATTATTCGGTTTACAATTACTTTGCTTATCCATGGAAACAACTTATACAACATGTCATATAAAAACAAATGTTGACTATAATGAACTACCAATGGCCAATGAAATAATCATTTTGACGTTAGTAACATAAATCTTACAAAAGTCTTCTTGTTCTATACCCGGTCATCTAGCCAAGAATATACAACCGAATATATTCGGCACAAAAACCGAATAATTCGACCAAATACAAAAAGTGAAATGATGCCGAATACGCCGAATACCGAATACAAACCGAATATACGGCGCATCTCTAGTATAGATGTAGGTTTTTCAAGTAGAATGTCAATGCTGGTGACAATTTTAAGGTTTCATTCAAACTGTAAAAATATTTAGGTAGCAGAATTATGAAAGCCTGGAAGCATGAGGTGTTCCTTATAACGTAAACATATCTATGGAACATTAATAGGAAATTTAATTCTTGAACGTTTATTATAAAGACTTATTTTTAACAAAGGTTGTAAACATAATTTTGGAGTATATATAAATTAGGTTGGGGAAAAAGTCTTTTCGCATTATAGTATGTATAAACTTGTAATAAAATCTCTTTGGCTATACTATTGGTATCTGGCTGGTTTTGGTATCATTGAAAGTTTAAATTTTAAAGAACATAATTCCAAATTCAAATTAGGAAAATGTGTGATTTTCATTTGTTTTTCGTACCGCCAAGATGAGTGAATCTAATGAAGAAATTCGATACATTTTAAAATTTTGCTACAGAAAAGGTAAAAATGCAACGCAAGCCGCGAAAAAAATTTGCGATGTTTATGGACCTAGTGCAGTGTCTGTGAGAGTAGCACAAATTTGGTTTAAGCGTTTTCAATCCGGAAATTTTGATGTCAAAGATGCACGTCGCTCTGGTCGCCCTATTACAGATAAAATGGATGCCATTTTTGAAAAAGTGGAGCAAGATCGGCATGTCAGTAGTTACGACGTAGCTGAAGAACTGGGAATTGACCACAAAACAGTTTTGGCGCATTTGAAAAAAACTGGGTACACAAAAAAGCTCGACATTTGGGTGCCTCACAAGCTCACTGAAAGAAACCTAATGAACCGTGTACTCATTTGTGATTCTTTATTACGACGCAATGAAACCGATCCATTTTTGAAGAAGCTGATAACTGGTGATGAAAAGTGGATCACGTACGACAAGAACGTGCGAAAAAGGTCGTGGTCAAAGGCCGGTCAGGCTTCACAGAATGTGACGAAACCCGGGTTAACTCGCAACAAGGTGATGCTGTGTGTGTGGTGGGATTGGAAGGGCATTGTTCATTATGAGCTGTTACCACCAGGTAGGATCATCGATTCTGAACTCTACTGCGAACAACTGATGAGATTAAAGCAAGAAGTTGAGAGAAAGCGGCCGGAATTAATCAACAGAAGGGGTGTGGTTTTTCATCATGATAACGCTAGACCTCACACATCTTTAGCCACTCAGCAAAAATTAAGAGAGTTTGGCTGGGAGGTGTTAATGCATCCGCCGTATAGTCCTGACCTTGCACCTTCAGATTTCCACCTGTTTCGGTCTCTTCAGAATTCTTTAGGCAGTGTCAGGTTAACATCACGAGAGGACTGCCAAAACCACTTGTCGCGGTATTTTGACCAGAAGTCCCAAAATTTCTATAGCAATGGGATCATGTCCCTACCTACAAGATGGCAAAAAGTTATCGAACAAAATGGTACCTACATACTTTAGTTAAATGTAAATAAACTATATTAAAAAATGTTTTGAATTTTCTTAAATAATGCGAAGAAACTTTTTCCCCAACCTATTATATCGATTAAAAAGATGAAACTTTCACATTCCTTGTATGCACGAATTTGTAACACTGTCAGTGAACTTATTTAAAAGTAAAGATATTTTTGAAACATTCAATTTGTAAAGATATCTTTGAGGTTGACTGTACTTCATAGGTCTGGTGTACTAAGTACACATATCATCGTCATATGCTGGATGAAAGGGCCGCCCCTAATATGAAGGAGAATTTTTGTTGTACTGACCAGAATACGGGGCTAGTACGTTCTAAATCATTGTAGCAATTATCATCATTCATATCCACAAGAAGTTGCGAATAAATTGAGCTTTTTACGCACCAAAATTTTAGCTATTATTGAAATTATAAAATAATATTTTGCATGCTGAAAGTTCAGCAAACATGTTTAAACTATACGACCTGTACCTACCATGGTTTTAGCAAAATAAAGCATTTCATTTCATTTCATAAAAAAGTTATGATTTTACGTAAACCTTTTCCGGAACTCCCATCAACAATAAAGAATAAGATGAAATAGGTACCTACTTTGTGTATGCTTGTATTCTAATTTAGGTGAGATCGACATTCCGAATTTTATAAAATCAGCTGTTCATTTCGATTAAAGCAGTTGCAATAAAAGATTTTTTAAATATAAAATAGGTTATAATGCGATCCCGGCGCAAATCTCCCGCGACAGTGCGCGGGCACGGCATCCCCTATTAGATATGTAAACTTCGCTTAGTTCTGGCGACAGCTTACTCGGATTTGAGTGAAAATAAATGCGGAGATATGCCTACATATAATATATGTGCTCAGTCGGAAAGAGTAAGGAATAATAATACCGGTATATTAGCCGGTACCGGTGGCGAAGTCGGAAAAACGGCCCTGCAAGTGCGAATTGTGGCAAGCTCCACCTGTACAAGGTTTATTATGTATATCGCTTGCATTACCTACCTTGTGACCGGTGCATGAAAGTTCAAATCAAATCAAATCAAATATCATTTATTGTGAAACACAGGTAACAAAGGTAGTTATACAAAATAAAGTTCTGCTGTGTTCTGCCATTACAGCATACAATCAATTTTAGACTACTTTAATTAATTTAAACCCATAACCAGAGTAACAATAAAATTACAAAAGAAAAAATGTCAAATCCTTGGTAATAGGGTAATGCATACAAATGATTTTACATAAAATGTTTGTTTGAGATACCTATGTCAAGTTGTAAATAGTATAATAATGGTTATGTATTTATTTACAATTCATTAAATGTAAATTCCATAATATCATGTAAATAAAACTCAAATAAAAATAAAGAAAGCATAAACAGAAAATTAATAAAAGCCAAATAATATAAAAAGAAAAACTACAGAATATTATACATTCTTGTCGAATAAAAATTCATGTAAAGAATAGTAACATTTATCTGTTAAAAATTCCTTCAGTTCATATTTAAAAGCATTAATATCATTATCGTCACTTCGAATTGACATTGGAATTTTATTATATATTCGGGATATACAGAACACACTATCATTTAACAGTTTAGTTTTATTAGGCATCTTGCGAAGTTTATGTTTATGTCTTTCCCTTGAAGAGAATTCAAACATTTCTATGTTGTCTCTAGTATACACAGGACATTCAAAAATATATAGCCATGGTTGAGTCATTATTTTGTTTTGTTTAAAATACGGTTTACATGAGTCAGTTTGTTTCAGATTATACATTGACCTAATACATCGTTTCTGCGATCTAAAAACTTTAATTTTGTCTGTAGTGTTGCCCCAGAACATAATACCAAAGCTGAGTGCTGAGGTGACATAGCCATTATAAGCAATCAATAAAGTCTTAATATTAACAATTTTACTCAATTGATAAAACGATAAATAAAAACGAAACGATAAAGCCTATTGCAGAGATGTTCTATATGCGTCTTCCACTTAAGATTACTATCAATATGTATACCCAAATTCGTTATATCTGTTTCGCAAACTTTTTCCCTGAGTAATTTAGGTTTATTTGTAATAAATTATTGCTGCTTTGTTGGAAACGTATTATTTTAGTTTTATCTAAATTGACTTTTAGGCCGTTGCTATCAAGCCAATATTTTAATGTATCAATATTATTATTGCTAATAAGTACCGTGCTGTCATCGGCAAAGAGAAACATAGGGTTGTCCGTAACGCTAGGTAGTTCATTGATATATATTAAAAAGAGAAGTGAACCCAAAACACTTCCCTGCGGCACTCCAAGCTTAACTAACTTAACGTCGGATTTATATTTTATTTCCGTTCTAGATTTTATGTCAATTTTTTCTATTATGGTCATCTGTGGTCTTTCAGTTAAATACGATCTCATTAAGTCATGCGCATTTCCTCTAACTCCATAATAATATAGTTTCTGTAATGAAATGTCCAAATTTACGTAATCAAATGCTTTTGTCATGTCCATCAATAGTGCTACAGTTGGAACCCGCTTGTCATTTTTAGTCACCATAAGTAAAAAGTCATAGATTGCTTTATTTATTGATTTGTTTTTCCTAAAGCCGTACTGTTGTGGTGCTAATATTCATTACATTCAAGGAATGAATAAAGGTTTCTATAGATAACCTTTTCAAATATTTTCGACATAACAGATAGTAACGCGATTGGTCTGTAAAAGTTCTTGTTACATCGGTCTTCTCTTTTAAATAGAGGTTTTATTACTGATATTTTTAATCTTCCCGGGAATATTCCTTTTTCAATACATACATTAATTATACTGTTTAATACTGGTGCTATTGTGTGTGATACATCTTTTATGACTTAAGTAATAAATCCATCGTGCCCAGCACTGTTTGTGTTTTTCAGTGTTTTTATGTTTGTTACTAGCTTGCATGTTACTAGCTTTCATTATGTTAGCTACTTTTGCACTAGTACAGCTAACGGGCCTTACTTCATCGATATAGTGGTCATTAAAACAATTCGCTATCTGTTGTGGATCCGTAATTATTTGTCTATTGACATGGATTTCCGAAATACCCTCTCTTGGTAAATTGTTTCTAGATTTATTTATGATTTTCCAGGCGGCCTTTGACTTATTAACTGATTGTTTAATGTGATAATAATTTCTTGCCTTTTGTGTTAGTTTTAAAATAGTTTTAAAGCGTTTTGCGTACGTTTTGTATTAATGCTTAGATACAGTATCATGATGCTTTCTGTATTTCCACAACAGTTGATGTTTTCTTCTACTGCAAACACGAATACCACGAGATATCCATTTAGGTTGCACTCTCGCTTCGCATCGTATACTTTTTACAGGAAAACATAGATCATACAACATTTTAAACACTTCTTCAAACTTATTATAAGCGACATTTGGATCATTAATGCTATAAACTTCACTAAAGCTTAAACTGCTTAAACATTCAATAAATTTGGACCTATTTCGCATTGAATAATCGCGTCTAAAAACATACTAGTATCTTGAGGTAGTTGCTTTTTAACTGGACAACGAAGCAACTGAGCGGCGTGATCAGATATGTCTAATTCTATTAATTTTCTTGAGCAGCCTTTAAGATTATGCGCCATGTTATCGATACACGTCCCACTGGCTGCTCTTGTCTGCTCTTTAAATTGCAATGTAAGATTATAGCAAGCCAATACATTAATAAGTTCATTTGTATATCTAGGTGGCCCGAGAACATCAATATTAAAATCACCACAAAGAATGACTTTTTTCCTTTTTGAACATAGCTTAGAAAGTACAGTATGTAATTTTACAAAGAACGTGTCATAGCTTATCCTATCACATTTAGGGGGTCTATAGATGCAAAGTATGTAAATATTATGCTGAAGTAGCTCTATTGCGCTTATTTCTTTTATAGTTGGAATAGATAAATTATTTATATCGTTTAACGATTTGAAATTTATTTTGTATCCTATCATAATGCATGAGCCTCCATGCCTGTTGTTTCTACAAAAATATGACGCTAATTTATAATTTTGAATATTGAGTTCAAATATATCGTCGACTGTCATATTGTACTCTGTAACACACAAGACATCAACTGATTCGCCGTTACTGTACATTTCCTCCAGACTAACCGTCATCATGTCAGCTTTGCTAATTAAACCATTTACATTCTGATGCAATACAAATATACAATTATACACGAAATAAATCATTTTTATATTAAATTTCTCCTGTTTTTTTTTTATTTTTATTATTTATGCTCACAATTTGATGCCTTCTTTGATCAGATTCGATATCAGTTTGCGTACATTTACAATCAAAACTTTTTTGACATAATTGAGTTTCTACATACCGATTATACTTATAAACATAATCTAGAAGTGGAACCTCTCTCAACAAGCTCCGAGCAAGACATATTTTTGAAAAGGTGCCTTCATAATTCATATCGAAATATATAATATTACTGTGTCTAGCGGAAATAAACCTAATAGTGTAATTAAGTTTGTTTACATTTAAATGTGAATAGTATGGGACTTCACCTATAATTACTTTGGCGATGCGTACATAATTTAACCACATATTTAGTCTAACCTGAAGGAGTTCAGGATTTTTGTCATTTGTTCCTCCCAACATTATAAATACATCATTTTCTGTTAGGTTTAGGGATTGTGGCTTCACAGAGTTCAAAACTTCAGTAAGCGTGGCGCCTGGTTTCAAAAAACAAAAGACTTCAAAATTCTCTCCGGCCAGTTTTTGCAGATTCTGCCTAAGTTCTGCCTAAAGTTGGTTCGCTGTTGTGATTTTTAACACTGCGGCTTCCCCGTTACCCTATTGTTTTTGTATTTTTATGTAACGTTCATATCGTGTGGTCTATATCCTCAAACTCAATTATTATTATTATTGTAGTGTCTTATGTCCTAAATTGCATGTGGTAACAATTAAAAACAGTGCTTTTATTATGTTTTATATATTATGAATTTATGATATATGTAGCGAATTATTTTATTTATTTATTTATTTAGGACAACAAACAGTCATATACATTTATATTTACGAGTTGTTAAAACTAATAGACCTACAGTTCCATTAAAAACATACAAAAAAAAAAAAAATAATATTCGGAAATTAAGACGGTAATGCTCCACTTATGAGACAATGTGTCAATTACTGTCTACGAACCCATTACTTCCCCTACCAAACGCTTATAAACATTTAAAGGTATATGAAAAATGTCGATGTCGCTTAGTTTATTATTATAAAACACACAAGAACGCCTAATAAATGTATTCCGGGCATAACCCGCGGCGCAATAAGAACAATAAAAAGTATTTGTTGAACGTGAGGATATCCTAGGGGCCTTAAAGTTTATTAACTGTAACAAAGAAGACGAGTCTATCTTGCCGTTGACTATTTTGTATAAAAACATTTGATCTAAGAGCACACGTCTACTCTGTAAGGATACCACCCGATGTCTCTTTGAAGCCGTTTCGTAGTCTGTGAAATAAGTCTGAAATAAGTCTGTGAATTATTGTAAATGTTACTGATTGTCCTTAAAATAAATAAATAAACCAAACAAGTTACACAGATTGACTTTCTATGATTGTATCAATATATTTTTTTGAATTTCCTTGTGGCGTTTAATTCTAAACATGTCGTCGTTTGTTCACAGGGCATATTCCGTCTGGCGTGCGAGCACGTGCTGCGCACGATGCGGCGCGGGCGCGAGACGCTGCTGACGCTGCTGGAGGCCTTCGTGTACGACCCGCTGGTGGAGTGGGGAGCGGGCGGCGGCCGGCGCAGGCGCAGCCGCCGAGACGCGCGCGCCGCGCTTGCCATGCTGGCCGTGCGCGCGCAGGAGCTGCGCCACGACCTCGCGCACGCCACGTCAGTACATGTATACACAGGCGGGGCGGCGGCCGGCGCAGGCGCAGCCGCCGAGACGCGCGCGCCGCGCTCGCCATGCTGGCCGTGCGCGCGCAGGAGCTGCGCCACGACCTCGCGCACGCCACGTCAGTACATGTATACACAGGCGGGGCGGCGGCCGGCGCAGGCGCAGCCGCCGAGACGCGCGCGCCGCGCTCGCCATGCTGGCCGTGCGCGCGCAGGAGCTGCGCCACGACCTCGCGCACGCCACGTCAGTACATGTATACACAGGCGGGGCGGCGGCCGGCGCAGGCGCAGCCGCCGAGACGCGCGCGCCGCGCTCGCCATGCTGGCCGTGCGCGCGCAGGAGCTGCGCCACGACCTCGCGCACGCCACGTCAGTACATGTATACACAGGCGGGGCGGCGGCCGGCGCAGGCGCAGCCGCCGAGACGCGCGCGCCGCGCTCGCCATGCTGGCCGTGCGCGCGCAGGAGCTGCGCCACGACCTCGCGCACGCCACGTCAGTACATGTATACACAGGCGGGGCGGCGGCCGGCGCAGGCGCAGCCGCCGAGACGCGCGCGCCGCGCTCGCCATGCTGGCCGTGCGCGCGCAGGAGCTGCGCCACGACCTCGCGCACGCCACGTCAGTACATTATACACAGGCGGGGCGGCGGCCGGCGCAGGCGCAGCCGCCGAGACGCGCGCGCCGCGCTCGCCATGCTGGCCGTGCGCGCGCAGGAGCTGCGCCACGACCTCGCGCACGCCACGTCAGTACATTATACACAGGCGGGGCGGCGGCCGGCGCAGGCGCAGCCGCCGAGACGCGCGCGCCGCGCTCGCCATGCTGGCCGTGCGCGCGCAGGAGCTGCGCCACGACCTCGCGCACGCCACGTCAGTACATGTATACACAGGCGGGGCGGCGGCCGGCGCAGGCGCAGCCGCCGAGACGCGCGCGCCGCGCTCGCCATGCTGGCCGGGCGCGCGCAGGAGCTGCGCCACGACCTCGCGCACGCCACGTCAGTACATTATACACAGGCGGGGCGGCGGCCGGCGCAGGCGCAGCCGCCGAGACGCGCGCGCCGCGCTCGCCATGCTGGCCGTGCGCGCGCAGGAGCTGTGCCACGACCTCGCGCACGCCACGTCAGTACATGTATACACAGGCGGGGCGGCGGGCAGACAGAGCCGGAGGGACTCCCGCCTGCGCTAATGGGGATTGTCTAATATTTTAGACATGCGGTTTTTATAGTTGAAATGGATAAAATAGATCAATTTGAGAAACTAATTTCAATATTTTCGTTATTTTTAAAGTAATAACTTATATACGGAATTTTGAAAAAACGTGATCGTTTTATTACGATGACGTCACTGTTGGCGTAACATTGTGTAACACCTTTGCTTCAAGGGAAAAAAGAATGCCGTCAAACAAATGTCAACACTCATGTGTCACTCATTCTTTTATTTTTTTTTTATTTTTATTTTTTGGGTTTTTTGGCGGCATTCAACTATGGCGGACGTGATTTTTATTTCGATGATTGTAATATTGTACGGAGTGGATATTGTTACGTAAAATCAGTGTAGTTTTGTGTAATAAGTGTCTGTGATGATGTGCAATATGGAGGATTATCGAAATAAACGTCAAGTGGTGTGAAAAGTGATGAGTTTTTTATCGTGGTAATCCACCTCATCCAAGTAGCACCACAGTGTCTGCCATCGATCGTTTGACGCCAAACTCTCCCAAGATGCATTGAAATGCATTACACTAGCATTTCAATGCAAACTATTGAAGATATATATATTGCAGACATGGCTGTATGGGCTTCGATCCCTTTGCCTTCCCTACGGGAGAATTTAAAAAAAAAAATCTTTTATTTTTTTTACTGTAAAAATACCACAAGCTATGCGAATTAACAGTTTTCTTATTATTTCGTAAAAAAACTACTATATCGTGAAATAATTTTGTCAAAGCGGACTCACGGAATCTGCCGAAAGTAGAGAATGTTATGATTTTGGTATATATGTCTACAAATAACCAACATAACCTTGCTGAAATAAGAGGAGCCAAAAACTTGAAGTGAACAGTACAGAATAGCTTCAGAGAAAGTTGTTAGCACATACATGAAAAATGAGGAAATAACGGATAAATTAGAACACAAGTCATGTGTTAAATGATGACTTGTATTAAAAATGAGGGGTTATTTTGTGTTTCTGATCCTTTATTTGAAACCACCAGGAACATCCATATTGTTTGGGTGGATTACAATGAAGCCTACATATTATTATTTATTTTTTGAATTACATGATAGTGTTAAAAAATAAACATCTTTCAAAATATTTTCTATCTAGAAAGAGAAAAAAGAAAGTGTGTTAATAAAAACATTTTTACTCAATAACTTTTTATTATTTCTCCTTGTAAATTGATTAGTCCACTTACTATCATGACTATTTCGTCCAAATATGGTACAAACTGATAGTTCACTACAGAGCGAGGTTTAAATAAAGCATACTCTCTTACACGTCTAATAACTCTCTACATGAACATCCTAAATACACTTTTGGTTTCTTAAATACTGTGTCTAACATAATTTTTCTAGACGGGAAGATACTCTTAGTTGATTCAAGCACTGTAGATAGATTCCTCAGTCTCTGTTGTACAGCCAAACAAAGGAGTGGTCACAGATGATGTGTCTTGTGAAGATATCACTTCCACTGTAGCAATATTAGTTAGCGGTTTTCTACTTATATAGTTAGTACTCTTATGCACCATTTTTATTTCATACTGTGTTGCAACATTCATCTGTAAAACAAACGTTAATGTTATTTATCAATAATATTGAGATATAAAAATATCTTTGCGACTATTAATTATACTGTTTCTTTAGCATTGTTTTTCTCAGTAAAATATACTTTACCTTTGTGGGCATGGTAGGACACGTAGAAGTACTGGGCATTACTATTTCCTCACTTTTTCTTTTCAATGGTCTGCTACTGCTTGTAGGTTGTTCAAGTAACTTGTTCAATTCTGAACAGTCTTCGCTCGCATCTTGAGCAATTTTACGAAGTGAAGCTGAAGCTATGAGTTTGAGTTCTTGGTTCATTAACTTACATTGGTAATAATTACCTTACTGGTAGGAACAAAGCACTTTCTATATTCCATAATTATTAAACGTTTGTTTATTAAAACAATGAGAACAAATCGTATTTACCTTACAATGTTAGGTTATAATTTGTTGTTTGTGACTTATGACACTTGTGTTTGTAAATGTCATTTCTGTCATTGCTGTCATAGCAAACACATTACTGATATTCAGCCAACAGTGACGTCATTTGAAGGGCAAATGAAGGTTATTCATTTAAAGGCTAAAATATTAATAATCCATGATTATTTTCGCATTCTAACTAATAGGCTACGATCAGCAACCTTATTCCTCGAAATGGTTTTCACTTTATAACAATTTAAAAAAAATGAGACAATCCCCATTCTATTTGCGGTCGGCGCAATATTCGCCATAACACTCATCATAATCATCATCCGATAATTTTTTTCTTTGGTACCTATTCTTTTCCCTACATTTTCTTCCACATACTCTGGTCTCCTCATTAACAGGTCACATTTGTAATAAATATTAATTATATTCCATGCCATTATACCGTTATTTTCCAGTCCATTTCTAATGTATGCCCAATTGAACCCATACAGCGCTCTGCGAGCCTTCGAGAATTCGTTATTTATCGGAGCCGGGCGCACTTCCGATCGCAGTTATGTTTTTTAAAATAAAACGCTCCAGATAAAAGCTGCCGCCTTAAATCCAATTGGTTCCCAACATGGAATTGACCCCCGAACTGGGATAGATTCATTCATGATTCTTAATGAAGTTTTAAGAAAATGATTGTTTTTTTTTCTAAGTTACCACATTGTTGCGATTGAATCCGCGCCTAATTTCATTCAATTCAATTAATAGTAGCTTGCTAATACACCACCCAATAGTATCTTCATTTTGTTTTTTTTATTAGAATAATCAATATATTATGCAGGTATTTAATTTCCCGCGAGGCGATGGCAAAGGTCCTAACACTTACATTTCGCCAACATACCGATATTTACATTTTTTTTTGTTTTAATCTGCGCCAATAATACCCGAATGGCTGTAGTGTAGTAGTTTGTATGCTTTGGCTTTCGATATCGAAAATCAAAGCTACCCTCGCCATGGTCAGGTCCTCGGTGCGTGCTTCGGAAAGTACAAGCCGTTGGTCCCGGTCGCTATTGCAACCTGCATTGGACCAGCATGGTGTTGTTACGGCCCATACTCCTCTTGTGTTTCTGCATGAGGAAGGCCCTTTGCTCAGCAGTGAGACGTACGAGTATATAAGCTGAGAACGAACAACGATACCCGAAATGTTTAGCACCTCTGTTTGAAATGATAAAAGCCTCGCACATAGATCCGATGTTTTCGATGATAGAATATTCATTTTGAATTAAAACCTTTAAAACGGAGAGCTGTTTTAAGTAACGAGAGAAATGTATCTAATATGACCTGGCCCCAATACAGCAAGCGTTATGGACATTGTACTCATCTCACAAACTTTATCTATACTAATATTGTAAAGAGGAAAGGTTTGATTGTTTAATATTGAATAGGTGCCGAAACCTGGACCGATGTGTAAAATTCTTTACATCTCTCATGTTCGGTAAGTAGGTCCTTAATACCCCCAGATGCGGGTTGTAAGTGATCAATTACCGCCCTAGGTTAATAATGTAGCTAGAAACGCCCTAGGGCGGTAAGTAATTAAAAAAAAACTCTTTCAAAAAGTTTGCGTACATCTAACCATCTTACTGGCACTAGACATCATGCATTCAGCCCAATGACAAAAGAGGTCGCTTCGCTATTTTCATCAATTTTGAATATCGAACGGCGAAGCTAAATTTAGTTCTTGAAAATAAATTTATTTATTCTTGTGACAATAGAGGTCGCTTCGCTATTATCATCAATTTTGAATATCGAACGGCGAAGCTAAATTTAGTTCTTGAAAATAAATTTATTTATTCTTGTAATGCCTTTCTTTCCACTTACCTCACAATCGAGATGTAAAGCAGAGTAGTTAGCTCGGGTGTAAGCATCAATTGCACCCTCGAACTATAAGCGCCCTCGCTGCGCTCGTGCGCCTAAATATCTCGGGCTGCAATTGATGCCTTACAGCCCTTGGCTACTAATCTACTATTCACCCCTGGGGACTACACTATATATAACGTTTATACATTTCTCAAATTTAAAAAAATTACTAAGAGACAAAAATTTATAGGTATTTACTAAACATGGCTTACTGTGACCCAAATTACAAATGTAAATATGCCACTAAAAGCTACCCGATTGAACGTTACGTATATCCGGTACTGTGCGTGAACTATTCATGAGGACATAATTATTGCATGTTGTCTATCAAACATTCATTTTGTCAACTTATCAAAACATAAATCAAATTAAACTTTTCTATTACAGGGAACAAGCTGTGGCCATACTACCTGAAATAAAAGAAGCCGCCGAGAACTGGCTGAAAGAAGATGATGAAATGAAGAAAATCGAAGAAAAACTACAGGAATGTCAACAACAAATGGTTCTTATCAAGGAAATAGAATCCCACGGACCCAACTTGAGTAATCATCCATTGTACGCTATTTCACAGAAATACAGCTCATACAAACAGGCAAAGAATGCCGTCGAAGATTCAATGAAAGTTCTCGTTAAAATACTGAAAGATTTTGACGACCAGATTGAGGCATTCGCGGAGACTACCGAGGCTCTAAATGGCCCGCAGCTAATGAACTGGGTGCAGGAATTCTCCACCACCAATGAAGATGACGAGAAACCAATATTTGAGCACATTAAAGAATTTCTGGCAAATGCTGGTCAGAGCTCTATGATAACGCAGTGCGAGCAGGCAGAGACAGAGCTGAACCAAAGTATGCAACAAACCACCCATCTTATTAGGACCTGCTTAGAACTGCTGACACAGTACGTCGCAATCTCCCAATACTACCCTCAGAGTCACACAGAGTATCATAGAATTGTGATTTTCAGAAAATACCTGGCCGCGGCGCTTGAGAATCGATCGCCCGAGGTTTGTCGCGAATTATCCAATCAAGTAAACGCTCTGATGTTCTCCGAAACGAACAACAAAGACTCGCAGCAAATCATAGCGTATAACTATCGCTTACAGCAAATTCATGCTGAAGCCAACACGAATCTGAATAAAGCCATCGAGAGACTGCAATTCGAAGGAGGGCCGGATGCTCCGGCCTTGGCTCAAGAAGCTTATAATGAGGCGAAAGCAAATGTGAATAACTGGATTCGAACTGAGGAAGGCGCGGATTCGGCGCTCGAGTGTATAGTAGCGGGTATGCTCTGTAATATAAACAGGAGGTATCTTATCCTGGAGAATGGTGCCCAGAGCGCTGGCGATTGTCTCGTTGACTTGACGTCTAGGGAAGGGGAGTGGTTTTTGGATGACATGAGCGCACTGTTAATGCAGGCTGTAGAGCTGCTATCGCTTCTGCCGCTCCAATCAGCTTCCGTGGACGAAGCAGCAATGCCGGTCACTATCGAGTGCGTACGCAATTCCAATCTGCTGTTAGCAGACCTCGTCCAACTGAACTACAACTTCAGCACTATAATCCTGCCAGAAGCTCTAAAGAAGGTGCACTCAGAAGACCCGTCGGTGCTGCTGATGATATCAGAACTGAATGCCGTCATCATGAACACCCCGGTGCCCCTCAACGAGCTCCTGGCGCAACTCGAAATGCACTTCCGTTACCTCGTCATGGATATGGAGGTATTTATTTTTATTTTTTTGGCAGTTTTTAAATATTCCTTTAAATGTTTGCCAACTCCTTTGTCATATCCGCAGGCAGGAACAGGACCAGGCGCTACAGCGTGCGCGACCGCAGCGGACCTGCGCGCTCGCTACGAGGCGTTGCTATCAGCCGAGGGCGCCGGCGCCGGCCGCATGCTGCTAATGGGCTTCAACGGGCTCTTCGCGGCGGTGGAGCTACGCGCGAGGGAACTGGCCGATCATCTAGCCCTGCCAGTGCCGCCCGCCTGGCGCAAGATCGACCACATCAGCGATGCCATGCACATGTCGGTCAGTGCTTTTGGAAATATACTAAACCTATATATTGGACGCCTTCAAAATATTTCTTCTTGCCGAGTAGGGAGAGAGTTTTAGAAATGTTTTCGATTTTTTACGGTTAACCTTTTTTTTCTTGGTGCATTAAAATTGTGTTAATTATGGTAATCGGTCACTTCCCGTGTGACCAATACCGAATTGTGTGTACAGGCGGCGCTGCAGAGCCCAGCATTGCGTGCTGTACTAGAGGACGTGTTCTTGGTGCGGCGCGTGCAGGCGGCGGCCGACGTGCTGGCGGCGTGCGCGGCGCTGGCGGCCAACGCGGCGGGCGCGCCCTCCCCCGCCCCCGCCCCCGCCGCCGCCGCCGACCACGACGCGCTCTGCAGGCCCGTGCGCAGGTCGGTACTGAAGTCAAACGCGGATGCATGTAAGAAGCCGGTGATAGGAAGAAATCCAACCGACAATCCACACGACATGTCTTCACTCTCCTGTCACTCATCAGCTCACAATACACTATATTTGAGAAAAACTGAACTCGCTGTACTGGTCAAATAGCGGAGGAGGTATAATGAATCTTTCACTCGGTCAATCCGATTTGAAACTTTTGAACACCGGCACGTGTTACGGATGATACTTCTCATTCACTTGTGTTTCATGTTAGCTAGATGAAACACAAGAGAATGAGATGTTGTTGAAAGGTCGGTGAATATGGTAGGTACGATACACTGCATAAGTTCATGGACCTCTCCCCGTGTGCTCAGATGGACGGCGGAGTACGTGTCGCGCTGCGTGCTGGGCGTGGGGTCGCGCGCGCTGGGCGCCGCCGTGTGCCTGCTGCTGCGCCGCGCCGGCCGCGACCTGCGCGCCGACGTCGAGCAGAAGGAGATCGGTGAACACTATTATATTCCTACACCCTGTTTATACTCTGATTAAAGTCACAGTTTCAAATTGACGGTACGAGAAGCGTAAAGAATGAGATTTGTAATGATTTTTTGCGCGCGTCCCAGGTGCGTCGTGGAGCGTATCCCTGGAGTCGCTGTGCGAGAAGGCGCGCAGCAGCTGGCGCGGCCGCGCAGGCGCACTGGAGCGGGCCGCGGCGCTGGCGTCGGCCGCGCAGGCCGCCGCCGCCAGGACGGCGCGCCTCGCGCACCTGCTGCGCGGCCACGCGCGCGCCGCCGCCGCCGCGCACGCCGCGCGCCTGCGCGTGCGCGCGCACCACATGCTGCACGCCGAGGTACGACGCCGGGACACTGCAGCAGGCCGCCGCCGCCAGGACGGCGCGCCTCGCGCACCTGCTGCGCGGCCACGCGCGCGCCGCCGCCGCCGCGCACGCCGCGCGCCTGCGCGTGCGCGCGCACCACATGCTGCACGCCGAGGTACGACGCCGGGACACTGCAGCAGGCCGCCGCCGCCAGGACGGCGCGCCTCGCGCACCTGCTGCGCGGCCACGCGCGCGCCGCCGCCGCCGCGCACGCCGCGCGCCTGCGCGTGCGCGCGCACCACATGCTGCACGCCGAGGTACGACGCCGGGACACTGCAGCAGGCCGCCGCCGCCAGGACGGCGCGCCTCGCGCACCTGCTGCGCGGCCACGCGCGCGCCGCCGCCGCCGCGCACGCCGCGCGCCTGCGCGTGCGCGCGCACCACATGCTGCACGCCGAGGTACGACGCCGGGACACTGCAGCAGGCCGCCGCCGCCAGGACGGCGCGCCTCGCGCACCTGCTGCGCGGCCACGCGCGCGCCGCCGCCGCCGCGCACGCCGCGCGCCTGCGCGTGCGCGCGCACCACATGCTGCACGCCGAGGTACGACGCCGGGACACTGCAGCAGGCCGCCGCCGCCAGGACGGCGCGCCTCGCGCACCTGCTGCGCGGCCACGCGCGCGCCGCCGCCGCCGCGCACGCCGCGCGCCTGCGCGTGCGCGCGCACCACATGCTGCACGCCGAGGTACGACGCCGGGACACTGCAGCAGGCCGCCGCCGCCAGGACGGCGCGCCTCGCGCACCTGCTGCGCGGCCACGCGCGCGCCGCCGCCGCCGCGCACGCCGCGCGCCTGCGCGTGCGCGCGCACCACATGCTGCACGCCGAGGTACGACGCCGGGACACTGCAGCAGGCCGCCGCCGCCAGGACGGCGCGCCTCGCGCACCTGCTGCGCGGCCACGCGCGCGCCGCCGCCGCCGCGCACGCCGCGCGCCTGCGCGTGCGCGCGCACCACATGCTGCACGCCGAGGTACGACGCCGGGACACTGCAGCAGGCCGCCGCCGCCAGGACGGAGATCTAATAATGTTAAAAACTGAGCTCTAATGAGTCATTAAATATTGGAACACATATGAAGTGAGCTATGAGTAGTCAGCAGCGGTGTGTTGTCGCGCAGGTGCTGGGCGCGGGCGGCGGGCTGGGCGCGGGGCTGGCGCGGCACGCGCGCGACCTGGCCGCCGCCGCCGACCGCCTCGCCGCCGCCGCAGACCGCTGCCGCCAGCGCCTCACCGCCGTGCACCAGAGGTAACACGCACACACACCACGCACTGTACACTGTACACGCAGACATTACTTGTTTATTTCGTGTTGCTGGTCTAAAATTAATGTTTTACGTGTTTTGAATTTTTTTTTTTAACGTGGTGTAATTTCACAATCAGTTTCTATCTCAAATTGCACTGAATATTGAATCAGTGCTGCTTTTGTAACAGTGATGGTTATTACTAAATTGTAAGTTTATTTTCAATGTATATGTAATGTATACTCATTACACTGGGATCACATAGTGGAATAAACTCTTAGTTGTCGGTTAACAATCGTGAACCGTGAACGTTTCAGGGTGAAGTGGGGCGCGGGCGCCAACCCAGCGCTGCTGTCGGTGGTGTCGGCGCTGGAGGCGGCGTGGGCGGCGCGCTCGGCCGCCGCAGCGCGCGCGCTCACCGCCGCGCGCGCTCTCACCGGACACGCGCGCGCCGCGCGCCCGCCGCACGCGCGCCGCCGCACGCTGCGCCAGGCCGCCGCGCACTGGGACAAGGTAGCGCGCACACACACACACACATACACACACGCCGCGCGCCCGCCGCACGCGCGCCGCCGCACGCTGCGCCAGGCCGCCGCGCACTGGGACAAGGTAGCGCGCACACACACACACACATACACACACGCCGCGCGCCCGCCGCACGCGCGCCGCCGCACGCTGCGCCAGGCCGCCGCGCACTGGGACAAGGTAGCGCGCACACACACACACACATACACACACGCCGCGCGCCCGCCGCACGCGCGCCGCCGCACGCTGCGCCAGGCCGCCGCGCACTGGGACAAGGTAGCGCGCACACACACACACACATACACACACGCCGCGCGCCCGCCGCACGCGCGCCGCCGCACGCTGCGCCAGGCCGCCGCGCACTGGGACAAGGTAGCGCGCACACACACACACACATACACACACGCCGCGCGCCCGCCGCACGCGCGCCGCCGCACGCTGCGCCAGGCCGCCGCGCACTGGGACAAGGTAGCGCGCACACACACACACACATACACACACGCCGCGCGCCCGCCGCACGCGCGCCGCCGCACGCTGCGCCAGGCCGCCGCGCACTGGGACAAGGTAGCGCGCACACACACACACACATACACACACGCCGCGCGCCCGCCGCACGCGCGCCGCCGCACGCTGCGCCAGGCCGCCGCGCACTGGGACAAGGTAGCGCGCACACACACACACACATACACACACGCCGCGCGCCCGCCGCACGCGCGCCGCCGCACGCTGCGCCAGGCCGCCGCGCACTGGGACAAGGTAGCGCGCACACACACACACACATACACACACGCCGCGCGCCCGCCGCACGCGCGCCGCCGCACGCTGCGCCAGGCCGCCGCGCACTGGGACAAGGTAGCGCACACACACACACACACACACACGCATACACACACGCCGCGCGCCCGCCGCGCGCCCGCCGCACGCGCGCCGCCGCACGCTGCGCCAGGCCGCCGCGCACTGGGACAAGGTAGCGCACACACACACACACACACACACGCATACACACACGCCGCGCGCCCGCCGCGCGCCCGCCGCACGCGCGCCGCCGCACGCTGCGCCAGGCCGCCGCGCACTGGGACAAGGTAGCGCACACACACACACACACACACACGCATACACACACGCCGCGCGCCCGCCGCGCGCCCGCCGCACGCGCGCCGCCGCACGCTGCGCCAGGCCGCCGCGCACTGGGACAAGGTAGCGCACACACACACACACACACACACGCATACACACACGCCGCGCGCCCGCCGCGCGCCCGCCGCACGCGCGCCGCCGCACGCTGCGCCAGGCCGCCGCGCACTGGGACAAGGTAGCGCACACACACACACACACACACACGCATACACACACGCCGCGCGCCCGCCGCGCGCCCGCCGCACGCGCGCCGCCGCACGCTGCGCCAGGCCGCCGCGCACTGGGACAAGGTAGCGCACACACACACACACACACACACGCATACACACACGCCGCGCGCCCGCCGCGCGCCCGCCGCACGCGCGCCGCCGCACGCTGCGCCAGGCCGCCGCGCACTGGGACAAGGTAGCGCACACACACACACACACACACACGCATACACACACGCCGCGCGCCCGCCGCGCGCCCGCCGCACGCGCGCCGCCGCACGCTGCGCCAGGCCGCCGCGCACTGGGACAAGGTAGCGCACACACACACACACACACACACGCATACACACACGCCGCGCGCCCGCCGCGCGCCCGCCGCACGCGCGCCGCCGCACGCTGCGCCAGGCCGCCGCGCACTGGGACAAGGTAGCGCACACACACACACACACACACACACACACGCGGCGCGCCGCCGCGCACTGGGACAAGTTGGAAGAGCGTCGAAATATTTTATTCTCCGTCACAGCCAGAATATTAACGTGTATATACGTGTGTACGTAATACTTTTGATTGTTCTTATTGCGCCGCGGGTTATGCCCGGAATACATTTATTAGGCGTTCTTGTGTGTTTTATAATAATAAACTAAGCGACATCGACATTTTTCATATACCTTTAAATGTTTATAAGCGTTTGGTAGGGGAAGTAATGGGTTCGTAGACAGTAATTGACACATTGTCTCATAAGTGGAGCATTACCGTCTTAATTTCCGAATATTATTTTTTTTGTATGTTTTTAATGGAACTGTAGGTCTATTAGTTTTAACAACTCGTAAATATAAATGTATATGACTGTTTGTTGTCCTAAATAAATAAATAATAATAATATATTGTGTTGTGTGACAGGCGTGTGCGCTGGCGCAGAAGTACGCGCTGCAGGTGTCGCCGGTGGAGGAGTCGCTCATGGAGATGCTGCATCCCGAAGGGAACATTGATATGCAGTGGGTGAGTTGACGCTGGTTTTTTTACATATGACAGATAAGCTCTTGGTCTCCATTTTAGCTGATGGTAAGTGACGACAAGGCCGAAGGTGGAGGCGAATTTCACCTCTTTTCCTCAACAGCTGAAGAACTGGTTATCTCACTTCTAATTGCCGGAACACAACAATGCTAGCATGCCATGCTATGCTACCATTGTTTTTATGACTACAGATTTAGGCAAGGCGATGGTAGTTAGCCAGGCGGGCTCAGAAGCCCTGCTTAGAGGCGAACCAAAATCGAGTAGAGGCATCGAGCCCGGATCTCCCGTTCAATACCCGCTGGTGTGAACAATTAGGCCAGGGAGTCTACTCTCTTTCTACGAAACGAAGTTTCGATAACGAACGAATTTCAAACGAAATTTCTCTCTTCGACTCTTCTCTATTTCATTTTCGAACACGCACAAGAAGTTCGGATTCGTAAACAATTTTTGTGAACGAATGGAATGCGTAACGTTTTATAGGTAATTTTTTATAGTTTATGCCTATATTATATACTAATGTTTACCCCTTAATCATAATATCTTGGCCATATCATTATTAGATCTTCAAATGTTAACTAACTCCAATTCGGGGATTGACCTTATATTTAATAGGTTGCGCAGACGACGACGATTCCTTCTGCGCTCTAAACGTTCCTCGCGCAAAGCAGCCTCAATTAAAAGTATTCTTGCCGACATATTTATTTGAAAGTTAGTAAAAAGTGGCTTTACGAACACCAAACGGTAACTATTTTGGTTTCGTCGATTTGAGGTTAAAATTTCGAGCAAAGAACTGTCAAATTCTAATTTTCGTTCGAAGCTTTCGTGATTAGAGTAGGTTAAGAGAATTTAAACGTCAAACAATTTTCGGACGAACGAATATTCGACACGAACGGAACCGTGGTAGGAAGAGTGCGAAGGTTCGTTCGAAGTTTCGAATTTCATTGAAATAGAGTAGACTCCCAGGAACGTGGTTTAAATTTGTATAGGCTGTTATATTATTATATGGGAATCTAATATCAGGCTACACGTATGCATGAGTGCAAGAAGGTGGTTCATGTTCAAGTTTAATATTGAAAACGAAGCAACCTTCGTTGCGGGCCGATCCTGAATAGGTGATTAAAATGTTAACCAAACTCTCGGCTGACACTTTCCATTTTTAGGAGAAGTTTTTCCATTTGGCTGATACCAGAGGCAAAGAGGGTGGTGGGTCTCAATTTTACCTGATCCTGAATAGGTGATCAAAATGTTATAATAAGTCGCGTCGAACGGTCAGTCTCAGTCGTTTGTTTTTGCAACCGTTAATATCGACCATTGTTTACCCTTAAATTATTGTTCTCTTATACCTAGAAGTGGAACGTATATTGTCTGACGACATAACGTACGAACGTTTTTAAACGATCCCGTCGCCATTCCAGGTGGAGAGCGTAAGCGCACTGATCCGCGAAGAGCAGTCGTCTCAGCGCGCTTTGTGTACCGCGGCGTCGCGACGCGCATGCGCGGCGGCGCGCTCGCTATGTGCTTCTGCGGCCGCCGCGCGACGCGCACTGACGCCGCGCGCCGCACTGCTGCGGGCCGCCGCGGCGTCGCTGCACACGCTGCGGCCCATACACGCGGGAGACGTGAGTACTCTGTGCGCGGCCGCCGCGGCGTCGCTGCACACGCTGCGGCCCATACACGCGGGAGACGTGAGTACTCTGTGCGCGGCCGCCGCGGCGTCGCTGCACACGCTGCGGCCCATACACGCGGGAGACGTGAGTACTCTGTGCGCGGCCGCCGCGGCGTCGCTGCACACGCTGCGGCCCATACACGCGGGAGACGTGAGTACTCTGTGCGCGGCCGCCGCGGCGTCGCTGCACACGCTGCGGCCCATACACGCGGGAGACGTGAGTACTCTGTGCGCGGCCGCCGCGGCGTCGCTGCACACGCTGCGGCCCATACACGCGGGAGACGTGAGTACTCTGTGCGCGGCCGCCGCGGCGTCGCTGCACACGCTGCGGCCCATACACGCGGGAGACGTGAGTACTCTGTGCGCGGCCGCCGCGGCGTCGCTGCACACGCTGCGGCCCATACACGCGGGAGACGTGAGTACTCTGTGCGCGGCCGCCGCCGCCGCGCGTTGTAACATGTAACAACTGCTTTTCTTGCCTAGCATATGTCGTAAAAGGTGACTTAGGGCGTATTGGGTACTACTTTTGTTACTACTCTTTCACGATTTTTCATCTGACCAAACCCAATTTTTGTATGGCTAAATGTGGTCTTAAGGAACACCGTGCTCCTTTGACTCTGCCTACCCCTTTGGGGATTACAGGCGTGATTTTATGCGAATTATTAGCAACATGATATAAAGTAGAGGAATATATACTTTTTTTTAATTATTCTTAATGTTGCAATAAAAAGAAAATTTCTGGCGGCTCTCGAGCAGCACCTTTTGCTTCTTTCATAGACAATTTGAACAAAATTTTGTATTTAAGAGTAAGATTTAGTAATTCCACGTTTTATTCCCTATCTACTTTATTTTCTTTTACCGTATTGGTCTTCCATCCAAATACAACATTTCGATATATGTAATTCCAATTATTTTGAAATTTGTTTTAACGCTTGTGTGTTTCACGCTTTAATATTTGAGATTCGACGTGTCCAAAGACACCTAGAACCTTTATCACACCTCTTTCCTCAAAGGGGTAGGCAGAGCTGTTAACTCTTGCAATATGCCTAATAAGTTCCCGAGGAGGCGAGCATATTGCTATTGGCTCAGTGTGTGGCAAATGATTTTTACAACAAATTATACTTAAGAAATTCAGTGATACAGGCGGTGGGATGGAACTGGCGACCACTTTGCACGAATAGTTATGTTATGTGTGCCTCAACTCGCTGTTTTCTCGGCTTTCGATTCTACAGAATAAAACAAAATGTTTACAGGGACTCAATCCAGCAGCGGCATATCTAGCGCGAGAGGAAGCAGCGGACAACTTACTGAACATCCTGCAGACGCTCGCCGACGAGGCGCCCGATGGACCTGGCGCCGGGTCCGCCGGGTCCGCCGCCGGGCCCGCCGAGGCCGAGCCCCCCCTCGCTCTGCAGCGGGGGGCGGTGACGCAAGCGGCGCACGCGGCCGCCACGTTGATCACTGAACTGCCCGCACTCGACGACGCTTTACTCAAGTGAGTTGTTTCTATTATAACTATAAATATGTACTCTTATTTAACTTAAGGTTGTGACGTGAAGGATTCCGGAGATAAATAAAAGCCGCAGATGTTGTCACTTATATTTTTAATATTAGGTCCTTACCTATGAAATTGGTGTTTTGTATGGAGATTTTGGGGATGTCTGCATTTTACATACTAACATTTTATCAGTTTTCTTCACAACGACAAATCCAAAGATAATAATATTTGGCATCTATCATTAGACAAGCTTTAGCAATATGTGTAATATCACACTTCATACAAATTATTTATCGTTTTTAAGTGAATGCAAATAAAATGATGTATTCGGGAGGCACTTAAAAAGAGTTGTCTCCGTGTTCAATTTTAACACAATTAAACTTACAACAAATTATCAAAACAAATCAAAAGAGCTCAAAAATATAGTCTATTTTTAGACGAGGTAATTATTTTTTAGGAATACTCTGAATCTTAATAGTTACAGACAAAATACTAAGACAGAATAAAAACATCAATTTCATAGGTAAGGACCCAATATTTAGAAACTTAAGGCACAAATAGTGCCATTGGTAAACTTATTTTATTTTTGAAAATAATTATTGTATTAGAATGTATACAATTCATTTAGCTTACATTACAATTTTGAACACACCACAGTGTTTGTATTTATTTTGGTAGCCCTTTCAATGTCGACATTTTCGGAAAATGTGGGAAAATTGGTTATTTTTATTTAACACAACAATTTTAATTGCAAAAAACTTAGCGCAACTACTACAAAAGCTGAACTGGATTATGCTTTGGGTGAAATAACTCTTTCGTTTACAACAGTAAAATATTGGGTAGCAGAGTCTAAAACGTGTCTGTACGAGCTGCTAAGTCGAGCATCACAGTGGTCGATCAAATGAGGCGACTTATCCAGATATGGTAAAAAAAATCCAGAAAACTGTATTGGATAACTGTCAATTAAAAACTTATACAAAGCTTACTGTCAAAAAATGTTTAAATGAGATAGCTGTGTGCCGGATTAGTTCACACTTGAGCAAAACCAAATTTTTCGCGCCATATCCATGGATGAAACATGGGTCCACCACTTCACAACCGATACAAAGCAATGGACTCAAAAGGAGAAACCGACTCCAAAGCAAGCGAAAACCGTTTCACCTGTTGGCAAGGTCATGGGGTCGATTTTCTTGAGATGCGCCTGGGATAATTTTGATTGTCTATCTTGAAAAGGATAAAGCTATTAACGGCTAGCATTATGCGACCTTACTTCACCGTTTGAGTGAAGAAATCGAGCAAAACGGCCATATATTGCCATGAAGGAAATGCTGTTTCTAGACAAAGTACCAGTTCACAAGTCTGTTATTTCAATAGCTAAAGTTTATGGATTAAAGTTTTGAATTCCTACCGCACCCACCCCATTCGTCAGATTTATCACCCTCTTTTCAATTTAAAGCTATTTTCAATTGCTCAAACATAAAAAAATGGCTCAATTGTCCAAGATTTTTAAACGATGAAGAAGTGGTGTCTATAATAAATGTCTAATTGGTATGATAGACAGTTCTATTTAAAAAAAGGGCTTCAAATTTATTTTGAGCACCCCTGGGAAAAGTGAGTTAGAGTTGAAAAATGATTATGTTGAAGAATAAATAGTATTTTTGTTAGGTCGGTTATTCACGGGACTACCCTTGTGTATTGTGTGCTACTCATTTACTATTTAACTCGTTCGTGTCCCCGACGAGGGCGCGGCGTTCTTGCATGCCAAAACAATAGGTTTCGCTGTTGTGTGTTGCTTTAGCGAATTGAGTATTAGAAGTAAATAGTAATAGTAAATGGTTGTATGTTGCAGCGTGCACTCGGCGTGGCCGGCCGCCGCGCGCCCGCGCCGCCAGCCGACGCACAAGCACGGTAACTGTTGCACTTTTATATTATTGAGGGACTGCTTGTAATAAGGTAATAGTACATTATTGCAAAGGCAGCGAAATAGCCATGCGCAGGTCGAGTGTGAGTTTTAAAATGATACGAGACAGGCGATTGCCATTTCGGCCGAGGCATATATAAAGTGCTTTTCTTCAAAAATGCAAGCAAATCAAAAAGGGCCTTTTACATCATAAATTTAATTAATATTTTGTAATACTTAATGTTTATCTTGCCACTATTCATCGGAAACTAAGTGCCGAAATAATAATGACCGGCCAAGGGTGCCGGGGTGTAGGTAGCCTGTTTGGAAAAGTATCTCTTATTATGATTATGTTATTATCTTCTTTCATCTGTTTATAGGTTTATTTTATAATATTCTATTTATTTGACAGTTGAACCATTCTATAGTACAACAATATCTTTGTATTTTAAAATATAAATTTTAAATTACAGAGATACCTGCAATAATTTATAAAAGTAGATTTGATAGTATTTGCTATGTAGTTTTAAAAGGAATACACAGTATTCAAGCTTTATAATGTTTGAATAATATGCCTGGTTATCGTAGATACCAGACTAGTATTTAATTAGAAAATTAAGACACGAAATATTATCACTCGGTTTCGAAGGTATCCTCACAAACTTTAACTTTTTTACCGTTACTCCGACGGTTTAATGGGGCATGAGCAGAATCATGTATGCCCGATAATCCACGTAGGACGTACGTAAACACTGAAATTGCTTGAAAGAAACACTTGAAATGTCTAATTGCTGAAAACGCAAGTCACTGACGGTCCCCAACGAATCGCACACTTATCGCAGTTTGCGTGCACGAGTTCACCACTTGACGACCGTACGACGTATTTACTATCCCTTCCAGACACGTCGCACTAAAAAACAATATGATTTCCACTACAAGGAACGCGTAAAATATTAAAGAACTGAACGGGAAGACGATACAAATTCGAACCTCCTTTCACTGACAAACCAGGATCTGACAAGCCCTCCTATTGGTTGACCGAATCTATCTGTGGGAACGCAAAGGAATTTAAGACATACAGCCTTGCCGGAACTCACATTCACAGTTATAATTTTAGTTTTGTGGAAAAACATAATGAAACGTTAAGTTAAAAACAAATATGACCGTTGTATAGTAGGAACGACCCAGGTTCGAACCCACCTTAATGAAAATAGCCTTATGTGGCGAAAATAACTTTTAATTGTGGAAAACCCAAAGAATGAAGACCCAAACTCATATCTTTGACCCAAACAATAAAGGACTCATCCAAACATACATATTGTGTCTGAAGAGTTTTCTCTTTTTTTTTTTTTTTTTTTTTTTATAAGTCCACAAAAATTCCCTGGACCCTTTGCCCAACTTTTTAAACATTAAAACATAAAATTTGCGCTGTCATTGTGACATTGACGACACGTCAATGCACGACGCTACAATATCCCCCTTCCCGGGTAAGAATTCACGTAGTGAATTCGCCTTTGACGCCCACGTCAAACCCGAATCCCTCTACGCAATACCAGCAAAGGTAAAGGTAAACAAATATAAGCTACCGCTCAGCGTGTAACTTTGTATAAAAGCACCCAAACTGTGCAAAATTTTCCCGCAATGAATTGAGTAAACAAACATATTATATGACAACACAATCTCCCACTACACTATGGAGCGTGTCCGCCAGGTGACATTGCGAACCCTCAAACACCCCATATTAGATATTGCTTGTCCTCCCGAATCCACGCATAAAACAGACTTATCCAATTTTACCAGAAATATGCTAATGAAAACTAGACTACATAAACTCTAGCTCTAATAGCATAACAATCCTACATACTGTATTATAGAACATTGACGCGTTGAAATTGCGTCAACGAACAGTAGCATGCTTTTAAATAGACAAAATAAACAGAATTATTTTGCCGTTAAACAATTATAAAAGAACCTTAACACGTTTATATAGTGTTAACGAACAACGAATGTAGTCGGAAAAAAAAAAAAAAAAAACGATAGAACGTTGGGAGAAACAAGCAATAACGTCACTATCTGATGACATTAGTGTAACCTATAGTCGGTTTTTACGACACACCAGGTGGAACGGTGGGGTGGGTATTCTACAGCCGCCAGACCCACGGCGAGCGGATTTTACATCAATCCGATGACACATCTAAAATTTTAAAATCCTTGATATGCCATTTACCGATAGACTTGCCATTTTCGTTTTCAAGCTCATATACCAATGGCGAAAGCTTCCGAACAATTTTACATAATTCATATTTTGGCGCTAATTTAGCAGAAAAATATTTATTGGCGTCGCTATTTCGATATGTACGCTTCCATATGTAATCGCCCACATTATACGAAATATCCCGCCGTTTTTTATTATAATTTTGGACGTTTTGCTGGTGCGCCTTGAGAAGCGAGGACTGAACTTCCTTAAAAATGACATTCAAATGACCCAAATTTGACTGGAAAGCTTCACGTGGTGACAACCCACCTTAATGAAAATAGCCTTATGTGGCGAAAATAACTTTTAATTGTGGAAAACCCAAAGAATGAAGACCCAAACTCATATCTTTGACCCAAACAATAAAGGACTCATCCAAACATACATATTGTGTCTGAAGAGTTTTCTCTTTTTTTTTTTTTTTTTTTTTTATAAGTCCACAAAAATTCCCTGGACCCTTTGCCCAACTTTTTAAACATTAAAACATAAAATTTGCGCTGTCATTGTGACATTGACGACACGTCAATGCACGACGCTACAATTTAAAGTTGTATTATTAACAAATTAACAACGGAATCCGCTTTACCGCAATTTTTTTTTTGTAAAATACTCCCATGCATGGAAGGCAAAGGGAACGGAGCCCATACAGCCATGTCTTTAGTGTTCATTGAAATGCATTACACTAGCATTTCAATGCATCTTAGGAGAGTTTGATCAAACAAAAACATCAAACGATTGATGGCAGATACTGTGGTGCTACTTGGATGAGGTGGATTACCACGATAAAAAACTCATCACTTTTCACACCACTTGACGTTTATTTCGATAATCCTCCACATTGCAAATCATCACAGACACTTATTACACAAAACTACACTGATTTTACGTAACAATATCCACTCCGTACAATATTACAATCATAGAAATAAAAATCACGTCCGCCATAGTTGAATGCCGCCAAAAACCTCTCGCAATTTTTTTTTATTGTTGTAAAATTCCCATATAGGGAAGGCAATGGGAACGAAGCCCATACAGCCATGTCTTCGGTATTTTTGTCTTCAGTTTTTGCATTGAAATGCAAGTGTAATACATTTCAATTCATGTAAGGAGAGTTTGGCGTCAAAGGATCGATGTCAGACACTGTGGTGTTGCTTCGATGAGGTGGATTACCACGATAAAAATCTCATCGTTTTTCACACCACTTGACGCTTATTTCAATGATCCTTCACATTGCTCATCATTTTTGACACTTATTACACAAAACTACACTGATTTTACGCAACAAGATCCTCTCAGAAACAATATTACAATCACTGAAATAAAAATCACGTCCGCCATAGTCGGATGCCGCCAAAAACTATCCCTTTTTATTTTTATTTTACAGTTTGTGGTGGCATCTGTGGTTATACAGCCACGAGAACGCAATGTGTACCATAGATGAAAGAGTTCTAAATTCAAACAGCATACCGTTTCATACAACATTGCCGGCGCGCTCTTCGTTCCAAATTCAAAGAACGCGCTGGGAAGTGATTTTGGATTTTCAGTCTACGTAAATGTGATACTTCGCGTGTTCTATATTCAAAAGTAATGACAATATTTACGCGCATGTCTAAGAAAACTCTTCTATATTTATATCCACAGAACAATAAAAAAGGTTAGAATGATAACGCATCCACATTCGTACTAGGACCGCGCGAGCCAGTTCTCACACATACAAGAATTAATAGTTATTCAACACACAAGGAGCGCAATGTATTCATTGGCTAAAAAAAATCAAGCAAAAGTAGCAAATTGCACCTAAATAATAAGGGTTATTTTACTGCAATACACAGGTATGTGTTACCAGCTGTGATTTATGTTGGCACAATGCATTTTGTTACTTCGAAATTTTACAGTTCAAGCACGGACTGGTAAGATCATTTATATACAATCATTTGAAATACGTTTTTAAATATTATAATCTATAATACGTATAATGAGACACGTTAAATATCTTTTTCGAATTATTGTGCAAAAACATGTACACTATCATGACAGCACTGGACTAGTGTAGTGCACAATTTGATGTCGATAATCAAGTATTATTCAAGTATTAAGTAACAAAATTATGTATTTTATATATTTATCCAACTTCGTAATTAAGGAGAATATTAATATACAGGTTGGATATTTTTTATCTCCACAAAGTAAACACACTTTTATTTTCAAATAGAAGCAAAACTGTTTTCACACTCAGTGGAATCAAACCACCTCAAATAATTCTATTTCGTGGTGGTTTTGGTCGCTACACAAGCAGCATTTAGTTGCTTAAAATGGGACTAGTTGATAGGTGTGAATGTCTGAGGATATTTATTTTATTTCACTAATTGATTTAGTTATGGCTAAAAATACTATTTCTCTATGAAACATTAGGTCTTACGCATGTAAGACATAATGAAACCTTAAATTTTTTCTGGGCATATTTGGAAAATCTGTAGCAGCCGGTGGAATGCAGAAGTAGAGATGGATATCTTGTATGAATACCAGTGGCGTGGCGTGAAAAAAAAAGTTAGGCAAGCCGCAGTAAAAATTAACACCCACAAAAAAATGGGTAATTTGGTCTGTGTATGTAGTGTATGTGTTTGTGTTTGTTGTTGTATTTTAAAGTATTGTAAATACCATTTACAATACTTTAAAAATACCACGATTATCCGAATGTATACTTTCGTCGTGCCCGCGAAACGCTAATTCTTGTTTACCTAAGAGAACAACTGTGTCTATGAAGCGTTTTAACAGATTTCGATTACGTTCGACTTTGCGGTTATTAGCCTCAAAATTATTGTTAAAATAGTTTTCTATTCAACTATTTCCAAATTCATGCAACGCTAAGCAACTACGTATATGTTTCTCACATTGAACATGTATTTAGCAGAGTTTGATAAATTATTAACATCAGAAAATCCCGTTCGATTCCAAACGCTGCTTGAATCAGAAAACAAAAGACACGGAAAACAAAACATTTTATTTAATAAATAACTGCCTGTAAGCCAACTATATTTATCATAAAGAGAACTGTGAAAATGCTTGAAAAAACCGTCTCTACGCTTGTAATCTATTGACATGTTTGGACGAGCTCGACCTAACTGTATGACATATTTTTTATTTTCAAAGGACAACTTTGAAAACTGCTTTCCTTCACTTAGCAAGAAATCGGTAAGACAACAATCTATGTGCATCAAAGCGGCCATTATTGTGCCGAGAGAGAATAAACCAAAATTAATTAAAAACTAAAACCTACCAATTAAATCCCTGCGGAGCTACACAATTCACAATACACCTTTAAAACAACAACACACAGCTTGTTAAATTTTACTATTTCACTGAATTACTGCTAAAAATACAATAAAACTAATTAATTACGTTAAGTTTATGTGAGTGCAAGCGAATTTCAAAACAAAATAAACTAATTGAGACGGTAATATACCGGCTAAGTAAGACAGAATATCTACAACTCGGCACGGCATCGGTATAAACCGCAATTTCATAGCGAGGCTAGAAAGAGTGATCATTATAAACCTGGCTGAGTTAGAAAGAGAAGGGCGATACAAGCCGGTCAGTGGCAGCATTTCAGGCGGCGAACGGTCGCGATATTTAATGAGTTTCACGAAAGAAATTCCGCACTTATGGCTATTGGCATAAGATAAAAAATTATTTACTTCTTAAATTTGCATTCGAAACGTATGTGAGAGTTTATTACTAATGTGTGCGTGTGTCGTAGTGTATCGATGGATAGGCTCGTAGGCCGCGAAAAGCCGGCATGTTAGGCAATCTTTAGGTACTATTTCTCTATTGCGTGCGCCTATGAGGGACCTACACAGACGTGACAAGAGAACGCTTGTCTGTGTGCGTGTTGTATCGCAGGCGTCCACAACTCGAGATTTTACGAGTTAATTGAAGGAATCTAGAGAGCGGGAGCGATGTGTGAGTGATTGGAACTTGTGCGTATTGTTTCGCGCGCGTGTTTAACTGTTACATGATAAGATTTTATTGATTTTTTTTTGTTTATAAAATGGTTTTGTACCTGCATTATAGTAATGAAACAACACAAATTTGTTTATAGTTAGGTATTTTTTTTATGCTCGCTCGTTTGGTACGGCTGTTGGGAATCGGGTTATACGGACGCTCCGCCACTGATGAATACGGTATTGGTTAATAGAATAAAAAAATAACTAAAAATTTTTAGCTGGTTCTATTCCCGGTTTGGGTAAATTTTATTTGAGAAAAATGAGAATGCAGTTGCTTCTTTTTAAAATAAAAGTTAGTTTCCTTTGTGGAAATAAAAATATTTTATTTATTTAAGATACCTCCCCTCTAGGGCTCCTAAAGAACCAACCAATTTCAATAATATACAAATTTAATGAAGATAAATATTTTGTAGTCTGTGATTTAGTTTTCTACTGAATAAATACTATAAAGACAAGAGGTAACTGTTTCAGGTGGATGTTTCTAGGAATAGGTCACTGACTATAACAAAAGATACACTATCGCTATAGTTGGCTTGGCAATGAGAACAACAATAAAGAAAAAACTACCTTGCCAGTTTTCCACCAGTGAATAATAAATAAAATAATTGGTTATGTTATGAGCTGGGGTTGTTCTCAGTAAAGAAACAGCGGTTACCAACATACACTTTTTAATTAATTAACATTAATACTGGTTAATCACATTTTTCTCGTCACCCATCCCTCAATGTCTTAAGTCGCAAGTCTTCGACCAGTGCGTCCTCCCGGTCATGACCTACGGTGCTAAGACGTGGACACTCACTGCTCGACTAGTTCACCAGTTTAAAGTCGCCCAGCGAACTATGGAAAGGGCTATGCTCGGAGGGCACTGTCTTTATTGCCTATTATAATTTTGAGTTTTCGCTCTCTTTGTGAACTGGCATTTGAACAGGAAGGCGAACTTGATTTTCCTGCAAACAAAAGTAAATGATTTCAAAATTCTCGCTTATGAGATATTTGACATCATGAAATAAATTTCTTTTTAGATAAAAAAAATATAGAAAATAATCAACAAATTAAAGTCCCTACAAATTTTATTCAAACGTCACTCAATCACATGCGCAATATTTCTACCCTGTATAATCGAAACGACTGATTTGGCGCAAGGGTAAGGATAAGGAGGTAAGGAACTGCCTTCTGTGGCAGACATCACGGGTTCGATTCCCGAACAAGACAAATGTATAATTTTATAATAATATTTTGTTTTCACTGTAGACACAGATAAAATATTCATAACATTACCTGTACGCAAATATCTATGTGAGGTACTGCAGAAGATTTCAATGCCTTTTTTTTAAACTTTTAGGAAGTCATCATCCGTAAAATGCTACGAGCAAATGCTACTGCTTTTAGTAGGAAACCGTTGATCTTTTCTGCCAGTTGCGGATATCCATTTTTCTTTTATATCCGGATTTGTAGGAAAACTGAAATATGTAAATCTTAATAAACAGAATATTAATGTCTTATTTCAAAATGAAATAGATATTTCAAACTTAGATTTGATATTATGTCCATGTAAAATACCACATCATAATGTCTGAGCACAAGGAACAAAAAAACTCTATCGATAAAACTATCGATAACATGCAAGCCCTATGATTGCACAGAATTTGGTACGAATTATTTTCGTGATTGATTGTGCCTCCATATTTAGATATTTCCAAATATTATTACTTACCGATGAAATGAAATTCCTCCTTTTTCCAGATTCACCTTTTCACTTCGCAAACGGCACGAAATAATATCACAACTCGGCATATTTTTGGGTTTTGTACTGCCCCGAATATACGTCTGACAGCTACGCCATTGTGCAATACACTGCGAGCAATTTGACGTTCATATGCCCGTTTGCTCATATGAGCGGCTCGTCAACCACGCCCACTTTATCATTCTAACCTTTTTTATTGTTCTGTGTTTATATCATACTTTGATAACCGACAGTTTTAGTTCAATTCAATGAATTATTCACTAAATCATTAATTGTTTTCTTTATAATTCCAGGCAGCGCCATAGCTGCAAGCACGTCCGCTATAGCCGCAAACAGCGGTGCGGTCGGCACGAGTGGCGCGGCCGGGATGGGTGGGCGCAGCGCGCAGGGCGCCGGCGTCTGGCGCCGCGTGCGGCTGCGGCTCGAGGGGAGGGACCCCGACACACGCCGCACGCTGCCGCAGCAGGTGCACACACACACACACACACAAGCACAGTGGCACACACACACACACTCGCACAGTGGCACACACACACACACACACACACTCGCACAGTTGTACACACACACACTCGCACAGTGGCACACACACACACACACACTCGCACAGTGGCACACACACACACTCGCACACACACAATGTTGCAGCTCGAGCGGTTTCTCATAAACTATCGCATATTGAGAACATTCACTCATAAACAAACCTCTCGACAGGTGGACTACATAATATCGGAAGCGACGAACGTGGAAAACCTGTGTCTAATGTACGAGGGTTGGATGGCGTGGGTTTGAAGCGAGACGGCAACAGCGCCGGAAACTGTGCCCGCCGCCAGGCGACCCGAGCCCTCCCGACGCCGCCCGAGCGCGCCCGACGCGCCGCGAGGACGCCCGACGACTCACGAGGACCGACGAGACGACGCGCCCGACGCGCACGTCTACGATCACTTTCATAACCGTCACGGCCAATCTTGAATCGGCCCACTGAGGTTTATTTTAGATTTATTCCGTATTGAAATTTGTATTTTGGTTAGTTTATTGGGTTTGGCGTAAAAATTGTGAGAGAGGCGCGACAGCGCCTGTTGGTCACCTCGTTACTCCAGACGTCATTAGTTATCGGATATTTCCTATGTGTCAGACGACCGGCTTTGCTCCAGGAGGATTGATGTTGAACATGTGACTTGGCTTCGTTTAAGATTGATGAGATGTCGCTCGCGATTTACATATTTAGAGTATAATTAATGGTAATTCATGACAGTCTTATATCCTTGTCGTTTAAATTAGTGTCGTAAGTAATTGGTCAGTAGACGCGATAGACCCGGTATAGGTACTGCTGCACCCATACGATCGTCCACATACATCTTTGACGATTAGCTGATAGTTAATATATTAATCGCCTAAATACATTATTGTAGTCTTTATTATTTTAGTTGGAACTCATTTACTGTGACTGCTTAGAGATTCATATGAATGCGTCATATTATTTGTAACTGCATTGTATGACCTAATAGAAGTTTTTTATAAATATTTCCTTTACAATTTAGTTTTCTTTACAGTATATTTTATTTTTTCCGATTTCAATTTGTTTGGAAATGCACCTTCTTTCTGAATCTATAGCATTCTTGTATGTAATTAAAAATATTGTTCTTAGCATTTGTTAATTCAAACTATTCAAAGTTACCGCATGTAGTTCAGAATTAAAAATAAATACATATTACATATATTATACAAAGTTACTTTGACTGTGTAAGCCGGCAAAAATGATGTAAGAGCGATAATTCACAGCAAATGAGTTCCCCCATGCTTACATTATGTATCACATTTACCCGCATCTACCACGAGAATGTGCGTGTGCCTGGTTTTTAATTATTTAACCAACGGTGTGATTGTGACAGTGAAGCCGTACTGGAACGCAGCCGTCTGAGGCGGGCGAGAACGAGACTTAGTACTAAAGAAATATCTTAATTGATTATTTCCTGTCCCAGGGAAGCTAAAGCGATGTTATACAAAAAGTATTTTAAATCATCATCACCATATGCCGTTTAACGTCCACTGCTGGACAATGGCCTCCAGTTTTCCATAACAAGCAGTCCTGCAATTTTAAATATTCATATTTTATTTCTTTCCACATAGAGAAGCCCATAATACAAATTTGAACACCAATTTTAGTGCCGATTTACTGTCACACTGTTTGATATATAATGCAATTCGACTCTTATCTAGAAGACTCCTGTCATATAATATCAAATCTCACTTCCAGCACTGACTTAATCAGGGATTGGTATTATAAACCGATAAGACATCCAATATTTGTTCGCAACTACTGCATAAGAGTGGAATCCCTCTAATTATTATTCTCAAATCAGGTGATGACTCCTTAATTTGATAAATAATAACTCACAATCAACCATAGTCAATATAGTATTTGAGACAAAACTATAAACATAAGTAAATACCTAATTAATTTGTAGACTGCTGTACTTATTTTTCGGCCTTATCATCACAGCAACCTCATAAATTTTAGGACTCAAATTTCAGCAACAATACAATAGATATACAGATAGTTACACGCCACAATAGGGCATTGCGACAGATGAGATGTTGCTGCTGATGATGAGATGAGGAATATTAAAATGTTCAATGTGATCAGTTTAGTAGCGAAGGCGTGCAAGTTCAACAGACTTAAGTATTGATAATACTAGTATAGGATACATTGTGAAAATCACGTGAAAAATTAATTATAAAAAAAATATAGAATTCAGGAAACCTAATGATTTTCTCTGCAAGTAAATAGCCACTCTTCTGCGCGATAATAAAGAGCAAATTAGTTTGGACCGCACCAGGTACATATTTTTATATTTGCGCATATTATACCGCATTAGTCCGCGTCACTACAGATAAAAATTATCTGTAATGCTTTTTGCGGAGGGATCATTTTTCTCTGACTTGACAACATTATTTTGTTAGTTGTTACTCGTCTATCCCATTCTACGCATACTCCGTTAACCGAGATTTGGAGGAAAAAGCTGGATATTAGACAATTATCGAGTATTTTAGAATATAACATCACAACTATCTATTACATCGCTAAATGACTCTCCCTGGGACAATTATTTATATAGATATAACAATATATATACGCTTGCTCGCAATGGACGTCTTGTGGTTCTTAGAAACTATTTTTATCTGTAACATCTTTCTTCACTGTATGTGTGTGTGTACTCGCTTCATTTTATAGTAATAAATGGTGTATGTCAATCAATGTTTTATTTGACTCCCAAACTAAAACACCCTTTCATTAAAACTCGTTTTATTATTTACATAAATTTTATGCAGTAATTCTATTCGGAATAAAATTTTAAATTTAAAAACAATGCAATTTTAATTAGAACAATAGATACGAATAATACAGTTTAACTACCCCGTTCCTGATTGGGTACAGAAAAACAAAATCTATTTTAGAATAAGTCACAAATAAAAATGTACAAATACAAGTTTTTACATGATGCCTCGATCTGGACTTCTTAAATGTCTAATGGACATCTCGCCCGAAAGCCGGTTGTATTTTGGTAAACTTTAGATAGAACATAAAAATAAAACAAAATATACACGTTTTTCTATCTCACAAAGGTCAGAAGAACTCATTTAAGTTTTATAATAGGAGAAGATCAATAAAATTGGGAACGGGGCAGGGCCTAGGCACGGGCCGGAGAGAAATCGTCCCCGGAGAAAAAAATGCTCATTGCCTCTCGCTGCCAGTAATAAGAAGAAGAATTTGTCTCGTAATTAGTAATTTTGTCTCCGGGACCTTTTGCCGGGCCCGTGCTAGGTCTACAGGAGAAAGAAGAGTATAATATGAAATAAAAAACATAACTAATACAATAACGCATTTACGGGTTCCCTGCTCAACTCTATTAGAACACCACATTTTATATCTCGACGCAATCACGAACCGCATGATTGTATTTGGTATACATATTACAATAATCTATACAAATTAAAATTTACGAGTGCGCGTCGATCTTACGAGATTCGATTTATCTCTACGCATTGAGAGCACGCGCAGTCATAAATTGTAACTATAAGCGATTCCAGTTGACTAGTACCGGAAACGCATTCACCACTCTAATAATCAATCGTTTTTCTTCACAGCACAATTTTATTCCATTACAAATTTACAAGCTGCCTACATTACATTTTTATCCATTTTAAAACGGGTGTTATTTAAACAGTTAGCAAAATATTCGAATTTTGGTGAGCGAAAAATAACGATTAGTCAGCTAAAATATCAAATTGGTCAGCAGGTTATAGGCAGCAAATATTTCTAAATTTATCAGCAAAATAACTAGTTGGGCAGCAACTCAAGTGTTTCCTCTGCTGCCAAATTGTTTAATATGTGTTTTGATGTCACAAATACTGTTTTAAGGATTATAAAAAAATAACCATAACCTAATATAATATCTATGAGAATAAATTTCCTGGGAATTGATCCTTCATTGTTCCTTTTCCTAGATTTTATACATTTCCGGTAACATAATATGTATTGCTGTCCAAATAATTATTTTTCAGCTCAACTAATTATTTTGCTGCCCAAATACTTATTTTGCTGCCCAATTAATTAAACTGCTGACTATACAATTATTTTGCCGCCTAAATTATTATATTGCTGAAACATTTGTTTGCTGTCCAATATAAAGATTAAGACCGACTCTATTTCCATCGCAATAAAAGGAATTTACGTAGATCATGTGCATATTTAGGTTTGTTGTTGACTACTAAATAATGGCGTAATATAATGTATTAAAAGCAAAAAAAAATAATTTGTCCTTCGAACCGGATCATTTCATTTACAATGTATTCAGAGTGAGCAGGGAACATTAATATATTAACTATAATATAATGTAGCTTCAATATACAAGAGGAACAGAGTGAGCGCACTAGTCTAGCAGCCGCACCGGCCGTATCACAATCAAAGCTATATACATCATTGTACAACACCTATACAGTGAATTAGTGGCGCTAAAATATTAGTTTAATTTTCATTTTATCATTTATTTACAAGCGCTGTTTCTTCGAAATATATATAATTAAATTCTTTCCACAAATATAATATGTTCCCATTAAAATCATAGAGTATGAGAAAAACAACAGACAATAGGAATTATGGTCCTGTCAACACAGGACCATAATAATTCTTATTGTCTGTTGTTGGCTGGCTTTATCCATCCATGAAATTATTGTCATTGCTCTGTTTATACGAATTAGTTATTTTAGCAGCAAATTTAGCGCCACTGATATTCTGAAAAATCAGCAATTGAAGACATGTTTATATTAAACAAAATCATAAAATTTTAGATTGTGTCTAATTCAACGTTTTCCTTAAGATTTTGTTTAATATAAACAGCTTAGATCTCTTCCAGTCACATCTCAGCAAAAACACAGACAATCACAATCGAAGTGCGTTTCGTATGACTAATAAACATATAATACTTCACCACTAGGTACGGACACCATAACCTTCTTAATAATTCGTTTAGCGAAACAAGTCCTTTTGATCTTATTCCATTAAAAATAAAATCCTAGGACTTCTTACAACTGACTTGCCATATATTATGTAGTCGTTCACATATCGAATTTCGTTTATTTTACGTTAGCAATGTGCAAAGTTTTTTCAGTATATTTTATACTTGGCGTGGGATAAAAGAACTCTTATCGTTATCCCACTAAAGGACTTCTTTCCAACTTTACACTACTAATATAATTGATATTAACATAATTTTTTTATCCAATTTTATAGTATCTGTATCAGACGCACGGTAAATTATATTAGCTTGATAAACAAATATTTTCTATGCTAAAGCACTTGGCACAGAAGGTTTGATAGCTTTTCACATTGAGATGCATTAGAATTCGCTGAATACATTTCAAAAACCTTTCTGTTTCTACTACGGCAGTTGTTTTACAGTCAGGATTACCAGAGACATTTTATTTAAATACATATTTAATTGTTTCCAGTAAAAGTTTTTTTGTGACTTAATTTTAAGATGACCTTAAAAATTATCGATCAAACAAACACATAAACTTAGCTTCATCTAAACAATCACCGAAGTATTTTATATATTGTATACAATTGTTTACGTTTATTCTATTTAAACTTCAAACTGTATTTCACAAATTATATTATTATCTACCAATTAACCATCAGGCAAAGCAAATATAACTTGATATCTGCTGTATTTAAATGAAGACAAATCATTTTTAAATACATAGAATCCATAGTTTAGTTTCTTATTTGATTTCATTGGTTAGGGTCGCCAATAATTTTGACACGAAAACATTAAATAACATATTACAATGAGTTGAGAACCAATTACAGACAAAAGTAACTTGTATTTTGTTATCTAGATGCTATTGTATAGTACAAAATTTTGTGGTGGCAATCTGGCTACATTGTGGTGCCAGGGTATCGGGGCACAGGTCTTGAACAGCATTCTCATAATCAGAGGCTAGTACCTAGTGTACTTGGGGACGGGACAAAACAATGTGTTATTACGTTTACATATAAAATTTTACAGCTTCTAAATAAAAATATGGCGGAACTAATGTTCACTTGAACTGTGAAATTCGGATTGTGTGTCCCCTATCGTGGTGTGTAGTGTCCCCTACCACGGTGTGCAGTGTCCCCTACCGCGGTGTGTAGTGTCCCCCACAACGGTGTGTAGTGTCCCTACCGCGGTGTGTAGTGTCCCCTACCGCGGTATGTAGTGTCCCCTACCGCAGTGTGTAGTGTCCCCTAGCACGGTGTGTAGAGTCCCCGACCACGGTGTGTGGTGTCCCCTACTGCGGTGTGTAGTGTCCCCTACCGCGGTGTGCGTCCCCTTTCGCTGTGTGGTGTTTGCAACCGTGGTGCCCCCTACCGCGGTGGGTGTCCCTACCGCTGGTCCCGCTTGAGGCGCACGAGCTCGTCGAGCTGCGCCTTGTACAGCTGCGTGACGTCATGCAGATCGAGGCGCGCCTCCGACAGCTGCTCCTCCTTCTCGCCGTACATCTGCAGCAGCGCATCGTACTGCTCCTGGAGGCTCTGGAAGGTTATGCAAAGAAATAAACAATTTATTCACTTCCTCTTGTACAAATAAATTCAACAATTAACTGGCGTTTTTTTAATTAAATTTTTTGATCCGAAGTAATAGTTAAAATCTCGACCAATAGCGTCAATGGAAACGTCAATTAATGACGTCAGCATGACAAATTGTTAAATTCGCAATGGAAATTCGAAGAAATATACATCAGCCGTGCCGCCGGCCGCCTTTTATTAATATCAGCATCGTGTTGTGGTTATATAACTATAGTAATATTAGAAAATTTGCCTATTGGACAAGCTGTCATATCAGACATTGCTCATTGGACATTATACGTCTTCACCATTGGTCTATATTTTTACCTACTGGTCAACTCGACCACGGTTAAAAAAACTGACCCTTAGACGAGAATAAATAAAATAAACTTTACATAATATACGTGGTCTCGCGATTAGAAAAGTAGAAACGAACAGATTTACTAGTCATTGTATTTCGGCAATTAGTATGCTTTGGCTTTCGATTGAAAACAAAGCTACCTTCGCCATGCCAGCCGTGGATGGGTGACCAAAACATTGCGATCTCGAGCTCCTCCGCGCTTCGGAAGGCCCGTCAAGCCGCTGGTGCCGGTCGCTATTGCGATTGTTTCTACTCACCAGCCCGCATCGGGCCAGCGTGGTGGTGTAACGATACTCCTCGTGTGTTTCTCTATGAGGAAGGCGTGTGCCCAGCAGTGGGCCGTATGTGCTGAGGACCCTCCCCCCTCACCTGGTGCTGGTCCCCCTGCGCGGTGAGCGCGGCCACGAGGCCAGCAAGCCGCGTCTTCTGCTCGAGCGCAGTCTTCAGTTGTAGTTGTAGCGAGCGCAGTTCGCCCTCGCGCCGCGTGCCGGCCGCCAGCGCCTGCTCCACGCCCATCGCTGAGCCCAGCACGCCCAGCGCTGGGCTCATGCCCATGCCCATGCTGCACGACGGCGGCATGCTGCCCTCGTCCTGTAAGGAAACAGTCATACTTTAAACTTCATCATCACCTCTCATCAACCTCAAAAAAGCTACCTTCGTACCTACAAAGCTGCCAGCCTTGGATGGGTGACCAAAACTTTGTGATCTCGAAATGTCATCCTGTCTCGTTTCGGTCTGAACAAAATGGATGTTGGAATATGTCATAGCATTTTGGCTCAACCGATGTCGGAAGAGCCCAGAATGTGCCCGCCGCGACCTTCTTCGGACCAAATGTAACGTGTAAATGTTTGCACATGTTTGTTGTTTGTTTGTTTGCAGGTTGAATGTTATAATAAGTACATTAAATTCTCCGAGGAAAAAATCACAGCTTCGCCCAAATATTTTTGGTCCTTCATTAAATCTAAGTACTGTCCCAACAATATCCCATCATATATAACTTTTGGAGATGTGTCCTCGACTGATGGCGAAGTTATTTGTAATATTTTTAATGACTATTTTCATTCTGTGTTTGTCCCAGCAGATGGCTCACCAAACCTGCCGGATGATGAATTTGATCAAACTCAGTGTTTCGTCGATGTCTCTCAGATTGCTATAACTAATGAGTTGGTTCAGAAGTATCTTAAGAAGGTTGATACTAATAAGGGCGCGGGTGTCGACGGCGTTCACTCTTTGTTGATATCTAAGCTCTTCAAGGAGCTGTCTGTCCCAGTTACTATTATTTACACCAAGTCACTTAGAGAGGGATACTTTCCTAGCATCTGGAAGAAGGCTATTATTACGCCTATCCCTAAAGGTGGTGATAAGCATAACGTGGAACAATATAGACCGATTTCTAAGCTATGTTTACTGGGAAAAATCTTCGAGAAGATCGTTATTGATGAGCTAAGGCACGTAGTCTCTCGCCATATCTCACAGCAGCAACACGGCTTCTTTCGGGGTCGTAGCGTTGACACTAATCTGGTGTTATACACGGATTTCATTCTCAATTCCATGGACAAAGGTTATCAGGTGGACGCCGTTTACACAGATTTTTCAAAGGCATTTGACAAAATTAATCACTCGGTACTTATAAAAAAACTGGCAAAGTTTGGTATCCACGGCGACCTTCTTCGATGGTTGGAATCATATATCTCTAATCGAAGTCAGGCTGTGGCTTTGAAGGGTTATACGTCAAAATTTCTCAATATCTCGTCTGGAATTCCTCAGGGTTCACATTTGGGTCCCTTTTTATTCACAATTTATATAAATGATGTTGGCTGTTGCTTCAGTGATTCACATTATTTGCTATATGCTGATGATACAAAAATATTTAGAATTATATCGACTACTGATGATTGTCTAAAGTTACAATCCGATTTGCAAAGATTTGAACTTTATTGTGATAGCGACCAACTGTACCTAAACGCTGATAAGTGCTGCATTATCTCTTTTACACGTAAGCGCAGCACGATTACCTTCGATTATACCCTTTCTGGTACTATAATTAATCGAGTATATGAAGTCCGCGACCTCGGAGTTGTACTTGATACAAAGTTAAGCTTTAATCTGCATATAGACAGTATAACTTCGAGGGCTTACAGACAGCTCGGAATGATTCTCCGTCTCGGGAGACCATTTAAGCACGCATTTACTTATAAAATTTTATATTACTGTTTTGTTCGTTCCCTGTTAGAATTTGCTTGTGTTGTTTGGTGCCCTCAATATGCGGTACACATTGCTCGCCTTGAAGGGGTTCAAAACAAATTTTTAAAATCTTTGGACTATCGAAGCGGGCACTATTTCACAGACTACGAAACGGCTTCAAAGAGACATCGGGTGGTATCCTTACAGAGTAGACGTGTGCTCTTAGATCAAATGTTTTTATACAAAATAGTCAACGGCAAGATAGACTCGTCTTCTTTGTTACAGTTAATAAACTTTAAGGCCCCTAGGATATCCTCACGTTCAACAAATACTTTTTATTGTTCTTATTGCGCCGCGGGTTATGCCCGGAATACATTTATTAGGCGTTCTTGTGTGTTTTATAATAATAAACTAAGCGACATCGACATTTTTCATATACCTTTAAATGTTTATAAGCGTTTGGTAGGGGAAGTAATGGGTTCGTAGACAGTAATTGACACATTGTCTCATAAGTGGAGCATTACCGTCTTAATTTCCGAATATTATTTTTTTTTTTTGTATGTTTTTAATGGAACTGTAGGTCTATTAGTTTTAACAACTCGTAAATATAAATGTATATGACTGTTTGTTGTCCTAAATAAATAAATAAAATATAAATAAATATTTGTGTTTTTTTTTGTATATGTTATGATAGGACTGACATATCCTTTGGATAAAAGTCCTGAAAATAAAGGAGAATAAAAAAAAACTGCTTTGGTTCGCAAGGCACGATGGTCCCGGCAACCGTTTCTACCCACCGACCCGCGTCGGGCCAGCGTGGTGGTGTTCCGGCCCACACTTCTCTCGTGTGTTTTTCTATGAGGAAGGCCTTCGTCCAAAAGTGGGACGTGTACAGGCTGAGGACGAATCATCATTTAACCATTTTTAGCCCGTGATCGCCCACTCCTGTAGTTCTAGGACGGGCCAGAGAGAAAATGTCCTCGGAGACAAAATCACTCATTGCCTCTCGCTTCTTCGTTCGCGCGGAAGCAATGATGATTTTTTGTCTCTGGGGACTTTTCTCTCCGGCCCGTGCTAGGCCTTCTGAACATAGGCCTCTCTCCTAATATCTGTCATTGATTCGCTGTCTCTTTTTCTCTCAGGCGGTTTGTACTTGATTAGGATTCCTCGCTGCCACGCTTCATGTTTCTAAATCTATGTAAATCTATGTAAATAATAGTAAGATAAATAAAATAAAATTAACTATTGTGTAATGCTATGCGAGAGCGGCCTCTCCTGGCACAAGTGTTTGAACACTTAAAAGGAGAATCCAAACTCGGTTATTGTTAAAACGTTTATTATTTATTACAATAAAATATTTTTCATTTTTCATTTTCATATGTAAATAACATATCAAGTATCCACAGATATATTTACATAGATAACGCAGGTATAACGATTTGTATTGAAACCAAGCGCGGCAACTTTTAAACGTCTGTTGTGACGTCACAGCCGTAATTTTGAGGCGGGAGATCCAAACTGATTGAAATCTACCAAGGCATTTTTTTAGTTTTTGCGGCCACACCGACATTTTGTCCGGGTTTTTGGACACGCGCAGTATGCATTTTCGTCATCTATGTAAATGTGTATCTGTGCAAGAGTCTCACCGCGAGCCACGCGGAGCCGGAGAAGGAGTCGGAGCTGACGGAGCGCGGCGGCGACGGCTGCACCTGCTCCTGCGACAATCATCCATCATCAGCTTCAAGAGATTAAGACACTACAGTCAACACAAAATAAGGGCCCGTTTTGACATTTGACTTTATGACGTAACTAGTCATGTAACCATACGACTCTGTACTCGATTCTCACGAGAAGTCGATTGGAGTTTGTACGAGTATTTAATCGATTTGAATACATGTAATATATATTTAATTTTAAAATTAAAAACCTCCTCCAGGATTTTTCTTGTTATTGCCACACTATGAATACTTTTTTAATAAGTAATTTTTTTAAAACAAGCTCTGTTTAAAAAAGAAACATAAGCAACATGTCCCTGATGTTACTTTGACGTGTCTAATAACGTGAAATATGTAATAAAAAAAGTAATACAAAATCTAAGATCATACTTGGCCGAGGGGGCGGTACTCGTCCATGAAAAATCCAATTACTGTGGAACATTTCCTTAAGTAAAAAATAAAGAACTTTATGGACGTGATCTGTCAAAACGGGCCTCTTATTTTGTGTGGACTTCAAATACTATGTGAATTAAACATAATTTTCTTTGATATGAGTCAACTAGCCTATTCTTACTAAACTGCGTAAAAAATATGAAGATATTTCCTCTCTTATGGTAATTATGGTTACAACATAGAAGGCCGGCCGCCCATGCAGTAAGAACAGCTCGCAAGAAACAGTTGTAACAAAAACCGGGACCAATGGTTCATTGTGTTTCGTATCACGTTTGGCCAAGTGACCAGAAAGACCATGATGTGAGGCGATCCTCTTCGCGGTACAGCTTTACCTGCAGGATGGCGGTCCTCTTCCTCTCCGTCTCCAGCGCAGCTCGCTCGGCAGCCAACTGATCTTCTGCCTCCTCTAGTCTCCGCCGCAACTCCGCCACTCGCTCCTCCAGCTCCGCGCGAGATGCTTCCAACTCCTTTATTGTACTGGAACCAATTATTTGACAATATTAGTGATGACAAAATATATGAAAGAAAGAAAGAAAAAGGTTTATTGACCTACATAATAAGAGCTACATTTTCTTAAAACTAAACATCAATAATGGCCAATTAGGACCCGACCGCATCAAGTGCTACAACAGATTACACTGCTGCAGGCTGGTATTCTGGTCGGGTATATAAAGCCGCCTGTCCTAATATTGGGTCCTTACCTATAAAATTGGTGTTTTTTTCTCTCTTAGTATTTTGTCTGTAACTATTAAGATTCAGAGTATTCCTAAAAAATAATTACCTCGTCTAAAAATAGACTATATTTTTGAGCTTTTTTGATTTGTTTTGATAAATTGTTGTAAGTTTAATTGTGTTAAAATTGGACACGGAGACAACTCTTTTTAAGTGCCTCCCGAATACATCATTTTATTTGCATTCACTTAAAAACGATATATAATTTTTATGAAGTGTGATATTACACATATTACTAAAGCTTGCCTAATGATAGATGCCAAATATTATTATCTTTGGATTTGTCGTTGTGAAGAAAACTGAAAAAATTTTAGTATGGAAAATGGAGAATTCCCCAAAATCTCCACACAAAACACCGATTTCATAGGTAAGGACCTAATATATGGTTTGTACAAATTATGAGGCTGAGATGAATGTCACCTGATAACAATACCATCACGGCTACATTCCCGACGGATTTTTAAGCAACACATTCAATAAAAAATCTCTAATATGAAAATAAAAGTAGCATGGTTTAAGGTCGTTAGAATTAAAGATATAAAAGTACACCGTATATGTGTAAACGAGTTCACAGACGACAGCTAATATACATTATGTAAATTACATCCTGAGATGTATAGCCTTGCCTCGTTAGTCTGTTTTTAATTGTCTTAGCATCCATAAGATACGAAAATATAAAATAGTAGTTTATATAACTGTCACATATATAGGTTATTAAAGTTTAAGAAAAATTAAGTGTTGCATAATGAGTCCAACCTGTTGCATAATGGTCATTATGTTACAGTTTCCACTTTTTGAAATTTTCGTTTTTAAAAAGTATGTCCTTATGAGTTCGAGTCTGAGTTCATAATTCGAACATTATAACATGAGTGTAGATAAAATATACATTATAGCTGTAGTGTGTCTCCGGGTGATTTCTATGGATAGATTTAACGAAACGTATTAAAATGTATCGTGCTATAATATACATTAATGTATGCCGCCCCTGCTGCCGTCTGCGAACTCCTTAGGAGTTGCATGTTATGTACCTTACACTTATAGCTGTTAAAGTGAATGACGTCACGCTGTCGATTCGAGCCACAAGCCGAACATAAATAGCCACAAAATAGCAACAGCTTTCTCTGTAATTGACAAGCACTGTATATAAGTGCTATATAAGTGCTATTTTGAAGGCACAAGTTGTATATTTCCATGTACTCACTTCTGCCTCCGCTCCAAGTCCTCAGCCATTATCCTAATCCTCCGCTGCTCGCCCTCCATCCTCTCGCGCTGCTCCTGCATCAGACCCTCGGCCGTGGCCAGCTGCTGCTGCAGCGCTGTATTCTCTTCTCTCGTCAGACGCTCCCGCTCTTGGGCTTTGGTCAGAGAAGTCTCTGCCTCACCTGGAGACAAGTGAGGGGTTACATGAGTGCTTAAGTTAAGATTGTAACAAAAGGCAATCGTAGCCTCTTCTTGATAAGCCCTAAGGTGACGTTTTACAGTTCTTTTAGAAGAACCCGAGCGTGTGTTATATAGTTTCTCGATGTATTTATTATATTTATTTAGGTACCTATAATTTTATTTATTTTTTATATATTATATTTATTATTATACTTATTTAGGTACTAATATTTTTATTTTTTATTTATTTATTTTTTGTTAACTAATCAAAGAGTGTTTCTTTTATGTGTGGGTTAATCAAGGGACTACGAAAATTGCGCTAACGTCAGAAAAGATGCAAGAAACATTGAAATAGAGCGTGAGCGCGGCGGCCTGGGCCTGGCTGCGGTGCAGCGCTGCAGCACACTTACTGAGCGTGAGCGCGGCGGCCTGGGCCTGGCTGCGGTGCAGCGCTGCAGCACACTTACTGAGCGTGAGCGCGGCGGCCTGGGCCTGGCTGCGGTGCAGCGCTGCAGCACACTTACTGAGCGTGAGCGCGGCGGCCTGGGCCTGGCTGCGGTGCAGCGCTGCAGCACACTTACTGAGCGTGAGCGCGGCGGCCTGGGCCTGGCTGCGGTGCAGCGCTGCAGCACACTTACTGAGCGTGAGCGCGGCGGCCTGGGCCTGGCTGCGGTGCAGCGCTGCAGCACACTTACTGAGCGTGAGCGCGGCGGCCTGGGCCTGGCTGCGGTGCAGCGCTGCAGCACACTTACTGAGCGTGAGCGCGGCGGCCTGGGCCTGGCTGCGGTGCAGCGCTGCAGCACACTTACTGAGCGTGAGCGCGGCGGCCTGGGCCTGGCTGCGGTGCAGCGCTGCAGCACACTTACTGAGCGTGAGCGCGGCGGCCTGGGCCTGGCTGCGGTGCAGCGCTGCAGCACACTTACTGAGCGTGAGCGCGGCGGCCTGGGCCTGGCTGCGGTGCAGCGCTGCAGCACACTTACTGAGCGTGAGCGCGGCGGCCTGGGCCTGGCTGCGGTGCAGCGCTGCAGCACACTTACTGAGCGTGAGCGCGGCGGCCTGGGCCTGGCTGCGGTGCAGCGCTGCAGCACACTTACTGAGCGTGAGCGCGGCGGCCTGGGCCTGGCTGCGGTGCAGCGCTGCAGCACACTTACTGAGCGTGAGCGCGGCGGCCTGGGCCTGGCTGCGGTGCAGCGCTGCAGCACACTTACTGAGCGTGAGCGCGGCGGCCTGGGCCTGGCTGCGGTGCAGCGCGTCCCGCTGCAGCGCGGCCCGCTGCAGCGCCGCAAGCTGCACCAGTAGCGCCGCAGCGCCGTCGTCGGCTGCAGGTCCAGCTCCCGCCGCCTCGGCGCACTGCTCGCGCGCCTCACGCACTTCTCGGCGAAGAGATTCCTCTCTAGCTGCCCATCGACGCTCCTCTGTAAACGCAATCGATCCATCCTCAGCCTACATGCTTATAACAGTTCAGAATACTTAATTTAGGGAAGTAAAGCATAGTAGTATTTACATATCATTTAACGCCTGGCTAGCAGCTCTACTTTACAGGATTACAACCAAAAGAAAACTTTCAACTTTTAGCCGTTGCTCGTTGCTATTGAAGAAAGATTGAAATCAGCCACGCTCTTATTAAGTAGAAACGAATCTTCACTAATGAATTGAGGTTCTTATCGAAAAAAAGTGTAAACTGACCGCTGATCATCTCCTGCCGCAACTGCTGCAACTCCCTAGCGCGCTGGTCGGCCTCCCTCCTGGCCGCCCGCGCCTCGTCTTCCAGCGCCTCCTGCGCCGCTCTGCGCCGCGACAACTCAGCGCCGCCGCGCTGCAACTCTGACAACTCCTTACGCGCCGCTTCTAATGATGTCCGAGCGCTTTCTAGCCGCTGCAGCGAGTCCTCTAAAGCGCTTTTTGTCTGAAATTTTTTTATATACTTACTGAGAGATGAACGCCAAGAGCTTATCTGTCATAATATGTACAAAAAAAAACTAATATGTAACTCGTAAAGCGTTCTTTTTAACGACAGTTCTTGGCAATCTCGGTTACTTACTCCGAGGTTATAGAATATCAGTCTTCAAGCTATATACGTCCCAGGGCTGGGCACAGGCCTTCCTCGTGGAGAAAGACATGAGGAGTATGGGCCGTAACACCACCACGCTGGCCCTTAGAGTGTTGGTGGGTAGAAACGGTCGCAATAGCCAACGGTTTAACGTGCCTTCCGAAGCACGGAGGAGCTCAAGATAAAAAGTTTTGGTCACCCATCGACCGCCTGACCATGGCGAAGTTAGCTATGTTTTCGATCGAGAGCCAAAGCGTACTAACAGTGTGATAGTATGTAGCCTATAGCCTTCCTTAATAAATAGGCTATTCAATACTGAAAGATTTTGTCAAATTGGAACAGTAGCCTTAATTGGTGGAATTGAAAATTTACGTCTACTCTATTATTAGAAGCAAAGTTCATAGTGGCGTTAATTTGTCCTTTATTTATCTGGGAGACATTATTTTTAATATTCACCCGCATGGCACCGTTCCCATGGGAATATCGGGATAAAATGTAGCCTATGTCCGTGCTCAGGCTCTAGAAAATCTGTATTACAAATTTCGGTTAAATTGGTTCTATAGTTTTAACGTGAAAGCGAGACAGACAGAGTTACTTTCGCATCTATAATATTAGTATGGATTTAAACACTCAAATGTGCAACATTGGCATTCAAACGTACCTACCCCACGGCCCCATAAAGATAAACTCCTAGATTAAAACGATCGACGACGACGACGATTTGTTTCTGATAAATAAATAAATAAACACTAAAATTATAGCATTCGTATGTTTTACTGTATATCACGACTCACCAAGCTAAAACAACATTGTAACACAAAAGAATCTCACATAACGTTACAATGTTTAACTAATAGAAATAATGTAAATATTATCTTTGAAACATACATTGTAACAACACATGCAAGGATAAATAACAATCTCGACTATAGGTTGCGAATTTAAATGAACAATAACTTTTTGTTCAATAAGGTAGTAATAAATCAAGTCTTAACATTTATTGGGTATGAAAATTATATCAAGGGATTTAATAGTAGATTATTAGCCAAGGGCAGTAAGGCATCAATTGCAGCCCGAGATATTTAGGCGCACGTGCGCACGATTGTGAGGTAAGTGGAAAAAAAGGCATTACAAGAATAAATAAATTTATTTTCAAAAACTAAATTTAGTTTCGCCGTTCGATATTCAAAATTGATGAAAATAGCGAAGCGACCTCTTTTGTCATTGGGCTGAATGCATGATGTCTAGTGCCAGTAAGATGGTTAGATGTACGCGAACTTTTTGAAAGAGTTTTTTTTAATTACTTACCGCCCTAGGGCGTTTCTAGCTACATTATTAACCTAGGGCGGTAATTGATCACTTACAACCCGCATCTGGGGGTATTAAGGACCTACTTACCGAACATGAGAGATGTAAAATATATTTCGAAAATGAAGTAGTTTTATTTGAATAGTTCGCCTTACACTGTGTCTTTGCATGGCATCAGGCTGACCACCACCAACAAGAAACCCTGAGCTCTTCGGGCGATATAGTGTTCGTCCTCAGCCCTATACGTCCCACTGGTGGGCGCAGGTCTTCCTCACGGAGAAACACATGTGGAGTAAGGGCCGTAACACCACCACGCTGGCCCAAATGGTGGGTAGAAACGGTCGCAATAGCAACCAGGACCAGCGGCTTAACGTGCCTTCCGAAGCTCGGAGGAGTTGGAGATCACAAAATATTGGTCACACATCCAAGGCCTGACCGTGACGAAAGCAACTTAGCTCCTTGTCCGCATCATCAACTTACCCTGCCCTATCTCCCTCGTCTCTCATCTTATTTATTTATTTATCAGAAACAAACAGTCACATATATAGTTGTATAAAAATACATTTTACATATAGACCTCGAGTTTCCTATATTTATACAGTTCTCTAAGCAATGTATTAGCGGCTCATTAAAAGAATACTACCAACCCATCTCTTCCCTTGGGTGTCGTAAAAGGCGACTGGTGGACTTAGAACTGCACAAACATGCAATAGCTTATAGCGGCGACGGGCTCACTACCTGTCACGCTGAGTGTAGCCACTGCGTGGTGAAGCGCGGACTATGGCAATGGACTGATTTTGCGGTGCCTTTGTCTAGTCTCTGACTAACCCTTAGGGGATATTAGTCGTGATTATATGTATGTATGTATGTCTAAGAAATGTTATTATGAAATATTTAACAGAGTGTGCAAAACTACATTAATTATTGTTCTTACGAAAATTTGTTATTTTTTTCTTAAATGAGGCAAAAGACGAATATGAAAACAAATCCAAGGGACATAGCTTGTTGTCTATAAATGTGCATGCTCTTTTAAGAACTTGTCACTTACCTCCTCCAAGTCAAGCTCCAGCTTCTTGTTGGCGGTGGTGAGGCGGTACACGGCCTCGATCTGGCTCACCTCCAGCTCTTCCTTAGCCGCCATTGCCCGCTTGACCCTCTCCAACTCGCTCGTCTGCTCCGATATTTTGTCCCTTTATTTACAAAAAAATCTACACATTTGATAATAGTTGCAGCCGCAAAATAACATCAGTGCGATAAATTTTTTATTGATTACGGATTTGGTTAGGGGTTGTTTTTATTATTTGCCCACATTTTATAAAAATCATAATCATAATTAAAAATAATTCTTTTAGTATTATGAGACGAAGCTAGTAATTGTTTATTATCGTGATTCGGTAGTTATGCTATCAACGTCGACAACCTTTAAAGTCCCACTGCTACTGCGCACAGGCCTTCCTGTATGGAGAGACATAATATAGGGAGTACAGACCGTAATTCACTTTGGTAATACTCTGGCCCAATGCGCCGTAATACCCTCGCCCCATGCGATAGCGCCCGGGACAAAAGGCTTGAACGTGCTTTCCGAAGCACGAACTCGAGATCACAAAATTTTGTCAACCATCCAAGTACTTGTCATGGCAGAATTAGGTAGTAAAATTTTTGATTTTTGGCATTTCGTCAAGTTATGTCCGCTAGCCAGTTATCCCTTTTAGAATGAAAAATATAAAAAGCAAGACAATAAAAAGAGAGAGAAAGAGATTTATTTTCAATATCGAAAGCCAAATTACACGAGCCACTGAAGCGAGCTTCAAAGAATTCTAAGGGTGAATGGCTATTATAAGATAATCTTTGCTGAAATCTAATTAATATAAAAAACTCAACACAAATCCTCACCTCAATCCCTTAATAACCTGTTCGTTGTCCTTCTCCTTCGTTCTCAGCTTCTTGATGATATTGGAGTGCTGCAGCTGCTGCCGCGCCAGCTTCTCGCCTTCTTCTTGCAACTGCTGGATCATGTCGTCCTTCTCTTTCAATGCCGTCTCCGTGTCAGAAGAGCTCTTTCGAGAGGACGACTCTGACTTGAGTGTGTCTAACTGTTTGCGTAGCTGATCCTGATTGATGAAATATGCATTTATGACGAATTTTAAAGAGTATTTTATTGAAACAAGTTAATAAAGGCCAGTTTCATCACCTCTGGATCTCCTCGTGAGTTCCATATGGATTCTCTTCCATTTTTGATTTTTTTTGGATAAGATTATTTAACGACTCTACACAGTGTAGCTCCAAATAGCACAAAGAAAAATGGAGCGTACCATGCTAAGCAACGAGTTAATTGATCGCGTGCATAACATAGAGATCCCACGACGGACCAAGATGCGGGATATTGGCAAGTGTATCTGGAAACTTAAGTGGCAGTGGGCAGGACACTTGGCAAGGTATAAAGACGACAGATGAAGTAGGTCCTTAACTGAATGGTGGCCAAGACACGGGAAAAGACGACGAGGGCGCCCTATCATGCGATGGGTCGACGACATCGATCGAGTCGCAGGAAAGACCTGGGGGCGGCTCGCGCAGGACCACAAGAGAGAGGAAGCTTATATGATGAACAGAGAGTAACTCTAATCTAATTTCTATTTATGCCTTAATATGAAGGTATTTAGTTAGGTAGGATTTTTTTAAATAATTGTTTCTAGAAGTTTTTGTTGATGGAGGGTCAGTATCAGGAAGTCACGAACGCCGAAACACGATGTGATACAAATATACGCTATGAATTATCAATCGCACCTATATCGGCGATATTATTATTATTTTTATTATTATATTATTATCAGGCAGGCAGTTGGTGCAACTGATAATGCCTGTATCTAAATATACATTATTAAATTTCTTATTATTTTTCTTAATTGGTTGGTGTTTGTAGCCGACACTATATCCTGTGGGAGTCCTTTCCATGCATCGACTACTCTGTTAGTCAAAAAGTGACGATGAGGATTATTCTTTGACGGTTTAGTGCTGAGCTTTAGGTGGTGTCCTCTTAGCGTATTTCTTCCATACATTCTATATATTACTAAGAAAGTTAGGCTTTGACTGATGAGTGACAGAGGAGAATGAAATGAGAAAAGATGTTTTGCCGACCAACTTAAAGTGGGAAAAAGGGGAAGGAAGAAGAATGTGTTATTTGACTAGATTAGTTTCTTCTACTGTGTAATTGCCACAAGACTAGTTTTAATATCACAATCATCATCATCAGCCTATGTTTGTCTACTGGACGCAGGCCTCCCCTAATGCATGACACCGCCATAATTCACATTAAAATTTTGCTTATGTTCGTTCAAACCAAAAAAAGGCATGTTACACTGGTTGACACTATATCTTTAATGATTTTTTTGTGTATTTATGTTTCATGTGTCCATTTTGCATAGGATGTTTATTTTCACAAATTAAGATAAAGTTGGGAATTTCTTGGAGGAGTTCAATACATTGAAATTGATTTGCTGTTGCACAAGATAACATACAAATGCAATGTGCTGTGGTAACAGTATTTAATTTATTGCACTCTACTATCATAATGATTCATTGATGAAGATAATAGTATTGATAAGGTACCTAAAGAAAGTATGTCATTATGTCTACTACAGTATATTCAATCTCCTATCTGTAAACAGTGCCTTAATCTCTCTCAGATTATGTGAGTAATATCACTGTTAAAATAATTTAAAATTAAATTAATATGTAAATAAATCATACCTTTTCTCTTATAGCCTGCTGAAATTTTTTCTCTAAAGCTGACATCCTCTGCGTGTAGTCCTCAGTGATCATATTGATGTCTCCACCTTCGTGCTTTGCTTGCAGAGTGTCCAGCTGACTCTTCAACTCAGCATTGCACTCTGCTAACTCAGCATTGCTTCTACTCACTTCTATCAACCTGTTTTCTCTTGCTTCCAAAATCTCTGTCATCTCACACAGCCTCCTCATCAGTCTCTCATTCTCAGAGCCTTGGCTCTCATCGCTTGTATTACTCTGTACCGATGCCTCAGACAACTCACGGTTGTGCCCACGGATTTTTGTAGCCAATGACTTCCCTAATACTAAATCAACAAGGTTTGGTGATGTTGTACCGTCAAATTTTGAATTCTTAAATGCATACTTTGCAGGACTGCTCCTACAAAAACCATGCCCGTTGTCACCATTTGGACTAGGAATAATTTCTATGTCTGATGAAGTAGCAGTCTCCAGCTCATCACCTGATGTGTGGCCTGATGTCCTGTCTGACCCAATCTTGACTAAATCACTCTTACTATCAGAACTAATGGGTGAGGTCCTCTCTTTAACACTGCACTCCTTTTGTGAGGATTCATTGCTTCCCGGGCCACTGCATTGCTGTTTCTCCACATCGACAAATACAGAGCTCTCAGATCTAATCATCTCTCCAGAGACATTAACATTGTAAAATGATGAAGAGTCACTCAACTTTTCTATAATGGAATCCTCTGGTTCAGATTCTTTTTTCTGCTCCTCAACTGCATTTTCAAAGTTAATACTGTCATTATCAGCATTCAAGGTTCTATCTGACCAGGAGCCATCATTTGAAGAGTTTTCACTTATCTGCATTCGCTGTGGCAGGATTGATGGCTCCAAATGTATAAAGTCTTTTTCAATATATTTCCTGCCCTCTCCCTTAAAATTTTTAGGAAATGGACTTATAGGTTTTTCATCTGTGTCCAAAACGGTGGGAGCTGTGCACTCTGAAATTGAATTATAGGACATTGTGTCCTCATCATCATCAGCAACTAAACTGACACTTTCTGCTGTGTCAGCCTTCTCTGTTCTCTCTCCTACTGGGGTAGATTTTTTATCACTGAAATCAGCCGGGGATAGGTTAGAAGAAGTATTGCTACTATTTTTATCACTAGAATAACTGTCAAATCCAAGGCACTCAATTGAACTAGGGCTAACAAGGCTATCGGGTAAAATCTCAACTGACTCAGAATTCAGCTTTTGTCCCACACTGCTACTGTGTGACATAGAATGGCCCGATGCTGCCTCCGAGTCAGGTGTAGTTTTTAAGCTCTGTGATAATACTTCAACAGAGTCTGAGCTATTTCTACTGGAGACCAAAGACAGTCTATTCGAACGGGATGATCCCCGCCTTTCATCTATTTTTGATTGTTCATCTTTGGCCTTGACAGCTTTAAAATCTAACCCTTCTATACCATCCGACATAACAAGTTGGCTTTTTGAAAACAGATCATCATGGCTCCCGTATTTAGCGTCAGCTATGACATTCATAGACTTGGCCTTCGGCGGCCGAACAATAGCCCCTTCTTCAGAGCCTTTGGGCTGGTCAAAGAATGACCCCGCAAATGAGCCCCAGAGACTCTGTGGTGAAGATTTGGATGGACTTTCTGTCACGACAGGTTGCTCTTTCGCAGCCTCGCCTTTGGCACTCTCAGCACTAACAGTTAACCCCCAAGAAGAGAAGAAATCGGTATCGTCTTTCTGAGGGGTGTTGCTCGCACCAGAGCTAGGTTTCGTCTTACTTGGTGTGGGAGACTCACTCTCATGCTCCTCGCTGCTGTCATCCTGGATGTCTAGAGCCTTGTCAATCGTTTTCTGGGCCTCTTTCAAGGCGGTTTTGGCTAAACTCGTCAAGCCTGACGTGTCGAACCAATTCATTTTGAGGTCACATTAGAATCCACTCGTGTTTACACACTAGTCTTACTTAAACATTGAGTAAACAAATATTAAGCGATTGCCCCAAAAAGTACAAGAAAACAATTTAGATGCTCAAGAATCACAACACTGCACAGATGACGTTTCCATTATGTTTATATTTTTCAATTTCTATATTGTGTCAACTATTATTATACTGTAAGATTTTTTAGCGTGATAATTACGTCCAACAAAGCAAGTAAAATGTACATTAAATTTATAATGAATTTTCACTTTCTCAGAACTCACGACGTGTTATATGAACTGAGATTTTGACATTTGTTATCAATAAAAAGAACGTCAATTGACCACGGTGGAGGGGTAGAAGCTGTCCACTATTTTCGACCTCTCACTTCGAGCTCCAGTGGCGCAATTGGTTAGCGCACGGTACTTATAAGACAGTAGACGTGTGAGTAATGCCGGGGTTGTGAGTTCGAGCCTCACCTGGAGCATATTTTTGCACGTTAACTTTTTCGTTATATTTTTTTTATATTTAGTTTTCTGCATATTCGTTTTCTGACAAAAATTTAAAATTCTGAATAAAATACGCTGAATTGTTTACAATTACTTTATTCAAGTCATTAGTAACAAAATTCTTTTAAAATCATGTATTTACATTTTAATTTACATAGGAATAAATTATTCTCAATCACATTCTTCCATAAACTTAAAAATTATTTGAATACATAGTCTTTTTTGATAAACAACAATAAGGGGGGAAACAATAAGTATAATAAAAAAATACTAAACCTCGGACACAAATAAATGCGAGACGTTATGGAAAAATACGTAATGATAAGTTTTAATGCACAAATAAGTAAGCATAATGGTGGCACTTCACTTGGCGTATTGTGTTCGCGTTTTTGCTATATTTGTCCGAAAACGGCCATGTGTGGACGGTCTATTTGAAACTTGCACGAATGGTGCAAATAGCGAACATACGTTTCCGTCCATTAGTCGGTCTTTGACCACACATCAAAAGATTAATTGAGTTGTTGGCCCGATAACAGTCCATGTGTGAATGGGTTATTTGGAATAATTTTATAATTTGGGCAAAGTCTAACACAACGATCACGCTATGCTGAGCCAAGTGAAGTGCCGCCTTAATAGAAATAATGTTTAAAAGGAATGTAATGTTTCAAACATATAACATAGGTACATACATATTATTATCACGCCAATGTTCATACCCACGCATTGCTAGTAAACATAAAAAACAACAGCAACAAATATTTACAATAAAGTCCACTTTAGTAGGCTAGATGATCCTTTTTTATTGTGTCCCATATGATTCATTACAGTTAACTATCACCATAAAGAATATATTTTTTTCAGGTCTTTTTTTCATCACAATAAATTTTTAATTACCTTATTGCTTGATAAGCAAAAACGCTTTCGGCCATGATTGTCTATGAATGCATGCGAGACACAGGCTGACACAGCCGACATACATGCTTGATTGGTTGCGACTGGCGTTTGACGGATTTTGAACGCGCTCATGCGCAGTAACTGTTTACATGACGCGTTACTTCACGAACATGGCGGATAGCGTTATTGGCAGAGGAAAAAAAGGAAAAATAAAAAAATTGTTTAAATTGAATTTCTACAGCAATCCCTTATTTATATTTATTGAACTTGGTGTATTTCGGACTTGGTGTAAATAATACATAATTTTCATAACTTTTGATATGAGTCAACTAGCCAATTTTCAAATCATAATAATATTTTTTGATATTATGATGAAAGACACAGCTTTACATAGGTAGGTAAGTACTTATTTATAAGCCGAATAAATGGTTATATCTATTATTACATATTTTATTATCATAAAAAACAAATCACAAAGGTAAAACATATATTTAAAGTACTTATGATATTATAATGTACCATATCTACATTAGATATGGTAAGATTAGAAATGAGCGGCCGGGGTGGAATTAAATTATTCCACTTATCAAACATGGGTGGAAAGAGTGCAAAATAATTTCACCCTGCCCTCCTCAGGTGGGTCAGACAACTGGACAGAGCGGAAAAGCTTATTAGTTTTTTGACTAATCACATTAATAACCATAATTCTCTAAAGTTTTACTTGAAACTTATTTATAAATGAATATCATAGATGTAAACTATTAGTGAAGAAGAATAAAAAATTTGCACAGAGTATGCAACATGTACAGTCGAGAACAAAATATTTATTCACTCTTTAGAGGTGACAATTTTATTTCCTTTTAATAAGTCATTTACTGTCAAAAGTGGATATATATTTTTGGAGTTGACAGTACCTTATGGTTATGGTCACTTGCATTTAACAATTATAAACATTCTTCATCATCTTAATATTCTTACAAGTGTCTTGATGCTTTTGAATTGAGATATTGCTAAACTTGAAATATTGTCGTAAAGGTCTAATAATAACAACTTCTGACCCTCAAACCTATAATCAAGCTCAAAGCAAGCTTGTGTTGTGAAACATTTTTAAATGCGAATCAAAGTGAAATCTCAAAAAATAAATTAACTATTACTTAAGTGTATTTGTCTAAATTTAACACCTATTTTCTCTTAGCATAGAATACTCATTAAAATCTGTCTATATGACGCCAGTGTTGGAAGTGGTGGGCGGCGCCGGCTGGCTGAACATGAACGAGGTGGCGTTGGTGAGGAACTGCTTCTTGACGAACTCCGTGGTGGCGGACTTGAGGTTGCGCGCGCCGAACTTGCACTTTATGTAGCCGTACAGGTTGGCGCCGTTCAGCGTCAGCGCGATCAGGACTAGGAGCTGGGACAACGGAGAATTATTTTTAGTTTTGAAAATCGCCATAACATGAGGTACGCAGAGATGTAACACCAGATATACATTAATATATTGGGTCCTTACCTATGAAATTGGTGTTTGTATTCTGTCTTAGCAATTTGTCCGTAGTTATTAAGTTTCAGAACATTCTTATAAAATAATTGCCTCTTCTAAAAATAGACCATATATTTGAGCTCGTATTATTTAATTTGATAATTTTTTGTAAGTTTAATTGTGTTAAAATTAGACAATAAGACAATTATTTTTAACTGCCTCCCGAACACATCATTTGATTTGCATTAACATAAAAACGATGAATAATTTTTATCAAGCGTGTTCACACACATATGGCTAAAGCTTGTCTAATGATACATGCCACATATTATTATCTCTGGATTTGTCGTTGTGAAGAAAACTGATAAAATTTTAGTATGTAAAATGCAGACATCCCCAAAATCTCCATACAAAACACCAATTTCATAGGTAAGGACCTAATAGATAACGCAAGTATTACGATTTGTATTGAAACCAAGCGTGTCTTTTTAACGTCTACTGTGACGTCACAGCCGTTATTCTGAGACGGGAGATCCAAGCTGATTGAAAGATACCGCCGATGTACCCTCCCCTTTCCTCTTTCTACCTCTCTCTTTGCAGCCATCGGACGCGCGCAGACTAGTTAGCAGCGGCCAACTCCAATGTTTTGTCGGGGGCACTTCATGCGTTTGCGTCATCTATGAAAATGTGTCTGTGTGTAACAGTCAAACTTCGCCTTAGGGTCAGTTCAGAATGAAAGGAAAAATCCACGCAGGCTTAAGCATTCCCTTGCCGCAATTCACATCAAAAATATGCTAAGACTTGAATGAATACTAGATTAAGTTGATCAATACTAGTAAGTTTAAATAATTAAATAATTTGAATGTACACATAATAAATATCAATGCAAAGTCTATTTAGTCCTACCAATTATAAATGTTAAAATGGTATTATCAATGGAAAGTATCCTCCTCTCATTTCATTTGTCAATTTTGCAGTGCCCGACAGGGTTCATAATGTTGTCAAAATTTACCTGATAAGACCTATTGTATGTACATTATGATGCAATAAATAAATAAATAAATAAATACTAGATCGGCTGCGCGCATAGCGCAGCCGATCTATATCTTGTAGGTTAAGCAGCTGGCAACCTTGCAACAACCAAAACAATGCAATAGCTTACAGCGGCGACGGGCTCACCACCTGTCACGCTGAGCACATGTGCAGTCACTGCTTGGTGAAGCGCGGACTATGCAGTGGACTGCTTTTGCGGTGCTTTTGCCTAGTCTCTGACTAACCCTTAGATTATATGTATGTAAGCAGCCGGCAACAGTGCGATGGAAATTTGTAAAATACAGAAATATAGAAGGCCGTAGCACCACGCTTAATTAGCCTCAAACTACTCACCATCCACTCAAACTTGAAGCCGAAGAGGCAAATGATGAAGAAGCCCGACCAGAACATCGGGCACAGCACCAGACCGATCCAGAACAGGCGGCTTTCGTTGCGGTTCACGCGGTTCTGAAACGATAAAGTATATGGATGGTCTCTGTTATTTTAATTTCAAATGTTTTGCCTAAAGGAATGTCCGTTACATGCTGTTTATTCCGTAAATCCTTTTTAATGTTATTAATGTAATTATTGTTTTGTGACATCTCCTGTTGATGGCATAAACTTACGTCGTATTATAGAATCGTGGCGTCGTATTATAGAATCGTGGTGTCGTATTAGAGAATAGTAGTAAAATGGAATAAAAACGTACCTGTTTACATTCAAACACCCAATGGGACTTCCCTTCATCATCTACGTAGTTCCACCAGCGCAGTCCTACCAATAAACGACCTAAAAAATCGAAAAAAATATTTGTAGGTCTAAAATTCTTTAAGACAGCTTTTGCAATTCTCTCTGTCTCTATCTTGTAGAGTCTCAAAAAATTATAAATGGTCAAAATAAAATCTTACCAGTGATATTTTTTACAGTCCAAAAGTCTGCAGAGAGCAATAACACCACCATGACGAAGCTCGCGATGAAGGAGTCGGAGAACCAGCCACAAAGCATGTACACCACAATCGCTGAACACCGGAAGACCAGGTGGAAAAACACTATGTAAGGGTGGCTGGAATTATATGTTTATTGGGCTGTATTATATGTGCATATTACCACTTCAATAAACTACATACTGACAAATTATTTTTGCACTTTGAAATAAGGTTGAAAATGTATTAAATGTAAGAGTTTTTGTAAAGTAATAGCATTGTGCAGACAACCAAATTACATGCTATGGACTGTTAAATAAAGTTCACACTATTTTAAATTAAATTGGGTACTTTTTAAGCTAGAATAAATATCAGATTAAGTTATGTTGATGTTACTATTTCAGTTTCTTGTTCCTTTTGTGAAATTTTATTAAAATATTTAAAAAACATAAATTTAAAACAACCTTGCATAAATATTAGGTTGGGGAAAAAGTCTTTTCGCATTATTAGTATGTATAAACTTGTAATAAAATCTCTTTGGCTATACTATTTGTATCTGGCTGGTTTTGGTATCATTGAAAGTTTAAATTTTAAAGAACATAATTCCAAATTCAAATATGGAAAATGTGTGATTTTCAATTGTTTTTCGTACCGCCAAGATGAGGGAATCTAATGAAGAAATTCGATGCATTTTAAAATTTTACTACAAAAAAGGTAAAAATGCAACGCAAGCCGCGAAAAAAGTTTGCGATGTTTATGGACCTAGTGCAGTGTCAGTGTCAGTGCAGTGCAGTGAGAGTAGGACAAATTTGGTTTAAGCGTTTTCAATCCGGAAATTTTGATGTCAAAGATGCACGTCGCTCTGGTCGCCCTATTACAGATAAAATGGATGCCATTTTTGAAAAAGTGGAGCAAGATCGGCATGTCAGTAGTTACGACGTAGCTGAAGAACTGGGAATTGACCACAAAACAGTTTTGGCGCATTTGAAAAAAACTGGGTACACAAAAAAGCTCGACATTTGGGTACCTCACGAGCTCACTGAAAGAAACCTAATGAACCGTGTACTCATTTGTGATTCTTTATTACGACGTAATGAAACCGAACCATTTTTGAAGAAGCTGATAACTGGTGATGAAAAGTGGATCACGTACGACAAGAACGTGCGAAAAAGGTCGTGGTCAAAGGCCGGTCAGGCTTCACAGACTGTGGCGAAACCCGGGTTAACTCGCAACAAGGTGATGCTGTGTGTGTGGTGGGATTGGAAGGGCATTATTCATTATGAGCTGTTACCACCAGGCAGGACCATCGATTCTGAACTCTACTGCGAACAACTGATGAGATTAAAGCAAGAAGTTGAGAGAAAGCGGCCGGAATTAATCAACAGAAGGGGTGTGGTTTTTCATCATGATAACGCTAGACCTCACACATCTTTAGCCACTCAGCAAAAATTAAGAGAGTTTGGCTGGGAGGTGTTAATGCATCCGCCGTATAGTCCTGACCTTGCACCTTCAGATTTCCACCTGTTTCGGTCTCTTCAGAATTCTTTAGGCAGTGTCAGGTTAACATCACGAGAGGACTGCCAAAACCACTTGTCGCGGTATTTTGACCAGAAGTCCCAAAATTTCTATAGCAATGGGATCATGTCCCTACCTACAAGATGGCAAAAATTTATCGAACAAAATGGTACCTACATACTTTAGTTAAATGTAAATAAACTATATTAAAAAATGTTTTGAATTTTCTTAAAAAATGCGAAGAAACTTTTTCCCCAACCTATTATGTATACATTTTTGCCCGTAGGAACTCTTCATTTTCTTACAGAGCCCTTTCACACGAGCGATTTTAATCGGAGATTCCTCGGCGGAGCGAGATCGCAGCGAGCGCACGCAACGATATCGCCGCGAGTTATTAACCGCCGCGATAACGCCGCGTGCTCGCATCGAGTCGCCGCGTGCTGGCGGCGAGTATCTGCAGACTTCGCACAATTATTTGTTAGTAGCAATCTACCCTCATTCTGACACCGTTTTGTAGTGTTCTGCATAGCGTTCTTATAGATTACACGTAAATATATGTGCGATATTATAATGGCATTGGACTTCGATCACGAATTGTTTATAGAAGAAATACGTAAACGTCCAGCCATATAGGACTTTTCAACTAAAGAATATAGCAACAGGAACACAAAGAAAAATGGGGGCTCCTCCCAAATTTTAGAACAATTCTTTTTTCTTATATTCAATCGTCTTTTGAGTAAGATAGCTAGAAGTACCTAGCTCCTCGTCTGAGTCCATTTTGTAAATGACGAAAGCCGTTACCGACGTACCGAATACCAAGCGCGAGTTATCGCGGGGGTTAATAAATCTCGACGATATCGTTGTGATCTCGCTCCGCCGAGGAATCGCCGATTAAAATCGCTAGTGTGAAAGGGCTCTTAACAAAAGTCATTTATATTAAGGTGTACACATATACTTACACAAATTGCTTGGCAGCATTATCTTCCTCTCCAAAGGCGATGGTGTCGTCGTCCAACAGTGGGACCTGCGGCACACGGGGCTGTAAGTGAAGCAGTACACATCTACAGGCCAAGCCGTGCAAAGCTGATGCATTTAAGGCACTAACAGAAATTAATCAAATTATACATTAAAAACTACTTATTATACTAATTTACTGTTGCAAATAATGTAAAATGTCTATTATGAATAATGATCAACTAATATTAATCATTATAATTCAAAAGTGTTTTTGGATATACTATGCAAATCAACTAAAATGCAATTTGATAAAGATGCAATTAAAATTGTCTGTATTCTATGTTTATACTGAACAGTCATGTGCATAATTATGTATACACTTATGACAGTTAGTAAGTCTTTTTATGAGGGAATAAAGGATTTCATATGTCAAAAGTTATATATATTTATCCACGTGACTGTAATAATACTTTTTAGAAATAACCAGAAACGACATAAAAGGGGATATTTTAAAGCACAAAAGAAAAGTAATTAATAAAATAGCATTTATGCTTATCTAAGTTGTTCCAGCTTTATATGTTTCTGCAAACTGAATTATATAACAATAAAGAATTATTGTAAAATAAAAAACACTTAATAAAGTCTGCAACAATGTTGTCTTTAAAATTGACATTCAAAAACCTCTGCCACACACGGGAGAACTAGAACCACTCTGAGAGGTCTGTCAGTCAGCTATTGCCATACTGGAGAACAATTGGTTTTTGGTGAACTACTTAACTTTTTAAACTACATGATTGTTTGAATGTTAGCGTAGTGAAGTTACAATTTTACACACTATTTATTGGCATTTGCGTGTAAGGCACATGAACATTCTAAGTTTGTATGTGTTTTCATTCAGTGTAAATAACATTAGAAATAATGTTATGGGTCAACGTGGTTGGATGATTAATATTGGATAATTAATAGTAAATAGATAAGGCTGCATGAATTCATAGTCTAAATGGTTTAATGGTCAAACGGTATAAAAATATAGCAGCATGAAATTGTTGTTTCACCAAATGTTACTGAAAGTTGAGTTGTTTGACTCACTGTTGCAGAGTTCATTGCTGGATTGTTCATCTTGGTATATCAAGCCTTTCTTGTATAATTGGTTTATTAAATAATTCAATCAAGGAAAGAAACTATTGTAATGTAAATAAAACGAGATGACGAGCCGACGTGTTTTCCTATTTGTCAATGTGACAATTGTGACATCAGGAAGCGTTTCATTTCTCAAAATGTTTTTAGTTCTCAATTTGCAAAACAAATCTCCAAGAAAAAATACGATCATTGTCATCATGTCATAAAGAAAAGAAATCTAAAGAAATCCTCAAAAATCACACTGAGAGATCTAAGAATAGAACTGAGTTGTTAAAAACGTTTTGACCACGGAGGAAAAACATTTTCCTCCGTGGTTTTGACTAGTTTAGATGTTGTGATTAAGGGTTCTCTGGAGCGAATAATTTAGAAGATATAGAAAATGACATCACTAAATATCAATGACCTTTTAATACAAGAAAAATTTTCGACATTTTTTAAAAAATGACAAAATTTTCGCAGTTGGATCTGAGTTGAACTCAGAGTAAACAGAACTGGAGTAGCCATTAGTCAATTTCTCAAACATTTTTTTCTGCCATTTCTTGCGGAGGGTGAGGTTACCACTACACTCAAAGCCAGCACAACGCACAACGTTTTTACAAATGCATAATTCGACACACAAATTTAAATTTCACGCACACACACGCTTAAAATAGTCACGTGGGGTGTGCGTTTTGACAACGTCACAGCCGCACTCCCCACGAGACTAGCGCTCGAAATTTGAAATCGTAGAATTCTAAAACATGAAATAATGAAGTAAATAATCATGAAATCTTAAAAATTATAATTACAAATAAAAGGTGACACCATCTTTTAGCATACTCGATGTTTTCTATTTATTTTTACAACAAGAAACAGCACAGGCAGGCATTTTTGCGGGAGCTCTGTTCGCCGCAACGTTTACAATGTTATGGCTGACAAAATGGCGGCTCAACTAGTTTTATTAAACGTGCAAGCATCCGATGCTTGTGCATTTGGCAGAGGGGAATGTTAGACAAAGGCTACTCCAGTTCTGTTTACTCTGAGGAGTTGAACTAAATAAAACACTAAAATTTTAATTAATTAAAATTGCATAGAAAATCTTCTAAAGAATGCGTTTCGCAAAAATTGAAAAGAAAAATGAAAAAAAAACAAGAAAAACAACAAGAAAAACAAGAAAAATGTGAAAATCCTTAGATTTAAGGTTGATTGTTTTTAGTACTCTTGCGTATAGCAGTAGAAAACTGTAACCGTCAGTCGGCTTCGTACAAAAGGCGGAACTGTCAAAATTTTGCAGGAAGGCACATGCAAGCGCTGTTTACAATTTTCGTGCTATACGTCGTTTCAGTGTTTGTTGTTTAGCAGTGTTGTTTTTGACGTAACAGGGCACAGCTTACAGTGTTGCGTACGATGCATGCCTCCGCCGCGGGTGTCGCTTACCGTTCGTTCTCGTGATCTTAGTCAAAAGTCTTGTGTATATGACGGGTGTGATTTTTGCGTAACGTAGAATCGCCATGGGTGCAAAGCCGAGCACCGCGAATGGGGGGCAGAGTCCGCGCACCAGGACATTTTCTACGAGCTCAAGTTCGGAAGTGGTGTCAGGAGGGGCGGGGTTTAGTTTGTTGAGAGCGATCCCTGGTATCCAAGTGTCGAGTGACCGACAGCGAGCGCGGTCGCTGTCGTCGGTGCCGGACCTGCACGCGTCGCACGAGGCGATCGCGATCCCCGCTAACTCTGCGAGCTACGAGCCATCGGCGGCGGCCAGCCCCGACACGGACTCGAGCTCCAACGAGGAGGGCCCCGCAGCGGGCACCTCGTTGGCCCTCGGCCGGGTCTACGCGGCCCATTCCTTGCCTTCACACATTTGGTCTTTGAATGGTAAGTATATTCATTTCCTTGTGATGTCATAAGTAGTCTACTTACGTGTCATTAAAATTGCCATGCTTTATTGTATTCATAATAGAGAACATATCACATTATCTATCATAACAATGCTATGGCATTTTCATAATAATGCTGTTAGATTTTTCATACTCAATGTATTCTAAAGTACGGTTTTACTTACCTCACTTTAAAATGTTTTGAAGATTTCATCAGAAATAAATAAGTTTCATCATAATCTACCTCTGTGTATAGCACATTCATATAAATCAATAATTTTGATTTTGAGAGGGGCACACTACGGCCAAATTTTAATTTATTTATTTATATTTATTTCATAACATTAAACTGGATCTACATCTATATCATATTTAAAGACATTCCTCTGGTTTTTATGTTTACAATGTTACAAGTATTTTCCATTACATTTCTGATAAAAATGTTGATATCAAGTGTATGAATATGACTTGCTGTTAAGTAATTACAGTTATCATAATATCAATGTTTAAATATTCTTTTCAAATCTTAATTAAGTTCAATTTTTGTAACTCTTAATTAATTTTATTGTGTGTGAGTTGTATATTGGAGTTTAAGACCTCTGGTTACGCTTTGGGGATGGAGGCGAGATGTCTGTGAGATGGGTGGAATCATCTGAGACACAATTGATTTTCTATTGTTTCTACAAACAACACAGACAATGAGTTTTGTTCTCCTTTGCGTTTTATTGCAATTAAGTTATTAACTATTGTTATTTTGCACACACACTAGTTGTTGCAGTCCTTCTCCTGTGGTGTCCTTCCCTAAGAGTTCCCCACCACAGGTGTAGAGGGTAAAACATTTGTCTTCCTTCTGTTAGCATAGAGAATAATGATAGCGGAGGTGGACATGGAAGCGGAGAGTATTAATACTCAAATACGTTAAAAAAATGTAAGAATAAATTATATCCATATCATAAGATCCTTGAAATGTGTTACTGATAACTTCCATTATTGTTCTCAGTTCATATGTGTACTCACATAGACATTACCTTTTTGTCCCCTATGGCATTCCGGCAAGGCATGATAATAGATTTTGTTATTTTGTCTTGTTCTAGGAAACTGAGTGGGAAAAATGTTATGTAATATTATGTTTGTAAAGTATTGGCTATTTAATAGATAAAATATTTCTAATAGAATTTCAGAAATATGTTGACTAGACTATTATTATTTTAACCGTATCAGCATATTTTATGATTATCATCTTTTGTTCATTAGGGAGTAGTTGTTGATTCACAAATAAATTTGATTGCTTTATTTGGCCTTTGGTTTATTATAGTAATTAGATATTTGACATAATTGGGATAACCCAATAATAATATAATGCATAGTATATTTCTAATGCAATAGTGGAACAATGCTATTCAACATTAGCATAAGGACATTAGTAATTCATACAAGTGTAGAATGAAACTGCACCATTTTGTTTTATGTTGCTTGTGCAATTTTGAAGAATAAGCCCTTACTTATATTAGTTTTATATAACTTTAGACAAGCTATAAATCTCTTTTCAATGATTCACACTCATTTAGGGTAATAATTCAAAGTATAATCAAGCTGGTTCTGGGCCGCCATTATTATTAGACCTGTAACTTTAAAAAAGTTAAGCCCAAAATTTTTTTAGGTGTAAATAATACCTACCACCATCATTATTTGATCCCTATATCGTCCATAGTTCTAAAGCTTTGTTAGCTTTGTTCAGCCATTGGACTCTGTACTGCAACAGTTTCTATCCATCAATCCATTGTGTAAAGATATTCATGCTCGTGCCTAAACCACGTATTCCTCCATATAGAAATACCTGAGGCTGTAAATTAGTGAATCATAGTGAATATTGATGTATCAGCGTAACGCATAACATAATAATTTATCACGCCTCTTTCCCGAACGGGTAGGCAGAGGTGTTAAACACCCACATTTTGCCAAATATGTTAGGTCCCCATGTAAAAGGTGGTGAGCCTGTTGTCATGTACCGGGCACAATGTGAGGCAAGCGATATTCACAATGAACTGTACAAAAGTTTTATTGGTACAGATCCCACGTTTCCCGCGGCCTCTCGAACGAATACTGTCCATCCCAACTGCCTTATGCACAGTAAATTGACAAAAGATAGTCTTTTTATATCGTAATATTATCTATGGAGCGTCATTTGCAACTCCTCAAAGATAACAATCATGAACTGACTACAAAGATAAGATAATTATTCAACTTTGCTATTATGGAAAAAACTCTTTGATATGTTAATATGTTGAGTATGTGAATTATGTTATGAACTGTGCGTGATATTTAGGCTGGCTGTAGATGCGGCGCAGCGTCCACTGTGTCGTGTCGGGTGTTGACGTCACCAGATCTTTGCCTTGACGCTTATCTTCTGACATTGTTCGCAAAATTTAAAGCGAAGTTGCGTAATTTTAAAGTAGCGTTAACAAAACAGACAAGCAACATAATGTTTATTGGAAAAATATCACGCATTGACCTGAATTCAGATTAAATTTTTTTTTTAAATTGTTGTTAGTTTGAAATAATAATAATTTATTTCGGACCATAATGAATTCATATATATTTTAGTAAAAATGTACTTTAGAATATGTTAGTAAAATGGGTTTAACAATGTTATTTAGCAGCACGGTTTGACTCCACGACATGACTAAAAAATTAAAAACCCAGTGCTTTAGGTTTGGACCATCTACCGTGCCTGTTATGCCAACTAGGATGCCATTCGCGGTGCCACGAACCCGACGCATAATAGACGCTATTCGTTTGCGTACAATAGAACCAAAAGAATCTATTTGCGCCTGTGCGAACATCCCCGACGCACTACAGTGTCGTGGCAGCCCGAACAGCATCCTAAAAGCATTGTTGTTCTGTACGCGCAGAGCCCTGAAGGCCCTTAGAGTACAATCAAACCACAGGCTGCAGGTGTAAAAGCTTTGGCAGTAAGTCTTAAATAAGCCTAGCCCAGTCTTTTTAATGATGTCTACTTTTTTTGGTTACCTACTTCGCTTTTCCAAGCGTCAGGGCTATTACCTTAGTATAATTTAGTAACGTGTTTTCCAATACTTAAATGTGGAGCAGAAAAAGGTTGAGAGTCACTTCTCTAAAAGCTTGGAGGATGCGTTGTTTCCGAGAAACACCGAAATAAATTTGCCTTAGTCCTTTGTTGGCTCGGCTACACATTCTTTTTATTGATAGCTATGTATGTACTAGAAGTAGCACGTTTATCAAATAGGTATAAGTGATTTCATTAGAGGGTTTATTTAAACGGTCAGCAAAATATTTGAATTTCGGTGAGCAAAAAATACAATTATTTTGGTCAGCTAAAATAACTACTTATAGGCAGCAGATATCTGGTCAGCACTCTATTCTTCGTCTACGAGTTTATGCCTATACTTTCAATGAGGGAGGTTTTGTTTATACATTTATGTTAGTTAACGATCTTATAGCTCTTTAATCCGTGTTTTTAAATTAAACTATTCCTTTTTATATTGTAGGTAATAAATTGTAGAAACAATCTCGAATGTGAGTTGCATCACTGTCACCCTTTAGCATGGGATATTTATCGCGTCGTGTGTGATCCCTATTAAGTTCGCTGCCCACGGTCGGTACTATTGGCAGACCGACGCAGATTCATGGCATGAGGAAGGCGGTTCTGCGTGCCTCGACGACCACCGGAAGATGCTGAGAAAAATTAGTCTTTATGCTAGAAAGAATAAAGAATTTATCTTCCAGATAGAACCTAATCAAGCAGAGAATAGCTAAAGAGTAATTAGTATAAAGTTTTAAATACTATAAAACTGTATAAGAACGTAAGCTGATGATGTCTTTACATTATCAGACTGATATAATTGGGGGCTTGCGGGCCTTATGGATTCAAAACCCAAAAATAAAGTTAGAATTTTGTTTATCAGTTCGATTTTGAACACGCACCACGCACACTTTTTAGAATTGCTAGAGGTAATTGACAAGTAATTGATCCTCAGTATTTACTTCCAATGTCGCAGAATATATATTATGAAGACCAGACCTCAGCATTTCAATTTCAACTTATCCTTGATCGCTCGAAATTGCACAGTTTAAAAATACACTCAGTCCGGATACAAATCGGAAATTTTTACCAGTTGAATTCCGCCAACGATGTCTAATCACAGAATACTGAATAAGCAGTGCAACAAGTCTATCTTTACTTTTTTCAATGGACCGTAGCGTTCTGATGTCTGTTCAGCTCTGTAGAAATGTCAATTAATAAGACTACTTATTTTAGCCGAGTTCAAGAATCGTTTTACGCTGCGAGTAAATAAGTTTCTGGCGTCTGAAGGTTATCTCTGGATGAGCCTACTGTTTCAGCTCCCATTGGTGTAGCTTTCGTGAACTATAATAAATCGCGGTCGCTTTTCCGGGTTGCCTGTGCGCCTACGCAAGTTTTCACCAGTCTCGTGTTGGGAGCCGCCGCGGTCGCACGTCTACGATGTATCGTCGCCGGTATCGCACCACCCTCGGGCTGGGCCTGGGGTCCTCGTTGTCGTCTTCGTTCTCGTCCTCGTTCTCGACGACGCTCTCCTTCCGGACCACCTCCAGCCTGACGCCGACGGACACGGTCCGGTCGGACGCTCGGGCGACCGCCGCTAAACTTAAGTCCAAGTACGAGAGTGCAGGGACAGCGCAAGGTGCGTGCTACGGGTGTTTTGTGATTGTCCTTGTTTTGTCGCTTTGTTCACAACGTACAAATATACTTCACTACAGTTATTTTTTAATACAATCCCTTGGATGTCTCTAAAAGTATTCTAGGTTGTTTAATGTTTTCTGAGTTAGATTTTCTTTTAATCACTTATATGGCCTTCAACTATGTCATCCCAATAAACTTTAACATAAAATTACGGTATGTTCTCCAATTAAACAAACAAAAACTACAGATATTTTTTAACGGAATGGAAAGTGAGAAGAGAACCTTTATCAATTGATTTCGAATCAATGTAGATCGACACATGCTCGCGCACAGATATATTTGATATTTTGGTATCATAACTAACATTTAATTATTCTTAGATTATGCGTAATTACTAATTATCTACTGCTTTTTAAATATTAGAACGATTTAGAATGACGTGAATAAGAAATGGCTACATAAATCTTTCTTTGCACTCCGATGCGTGACGTCAATCGATGCTTTGGCGACAACTTCAAAGTACTAAGGTTTCTTTCTTTATTTTTATTGTTCTGTTAAAAAATATACATGTAATGCAATCTGGTTCATCATCGTTTATTTGTCATTTTCTTTGTTGCAGTGTTTTTGTGACAATTTCTGAACAAGATCTTCGAAAGTGTTATTAATATAGAACATCCTCGGTTGTCATTCACGTCGTGGTCTGTCCGGGAGTCTGTTCCTCAGATAAAAGTAGGACACTTTGTTTTAACGTGCTATTAACATTATTTTATTATGCGGTCGTTAAAACCAGTGGGTTATCTGATATAACTTATTTCATAAATACATTATTTTTCTCGCACGGTTGCATCAAAGCGGTTTTTGACTTAACCATTTAATGTCAGGTTCCTTGTGATTTATCTTTCCAGAATAAACACACAACACGTAATTTTTCACACATTTTCGAGTTGACCTTGTAACTAATGTTTCTCCGAAAAAATACTACTTAAAAAAAACACATAATATCATGGAAATGGGGTTTCAGAAATGTCATATACCACTGTCTATGAGGTTGCTAGGCAACCGTTCTGTTATTACTCAATATAATGTTTTCAATACGATAACACATATTTGTTTATTATTTAAAATTGGCGACGAGGATGTCTGCTGAAAATATTAGAAGAATGAAAAAAGTGCGCGCCTCATTACGAGGCGTGCTTACAAAGATGGACAATTACATTCAAGCACAAGAAAATATCTGTGAACAAGAAATTGATTCGCGACTAAGTTACGTTCAGGATACAATCTTGAAATTCAGAAATTTACAAGAAAATATTGAAGAATACACAGACGACGAACAATTAGAAGAGGAAATTAACTACAGATTTGACTTCGAAAACTTACACACGAAGGTAAAATCAAAGCTAATTCTTTTAAAGTCTGAACTGACCAACGCTCGAGAGTTACAAGCTACTCCTTTGACTGGACCCAATTTGCACGTTAGTACACCGAAAATTAATTTCCTTCCTTTACAAGACAAGGAGTCGTTTCAAAATTTTATTAAAAGATTGAATGTATACTTTCTTCTTAACGACGTCACCGATACAAAGCTTAAAGTGTACATTCTAATTTCTACATTATCTCCAGAACTTCATGACAAAATTTGCGATTTGTGTTCTCCAGATGATCCAGTTGACAAAAACTTTGAAGAAATAACACAAATTTTAGACGAATATTTGGATCCTAAACCTAGCATTTGGACACTACAACATAAATTCATTACTCGCGTACAACAAAAAGAAGAAACCGTTACAAATTATGCCTCTGAACTCAAGAAACTATCTTCAAATTGTGAATTTCGATGTCTTCATTGTTCCAAATCAATTACAGAAAATTTCTTATGTTTGCAACTTATTCGAGGTCTGAAGGATGGTGATGTACGCACCAAACTGCTACAAGATAGAACCACATTATCTTTTACGAAATTGATTCAGACCGCGTCAGCTATTGAATTAGGGAAGTCCGAAAACATTGACATGGCTAGAGATCTACAAATCCATTCAGATTATACAAACAATGTTTCAACTTTTCAAAGAGAACCTATTCAAAACTTTATTACAACACAGGGAATCTCTTTGCCAATTACTATTAGAGATTTGAAAGGAAAATGTTTTCGATGCGGTGACAGTCAACACCGAGCTAATGATTGCAAAATGATTACGTCCACTTGTACAAAGTGTAAGAAAAAAGGTCATATTTCTAAAGTTTGTTTACAGCGTAACTTAAACACTCTCCAAGTTCATGAATCAACTAGTTCAATACATGATGATAATTTGGCAGAAATACATAATTTAAATAGTGAAATTTCTGAAAAATATATGATTACGGTTTATATTAATTCCAAAAAACTACAAATGGAATTCGATACTGGAGCTACGCTATCTTCGATTTCACTAACAGATTTCAAGAAATTACAACTTCAGAGCAAAATTTTTTATACAAATATTAAATTAAAAACATATACTGGAGAATTGATTAGACCTTATGGCGTGACTTATATCAAAGGACAATACAAAAAACAAATATTTCATGGAAAACTTTACATTATTGACAAAAATGTGGATCCTATATTTGGTAGAAGTTGGATGAAAGAACTGAATATTGAATTATCGGACATTAGAACAGTTAAAACCACAGAAGAATGTCTTAAACTAGAACAACTACTAGAAGAATATTCATCATCTGTATTTCATTCAAATTTAGGAAAAATCCCAAATTTTCGAGCACATCTCAATTTGAAAGAAAACGTACAACCTATCTTTATCAAACCACGTCGTATACCGTATGCTTTGAAACCAAAAGTAGATAAAGAAATTGAACGTCTTTGCACAGAAGGAGTTATTACAAAAGTAGATTATGCTGAATGGGGTACTCCCATTGTTCCAATTGTGAAGCCAAATGGATCAATAAGACTTTGTGCTGATTACAAAGTAACTCTTAATAAAGTACTTATGGATGAAAAATACCCTATACCTATTATAGAAGATATATTTTCGGAAATGAATGGTGGTCAATTATTTACTACATTAGATATTAGTCAAGCTTATTTAAATATGGAGATGGACGAAGAAAGTTCTCTCTTACAAACAATTAGTACACACAAAGGCACTTACAAAGTAAACAGATTGATGTTTGGTGTCAAGGTAGCTCCCAGTCTATGGCAAAAATTTATGGATCGACTTTTACAAGGAATACAAGGCGTTAAATGCTTCTTTGACGATATAATAATTCAAGGTACTTCAGAAACTCAAATGTTACATAGATTAAAACAAGTTTTCGAAAAGCTGAAACAAAATAACTTAAGACTGAATAAAAGTAAATGCAATTTTTTACAGAAAAGTATTAAATACCTGGGACATACTATCGACTCTTTTGGCTTACATAAAAACAAGGAAAAAACGAAAGCCATTGCTGAAACTAAAAGACCCACAAATGTAAATGATTTAAGAACATTTCTCGGAATGGCAAATTACTACAATAAATTCATTCCCAACTTAGCGTCAATTACGAGCCCATTAAATAATTTATTGAAGAAATGCTCAAAATTTGAGTGGACATCAGATTGTGATAAAAGTTTCAATACCATTAAAAAAGAAATATTGAGTGACAGAGTACTTACACATTTTGATCCAACAAAGCCACTCCTTTTAGCAACGGACGCATCCCCTACCGGATTGGGTGCAGTATTGTCCCACAAGTTTCCAGATGGTTCAGAAAGACCTATAGCTTTTGCATCAAGAACACTGTCTAGCTGTGAACGCAAGTACAGTCAAATAGATAAAGAAGCTACAGCGATTTATTGGGGACTCAAGAAATTCTTTTATTATTGCTACGGACGTAAATTCACATTGATTACAGATCACAAGCCATTAACGTCCATTTTTCATCCACATCAAACATTACCGACTCTTAGTACAATGAGGTTATTCCATTACGCTCATTACCTATCCGGATTTGATTATGATATACAGTACAGAACATCTTCAAAACATTCGAACGCTGATTATTTATCAAGATTTCCAACTGAAGCATCCAAAGATACAATGGATCAACATGGGCACTTCCAATTACAACAAATAAATACCTTGAATATCTCACCAAAAATAATTTCTGAAGAGACTTCTAATGACCCTGAAATGATGTTGATATCAAAAGCTCTTCGCGAAGGAGATTCAGTTAAAAAATTTGGATACCACGATAACGAACTTACCTTGCAAAATGATTGTATATTAAAAGGTACACGAATCATGATCCCACCGAACCTACGTATTTCAATATTAAACGAACTTCACGCTGGTCATACAGGGATGTTAAAAATGAAACTGCTGGCTCGTAGTTTCGTTTACTGGAAGAACATTGACCAAGATATCGAAGAAAAAGTGAAGTCCTGTAGGGCTTGCCGGTTACAACAGAATGAACCGGCTAAATCTCCACTACATCATTGGGAAGACCCAACAGGAGTTTGGCAAAGAGTTCATATAGACTTTGCAGGTCCGATCTTTGGGTATAATTTATTTATTCTGGTTGATGCTTATTCTAAATGGACCGAGATAATTCCCACGAAAACCACTACCAGTAGTTGGTGCATAAATAGATTGTCGGAAATATTTTGTACATTCGGATCTCCAAACATTTTGGTATCTGATAATGGTAGACAATTTGTTTCACAAGAATTTAAAAACTTTCTAAATGAAAATGGAATTTTACATAAAACAATTGCACCATACCACCCTGCTACGAATGGACAAGCAGAGCGTTTTGTACAAACAATTAAGAAGGCTTTACGCGCAATGGCGGGGGAGAGTGGTGATATACTCAATAAACTGATCACCCTTAAAGCTCGCTTAAGGCGCACACCAAATTCTAATGGTTTGTCTGCTTATGAACTCATGTTTGGACGGGAGGTAAGAACTAAATTACATTCAATGTTACAGCAACCTCCAGCTAAATGTAGCTCCCGAAGTACAGCTTGTCAAGCACAGCCAAGGAGGCAATTTAAAGAGGGCGATCGCGTTCAGGCCCGAAATTACAGCAAGGCGACACCACATCTCAAATGGATGTTTGGAACAGTGACTCGACGCCTAGGTCGCATACACTACGAAGTTGCGATGGATGGCGGAGAGCTTTGGAGGCGCCACTTGGACCAGTTACTCCCGGCTCCCCTGGTGCGGTAGCCAGGAATGACCGACGAGGCGTGTCATATACCACTGTCTATGAGGTTGCTAGGCAACCGTTCTGTTATTACTCAATATAATGTTTTCAATACGATAACACATATTTGTTTATTATTTAAAAAGAAATGTTATTGGGTCGAATCGAACCATTACAATAAAATTCAATCATCGAATTTGTCAAAATACTTTGCATTTTTCCTAAAAACACAAAATTTTATTTTCCTAACATGTAAAAAAAAGTCCTGACTATTTTCAATTTTTATCTATCCAAGTTATCGTCGCGATGCTGTAAAACGGCACTTGAAGTTGACTGTGTCGATATCGATATAGATTTTTGGCCATTATTAACAAATTATCAACCAATCACGGACTTTACCTTCGATAAACTAGTTGATTTTCTGTTCTATGAGAATATCAATATCTTGGTTAACTCCTACATAGCGAACTCACGAAATTTATGATTGTCAACATTGCAAGATTTTACAGAGTTATCTGCAATGTTTTTGATAATTTTATTATCTTGTACCACTGGCCATTACGATATTGAATCATTTCAGTTCTGACATTTGTTGGAAAATTCAGTGCGGCCGTAAAGCTTATTTTGATAAATAGTACGTCATTACGGAGCCAGTTTTCTGGCGGTATCAATTTTATTGTCCCAATGGAACACTATAAATGCTCACGCCGGATATTGCTTAAAATTATATATAATCCATAACGTATGCTCGGGAAATGTTTGTGTGACACAGTTTTTGGAGGGTAATGACAGCATTAAAGTTGATGCAAATCCTGCTGCTATCTATTTTGATATTGAGCAAATTATGTAGATTGCAAATTTGTGTTTTGGCAGTGTATCAACGAAATCTCTTGTGAGGAAGAGCTCAGAATTCACTAGACGCATGACGGCATAAAAGTCCACGTCCTAAAACTTACTGGTAATCAGGAAAGATTAATGAAGACAGTGGTCTAATTTAGCGACCAATAATGCCTTCTCCTTCATTTAACATGTGTCCTTTGTACAAATTATCTGAACCTAGAATAGGGAATGCGGGCATATATAGGTCAGTATCCTTTTCAGGGAAGTGTCGATTACTGCTCCACGTGTCAGGACAATTACAGTGCTAGAAATCTCGAAGTTCGAAGGACAAAGATTTTCGAACATTTATCTTAATATGCTTTTCGAGACTCCAGATCAAAAGATCCAATAAAACTTCCATATTGATAGTTGCTTTGTTTTTCGAAACTGTTGATAGTTTCGAACCACTACACCACTCGTTGAAGTTGAGCAAATGAAAAACAAGAATTGAATGCGTTATTAATGTAACACCGCTTCTCTGGTCTAGTGGTTGACTCCACCGGGTGTTGATCGAGAGGCTATTGATCCCCACTATCTCTCTTCAGCCCACATTATTCCACTGCTGGACTAGGCCTCCCCCAATGTGCGCCATTTTACTCTATCCCCGACCTGCCGCATCCAATATCTGCCTGCAGCGCTTAGCAGATCTTAACTCCATCTGGCCGGAGAGCGTCCCACACTACGCTTCTACTTTTGATTCCCCAAAAAAGTATAAATAGTATACTATAGTTCATTACCGCGAGCGCTTGTAACAAGTACAACTACAGTACTTTGAGTGTGATTGTAATCGATACAAGCAGCCGGATTCCGAGAGTAAGGCTTTTCATGAGAAGAACGAACCCGGCATGAAACTAGTGAGCCACTTTTTTTAAATAGCGAATCACATAATTATTTCCTTATGTATCCAATCGTTGTTTTCACCCATTACATCCTAAAAATCTTTCTTCTAACAGTTGACAAAGAAACTCAGCAAGGTTAAATCAGTACGATATTATAATAAATAAAAAGTGTCTGACTACAACAAATTATAGTATAAAAGTGCTTCGGAAGGAACGTTAGGCCGTTGGTCCCGGTCGCTATTGCGACCCGGCCAGCGCGGTGGTGTTACGGCCCATATTTCATGAAGAAGGCCTGTGCCCTGCAGAGGAACGTATATAGGCTGAGGACGATAGTATGAAAACATTTTGCGGCTTTATTCAGTAGTCCTAGGGCGTAGTGAACAGTTTTATTTTAATAATTTAACGGAGTCCCGGTGCGAGGCGAGGAAATTGTGCCGTTGACGAACATCTTCTTTGTGCCCTGAATAGGCACATGAGACCTTCCTAACTTATTATTACTGTTAAAGTGGCAATCAAGCTAACGGCCGTTTCATAGGCTATTATACCTAATGCTTATACCGGGGGAGTAGCTAGTCCGTTATCGTAATTTTTTGAACCTTTATATGCTGTCTTCACCATCCACAGTATACCTTGGAATAGAAATATTCTAGGCTTTATTTAGTTATCAAACAGTGAAGGGCTTCTCAATCTCTTAATATATATATTTTTATTATAAATTATTGAAATAGTGAGAGCGTTTTATCTTTCGATTTCTTCCGATGTTAGAACTCCCAACTAATTTAGAGATTAGACGAAGTTGTTCTGATTTTACACATTATCCTCTAAGACACCATGTTTATAAATCTATAACAATAAATTTCAATGTTTGTCACATTAAATTACATACATGTGTGTCTATTGCGTTAATATCCATTACGAATTTGTAAACTATAGGTCTATTTACTGTCTAAAATTATGCTAAATCCTGCCAAAAAACATTAATCATTACTACAAAGTATATTTTTCTTCTTATAATACATCCCGTAAAATTTGTCATGTAAATCCATTATAGTCTTTAACTACACATTACATAAAAGTAAATTAAACATATATTTAGGCACGTAGTGTTTTTGGAAATTATTTTGAAAATATCAGAATGTAATGCGTGCAGTCAATCATCCACATAACCGACCAAAGACAAAATGTAGCACCTAATTATATCAGTTGAGAGAGACCAAAGTTGGGAGGCGCGGCTTCCATCTGGCATGTCTAGCCCTGCGTCGGCGCAAGTCTATACATAGGCGTCCTACTGACTTGGCCCACTTCTGGGAATAGTGCGTACGCGCAGGCGGCTATATTGGCAGCTGTCGATTTTCTTGTTAATGGCTCAGTTAGGCGACTTAGGTTGATGCGCTAAGGCGCAAATTAAACATTATCTCATCTCAAATAAATAAATTCACCCACACCAAGGATATTGATCGGGATCGTGTATTGTTCAAAACTTAGACACGACTCATATTGTCTTAATCATATTATAATAATTATGATCGATCATCTTCATGTGTATTGTATTTAAAAGCGTATTGTAGTTTAACGAAGAAGGAACTGTCGACGCTAATCCTTGTATATAACTGTAATATATCTCAAGTTCCCTCCTTATCACGCAAGGCGAGGAAGAAAGGGTTAACCAATAATATCTCTAAAATCCTCGGAGTTATGTAGATTCCGTATAACAAAATAACTAGTAAAATCTCATTGTTCATTATTTTATCTTACTTGTACGACAAGTGAGTGAAGAGGGGGTTAAATGTCACATAATTAGAAGCTTGTTGAATTGTGATGTAAATGAGTCTGCTTGTAGAATAAAAGGAACATCAAAAACAGATAAAATGTCTAAAATATTTGACGAGGGAATCGAGTGGCAGCGCTAAGCTAACAGGGATAAAGGAAAACAGTTAAATTGGATTTTATCTTATTTAAAAATATTTCTGCAGTTGTCACTGTGGTGTCAAGAAATTATTTGTCCATCCAAAGTACTTCGCGAACAGAAAACTTAATGTTTGTCTTATAAATAAACGCTCACCATTGTCAGGCCAATGACATCTAGTACAGTGAACCGCAAGTTAAATAGGCTATAAAATATTGAGTTTGTTTTAAATCGTCTACGTGCATTTCTAGATGGGCGAGACTATTTTGTGGACCTATAAATGTTGAGCCAACGTACATCTGTTCGAGAATATGTGCAATCATGAACACACCGGCCGTCGATACAAATATACAAAGTGAATTCAGTGTAATTGAAAAAGTTTATTAACTCCAGCTTTAGGAGGTGGGTTCGATCCCCGTTTGGAGGGAAGCCAGAAAATTAATTTTTATGCCACTCTTGAAAGTTTATGCATACAATTATAATATTTTGAATGATTTACGTGAAGTCATCGTTTTCATTTATCAAGCTGCACATGATTGTGACATGATTAATTAATAGACTAAAATAGTAATATGTATTCAATGCAGACTATAAATAAGACCAATCACTATAATTTTATTGCGAATTATATTAGAAAACGCTCCTATAGCTGCATTGTGGACATCGACTCAGCCTGTGGCTCAGATTCTGATTTAATGTTTAAAATAATAATCAGGACCTAATTTAAAAAAGGCAGAGAGCTTAACATGTTTGTGCAGAAATACGCTGTCAAAATACATGCAAAGTGCAAGGTTTTAACCCTAAGGGTAGTCAATGCAAATGAAACATCCATTATTCGGTACGGTTGTTTCAGCAGAGTTTTACTTGATTAATGCACTATGTTTATTTGTATGCTCTAAAGGTTACTGCTAAAAATAGGGATGCAACTATTAGTGTGTGCAGTTAACCGCGGCTCATGACCCGGGCGTGCTGCAAGTCTGACAACCAACAGATTGCATTTAGAACGTCACACGTGGGCTAAGCTTGCTTCCGACTACTATTAACAAGCTTACTTTGGCACATTACTTCGTTATCAATCAACTGTCGAACAAATTCAGCTTATCTCTGACGTATTTTGGGTTCGAGGAAATTGGGACATTTCTTCTTTCGTTTCCCGATAACCGAAGCAATATTATTGTTAACGCAGAAGTATTATTAATGGTCGCATCTTATGTTAAATCTTTAAAGTTAGTAATAATACTTTTTTTTTTCATTTTATGTGCCTACAAAGTCTTTATTCCCTGCCGATATTTTTGAACTCGACTGTACTAAATACCAAACTATACGTACTAGTATACTACTAGGTATATTTCCAATTTTGTCTTATTGCCTTGTTTGTATTCTGACATCTTGTAACTAATTGAACAACAAAGAAATATAATAATAGAAAAATAAGTTGTTTGTTTATTAGATTTTCATAGTGAGCCTCCCACAAAGAGAAACTGTTTAAAGTTGAAACCAAAGAAGTGGTAAAAATTTTACTAAGATATTCTAAGCCGCAATGACAATAGGTGTGCGTAAGCCAATATAACAAAACACGAAGGTCAGCCTTCCAAAGCTAAGTCCTTGATGAGAAAATCCAATTTAGTTTATTTGTATTTTTATGTATTTAGGCTAATGTAGATCTAACATAGACTAAAGCCTTGTATTTATTGTATTGAAGTATTCGTTGTAACCTAATTATACTCTATGCCAAACTGGGCACAAATGGATTAGAGAGGATTCTGTATTTCTAGCAAAACTTTGGGGAATCGGGCTAGTTGGATTCATTGACCCAATTTTTATATTAACTAGATAGGATACTGTAAAAATTAATCTTGTCATTATTTCGTCAGGTTTGGAGTTCATCTCATTCATTTGACATTCTTATTGGGAAGTAATTTGGGCATCCATCAAATATTTTGTCAGCAAAACAAGTATTTGAGCAGGAAATTTACTATTTGGGCAGCAATATACATGTTACCGGAAATGTGTAAAATCTAGGAAAAGGATCAATGAAAGATCAAGAATCAATTCTTAGGTAATATATTCTGATAGATATTAGAGTAAGGTTATATTTTATGACCCTTCCAAACATTATTTGTGTCATCAAAACACATAATAAACAATTTGGCAGCAGAGAAAACATTTGAGTTATTTTACCTGACCAATTGTATTTTTTGCTGACCAAAATTCGAATATTTTGTTGACCATTTAAATAACACCCATTCATATTTGGTCTTTGTGGTTCTCTTAGAAACAATTACCATCATTAGAAGCGGATAAAAATTTTGCGAATTGTGTTTTAACTGCATTGCCGTTTTGTGGCATATAAAAAGTATGAAGGCCGACCCTCGGTGCCGCTGTGTCCCGGATATTTTTAGCCTTCTGCTGTAGTTACAGCTGACGACGTGGCTTCAATGAGATGCCGATCGATGGGGATTTGTACCATTGTGTCGTATATACGACTGTAATCAATATTCGGTTGTTTTCTTTCGACCATAACTCTTCGCAGGGTTCTTTCGTGTGTTTAACTGCCGTTCTTGTTAGTACATTAAACAGAAGCAATCCATTATTCTGGAGAGGATTTGAATTCTCATTTAGACGTTTCCACGATTCCTTTCTTACCATCTGTTTAAATTGAAAATGCAAATTTCTAACCACCGAGTTCGCAATCCGTTTCTTCTCGTACATTAGCCCCGCTCGCTGTCGTGCTGATTTTGAAATGTATTATCATTAGTTGATGGTTGTTATTAGTATTAAGATTTGTACTACGGAAAGTCTAGCGTTGCCAAAATTTTGTGTGCTTGCGCTGAGATTGATATCACTGCCTGACATGTTCTTTCCTTGGCAATGACATAGAGTGAAAAAATCTCGTAAGCGTCACATTAATTTAGTTTTTTTTGTCGTTAGCAAAGAGACGGAAATAACGATAGTATCTAATACCTTCGTATAGCTCATTTAGGGTGAGTTTTTTGATCCGTAGTCATAGTAACCACCATAGTTAAATGTGCGACGTCAACATGACAAATTGTTAAATTTGCGATGAAAATTCAAAGCAATATACATCAGCTGTGCCGCCAGCCGCCATGTTACTAATCCCAGCACCGTGATGTGGTTTAATTGTAAATGATTATTTAACTTTAGTTGCATTTGAAAATTCGACTATTGGACGACATCATACGCTTTCATTGGTCCATATTTTAACCTACTGATTAACCGGACCACGGATCAAAAAACTGATCCTAAATGCTGTTGAACTTTGCGATTCTCGTGTTCTTTGTTCCTTCTGTATTAGACATTTAATAATTATTTTGTCAAAGACCTTTCTCTGCCTCTTGTTCATTGTTTTGTGAAATTAAGCATTCTATTTGAAGTTTGTTCAATTGATATACATATACATATTCATATAATAAACATATTTATGATTTACAGTTTCACCTCTTTAAGATGAAATTAAATATGAATGATTTACTAGTTTTATATATTTGAAATTACGATGAAAGTAGGACTTGATAATTAATATTACACTATGCCTACATTGATTTGAGGTGTTTTTTCTCACGTGGCTTACCATATCTCAAAGAAATAAATGTTGGTTTTATTGAAAAAGTATCTACCAGTAATTATTTTGCCTTATCAGCGTTTTCTCAATTGTAATTAGGGACATGATCGTGCTGTGCACGTACCTGGCTATATAATAGGTTTAATCTGGTTACACTTCTGTTTTACGAACAGCAGTTGAGTTACGAGCTCTGAGGTGTGGCGAATAATAACTAATACCAATTTATATCCGATAGCTTCTCCAGAGCGCTCTGGGACCCTGACCACCCTCAAACCATTGGCAATCAAATTGATTAATCAGGTACGACTACTTACAATTCTTACGAAGATTGAACTGTACTTTCTTTTTCATTTTGTCTTTCAAAGATCTAACTACAGAGGATTTTTCATAAGAAAATTCTCATCGCAGTATCAGAAATAAAGAAGAATGTGCATTTCTGTATTGAGTTCTACGTTCTGGAGTAATATAAATGTCTATTTTTTATCCGCATTAACCTCTTGATGCACTGGAAAAATAAAAATTTGCCGTTGCTCTTGTTTGATATAACTTTACATTGAATTAAAAGTGTTGGTTCCAGTGTTTTGAGAAATTTTTAAGGAAAATAGCGTATAATTGATTAGTTATATGATATGATAGATTTGTGATATCCGTCTATCCACCTGCATAAAAGTAGTATTAAGTGATGATGTCCTTGAAAAAAAAACGGTGATATGATTTTTGCAAATAGGAATACTTCGTTGTTAAGTTGAGCGGATAGGTATTGTCTGTATTATCTTTTCTTTTTGGGTCTTTTTAAAAAAAATCGATGTGCAGACCTTTCTGCAATTAGGTGTGGATTTGATAACTTCAGCAAACACTGACTCAGGGTGATGTTTTTGATAATTTGTGATAATAGTAGTTAAATTTTAGACCAATAGCATCAATGGAAACGCCAAAATGTGCGACGTCAGCTGGACAAATTGTTAATATGCAAATTTCGCTTTTTCCTTGTTCATTAAGAATTCCGAAATCGATTGATGTTGTTAAACAATGGCGCTAATTTTACAAGTATAATTATATTTTCTATTAGGAACTGGGTTTGGGAAATAATTCTCATTAGTAAAATTATGTTTAACGGAATTTGTGCTGTCAATTGTCAATTTGTGTGTTTCTGTTCGTTCATATTTTTAACGATTTTCCAAAGTTCGCCCTAATCTTATTTCTGCCATTGTTGTATTTGCAGATAATAAAAGAAGAAGAATAACATTAGGTGAAAATCATAGCTCAAGGTTGCACCTATGATTTTTAATGTTAGGATTTTGAGAAAGTAGGTGAACTAATAAAATTTATTTTTCGAAAATAGGGATTTGCTTAGTGGCAAACGTAGGATTTTTTATTATTCACAATATAATACTAACGTTTAGTGCTAAAACTTCAGCAATATCTCAGTTTTAAGTATCTACTACAAAAATCCCTTGTTTTTATTAATAATTTTAAATAATCGTTAACGAGATCATTTGGTGGATGGCCAACCGCCAGATTATTTAGACTAAGCCATTTCCTTGCAAAAGGATTACTTTTTTACATTAAAAACGTTAACGCGTCAACTAATCATGTTTTATATTTACGGTTCTAAAGAAAAGCTGTTGCAAAAAAAGTTATTCTCAAAGAATCAGTAAATAGTTTTGTTTTTGCAAATGTCATAGACAATAAGTCAACAAAACTTCATAGTATAAACTACTACACAACAACGAACACGATATCATGTCTCCCTAAAGGCGGTGGTAGTTGATGACGAATATATATAGTCTTTCTTCAAGAAAAGAAAGTAAGTGGCACCATATTTGCAATTCCTCTTGTGTTGCAGATATTCAATTGCTTTATGGTGATGATTCTATTATCATCTATAATCATGTGGACAGTGAAGCCTGCGTGTTTGCCCTTAAATATAAAAATGTATGATAATACGGTTACTAAATCTATTGGCTTTATATTTTCTAATTAAATAATTTAGACATAACTGATGAAAACCCGTCGATTTTTAGTGTTAACAGTACAATTTTTAACGTCGATCTGAAACTACTCTTTTTGTTCATACACATAAAGTCCAGTTTGCAATAAAATATTTTTAAAAATATACGGGCATGTTATGTCCAAACGTTCTGTGCGTGCCGCTGCACCGCTGAATTTGATCTAATTATGCTGATTTCAACCTTATTCCACTATAATTACATACTTTGCTTATTTATATGCTTGCACGCTAAGTTAAAATTGGTTGTTTCTCGTAAGGAGTAGGTACAGAACGTACCACGAAAACAGAATTAGATATAAATTGTTAGATTATGGGTGAGATTTTTTATCCGTAGTAATAGTTACCTCAATAGTTAAAATCTAAACCAACGGAAACGCCAAAATGTAGGCCTTCAGCTTGATGAATTGTTAAATTTGCGATGAAAATTCGACGCAATACACATCAGCTGTGCCGCTAGCCTCCATTTTAATAATCCCAGCATCGTGTTGTGGTTAATTTGTCTATGATTATTTATCTTTAGTTATATTTGAAAATTCGACTGTTGGACAAGTCATATCACACGTTTTCGCCATTGGTCCATAATTTAACCTACTGGTCAACCTGACTACAGATCAATAAACTGACCCTTATTCTATAAGATGGGGTGTTGTAGATCATATTTAAACCCACAGTTAAATCGGTTACCAGTTACTGCTGCGGTTTACCAGTTATTTTTTCCTATTCTTGTTCCAACATCTAATATATATTTTTTTATTGTTTTATTGTTATTAGGTAATTGAATACATTCATCATCATCGGGGGTTTTTTGATTAATTTAATTGATATGGAAGAAAAAAAAACAAAACACATAAATTAATCAAATTAACAATCTTCAAATCGCAAATACCAACTGAAGTACAGCTAAACATAAGACGTTTATCTATAAGACATGATCGTAAATGGTTTCCCGTACAAATCAGGATCAGAACGTTTGTCCGTACCGGTTACCGCAGTACTATCTTCTGGATAAGCTTGATTTCCAAATTTTTGAAATCGAGGTCGGCTTTTTAATAATATTAGTTTTGAATAAGATTAAAGTCACTTAGAATCATCTTACATAAAATTATAACAGGCTCAAGTACGATAGATATTGAATATAAACTAAAACTAAAAAAATCATTTTAAAAAACAAGCTTTAGTTACTTTGTTAAATAAAAGCGTGTTACATTTGTGTTGCAAAAGATATTCTTTAATGTTCCATCAAATTGTAACACGCTTTTATTAAACAAAGTAATAAAAGCTTGTTTTTTTTTTAAATCTTATTTTATTTTTAACATTTTAGTGTTTAAGCCAAAGTACTCGTTAAGGAGATTCAAACGAGCCAAAACTCGATGGCATTGTATCGTTTCATTACTGAGTTCCTATGGTCACCTTCCAGCTCCATCATCAGATCAGCTCCAAGTCATAAGAATATTGCATTGTCATCCGATTTACACATGCATGAAAAAATTTCAGCTCAATCGGTGGAAGATATCTACTTCAAAAATGCAATGCAAATTACATAAAAGCTTGTAAAAATGAGTGTTAGAGATTGATGAGCTTATGGAAAAATTACTGTATATAATGGCTCTGTATTTACCGCGCAAAAGCTACTGCACGAATGAATGCATGTTCACCGAAATTTGAGAAAATTTTATGGTACATGGGTATTTGACAAGACCCGTGACAAGATGGGATGACGATATTCGTAGGTTGGCTGGAGTGGGCTGGATGAGAACGGCCGAAGATCGAGAGCAGTGGCGTGCATTAGGGGACACCTATGTCCAGCAGTGGACGAACAGAGGTTGTTGATGATAATAACAATTGATATAACAAATATCCTCAGACATTCACACCTATCAAATAGTCCCATTTTTAAGCAACTAAATGCTGCTTGTGTTACGGGTACTAGAAGATGGATAAATATATTTAATAGATAAATACATATAATTATTCTAAATATACATAATATAATACATATATGTATAATGAACATCCAAGACTGGAGAACAAATGTCTGAAAATTCATCATCCAAACACTTGCCTGCACTGGGGATCGAACCCAGGACCTCTCGAGATGGCGACGCCTTGAGACCGGCGCGGCGTACAGACCACTCGACCACCTCCGGTCGTCAAATGATGATGATGATGATGGGTATATTTAGGGTAAATCTAAAGAACCGAACTATTTTTACGTGACATTTGAATTTCAAATATTTTTTTATATAACTCAACATTTGCTGTGCTCGACCTGAGGTAATCAGTAGATGGGCAGAGAAAGCCAGAGCAACAGAATAAGGCATACCCGGCACTTTGTTGGCCCATTATGCTGAAAACCATGCACTAGTACCTAGTATGTTAAAGACCTTGACCGTTGAATGTGAAGGTCGTCATAGGCACGTGTTAATAGTTTACGGGCATTCACTGCATTATGGTGCCCTTTGGGTAGTTTGTAGGAATCTGCTGGTTGTAGGAATCTGCTGGTTATGGTACAATATAATAAAATTCCGGAAATAAGGTTCGTAAATTTAATTTGACGAATAAGTGAAGGGAATACCTGAATAGTTTCAATAATTATACATTTTATTGTCACGACTAGCTGTAAATTCGATAAAATACACTATTCTGTACAAAATGGATCGAATTTGAAAACAAAGACAGTATAACATCGGGTCTGAAAGCAATTGCAACAGCTGCAGTAGTTACAGCAGTATTAGTAGCCCCGGGTGTCAAAGCAATTGCCTCAAGAACACCTGTTTTTATCTCAAATTATTGGTCTGGTTCAGATTACGTGCCCAGTGGCTAGAATGCTAGATCACCCGGTTACTTTTTAAATAGGTTATGTCAGCGTGCATGGCGTCCGGCCTTGGTTATTTGGAGTACCGTGTTATTTTCACAGTAATGGATAATGAAAATAACCCCGAGTGCATAAAAGAGCTCGCTCTGATTATGTTGAGATATCTCGTATTACTAATAGGTATAATCAATTTTTCGGTAGTTTTTGAACTTTGTCTTTTTATCAATAGATATAATTGCAGCTGATTGTTTCTTCTGTTTGTATAATAATGTGATTTCTTTAGACAGGAAATGTATAAAAAGCTAAATGTATAAAAATTCAATTTTTTTATGTATATTTATAAGTTTTTATACTATCGGTATTCAAACGTCTGAATCGCCAAACCTGTCGTTTGACATTTTTTTGCATCCAATGAAACGTTCTTACAACATCTTTATTTATGAAGAAAATATTTGTTTTCTTTTATAAGTGCTAAAAGTTGAAAAAGGAATTGTAATACAGTGTCAATGGTCGCAATCAGATGGAAACTTGTTTGTCACAAAGACAGCTCGATCTGAGCGGAAATGGCAGTGCTCGAACCTGAAACGTTGTCGGGGGCCGTCGGATGCTGGCGTGCTCAACAACTTGGGACTTTGGGACCAACACCGGAATAAACATGTCTGTTACATCTCCACGCTCCATTGGACTTTGAACTTTAAGTAGCCTCTTTAAAGGTTCTATTTGAGATTTTTGGTGTGCAATAATTTCTACAGTTCATTTGTTGTACTTGTATCATATTGTGTTCAAGTGATAAGCGTTTATTTGACTAGGGACTACAATAGGCTAGTTTACGCATATCAAAAGTTATGAAAATAATATTTAATTCACATAATATTTAGAACAAGGGTCTGAAATATACCAAGTTCAATAAATATAAATATGGGATTAGAAATTGCATTTCAACATGTTTTTTTTTTCCTATTTTTCATTTGCTAAAAACGCTATCCACCATGTTCGTGAAATTAGTGAAGTAACGCGTCAATCGTCATGTAAACAATAACTACGCATGCTGAAAATCCGTCAAACGCCAGTCGCAACCAATCAAGCATGTATGTCGGTTGTGTCAGCCTGTGTCACGCATGCCTATTGATTTGTTTACCAAAATTCGTGACCGTACGACACAGACATTTCATGGACCATCAAAGCCGAAAGCGTTTTTGACAGTTAAGCAATAACGTATTTTAAAGGAGAATGCCCATTTGTGGTACCGCATTTTCACTTCCTTGTGCCTGAACCAAATTAATATCAAAAACTAAGTTAATATTTTTTACAAAACGTGGTGAAATAATGAGCCATAGCCAGCCAGCTTGGCCGGCCATGAATCCACATATTAATTAGTAATTAATTCACTTTCTGGGTATTTTTGTCGTTTGTCTTCTCAGTATTGCCATTTTCTGACGACCATATCGATTTACCACAGTATAATCGATTCTTTTATATTTATTTTCGAGTATTAAGTTCGCATAGGACATTTTACGTAAAATATTTCGTAATGATCTCTAAATGACAATTTAATATGCTTGAATAAGGAAAAGTATTTATTTAAAAAATAATCGATTTCAAAAAATCTCGTTTTTCTTTCAACAATAATAATAAGTGGTGTTCGGTAACATAAAGCACGGTCCATATATTAGGTCCTTACCTATGAAATTGGTGTTTTGTATGGAGATTTTGGGGAATTCTGCATTTTCCATACTAAAATTTTTTCAGTTTTCTTCACAACGACAAATCCAAAAAATAATATTTGGCATATATCATTAGACAAGCTTTAGTAATGTGTGTAATATCACACTTCATAAAAATTATTTATCGTTTTCAAGTGAATGCAAATAAAATGATGTATTCGGGAGGCACTTAAAAAGAATTGTCTCCGTTTCCAATTTTAACACAATTAAACTTACTACAAATTATCAAAACAAATCGAAAGGGCTCAAAAATATAGTCTATTTTTAGACGAGGTAATTATTTTTTAGGAATACTCTGAATCTTAATAGTTACAGACAAAATACTAAGTGAGAAAAAAAACACCAATTTCATAGGTAAGGACCCAATATCAAAAAACTGTGACTAGCAAATAATAAAAATAATCAAGAATTTTTAAGTTCTGTCAGATCCGAACGATTTAATGCGGGCAAGCACATGAGCCGTGCTTCATAGGATGTAACAAGAAATGAAAAGATTACATGCCTAAGTTCTATTCCTTTGATACAGTCGGTTCGAATAGGTTAGCATTCACTTTAATATACTGGAAGACTTTTTGGGAGTAACATGAGTAATCGCATGGCAACAATACTATAATACTTGTGAATTTAAACAAACTTCTAGTTTTATTCATTACTCATTGATCGTTTCCGTTATGACAACTGCCATGTCATTTTGGGTCCGCTCAATTTAGGGTGGCGAGATACAATAGCAAAATCTATTGTGTTGGCATGCTGGAACGCCGTCTGGTACACAAAGCGATAGATAAGTGTTGTAAGTGTAGATTAGTGTAGTGTAATAAATAAATTGGGAATCGGATCTGACAATTTACTACCAAGAAAACCAGTGCATTTAATAATGATATCGATTTGTTATGAAATGAGTAAAGGTCTATCAAATCGATTATGGCTGGAGGGTAGAACTGTCAAAATGCAAATGATTTTTTCATTATTAGTGTCTGCCATCGATCGTTTGACGCCAAACTCTCCCAAGAATTCATTGAAATGTATACACTTGCATTTCAATGCAAATACTAAAGACTTGACTGTATGGGCTTCGTTCCCTTTGCCTTCCCTACATGGGAGAATTTTACAACAACAACAATTTTTTCATTATTACTGGCACTAAACTAACCTACTCATCGATCATTCTTTTCGGTTTGTTAAAAAGTGTTTTTTTAACATTTGCCTTCAATTTTTTTTACGTCGAGTTGAGTCTAGTGTTTTATTTATTTTATTTAAAAATCTTTATTGTACAAATGGTGGACTTAATGCCATAGGCATTCTCTAGTTTTATGAATCAAGCCGATAGCAATCTTATTTCTTTAGAATAAGAAATTCTTTAAATATTTAATTACTGTTGTCATAAAGTAGTTGTTAATAAGGTACATATAATTATCCATCAATCTTAAACAATAACAAACTGCATACGTGATGTAAAACTTATAAATGTATAAAAAACGTAAAATGGAGAAGGGGAAACGTCGTATTTTAATGGGTTTGTATTATGTACTTTCTTATTCAACCCGGCGAGCTAGAGAAAATCACGCAAAAAAAATTACTGTATAAAAATATTTTAAGCGGTACCAAAGTTCATACTACGATGGGCATTATCCTTTATATTATAGACCTAGAAAAAAAATTATATTATTTTTTATGATGATAGCTAACAGTAAGGAATCATTTGGGGCTCAATAAAAAAGGGTCAATTAGCCTATTGTCTTTCTCGCTTTTATCAGTAGAGTTTGCTTTTCTAAAATTTACTTTAGTCGCTTTGTTATTACGTTCAATTTGCAAGTTACTACAATCTGTTGCTTTATCATTACCTTGTTTAATACTGTAAAGTGCAAGATGATGCTGCGATTTCGATTTCAAGTGGGATGGCACTTTGATAACTCTCAGAGCGCAACGGTCGTGTCTTCGCTGTTTTACAGCCATCGTAAAGCGCAGAAAACAAACTATATGATATCGATCGTCGATTGCCGGCTTCCACCTCGGAGATCTAGGGAGTGGACACCGACTGAAAAGTCGTCATCCTTATTCCTTATGTACAGGAGAATTTTTCAAGTGGGCCTTCAGGGCCAAATCCTAATTTTTGAAAAATTTAAAATCCTAGCCAGAAATCGAACCCAATTGTTTTTTTGAAAAAATAACAAGATTATTTTACCATTCGATAATGTTGTTTAAATCCAATGATGGAGTTTTTGTTTTCATCAAAATCGGGTTCGCGACTCCTTTGATCATTTTTCGATATTCCTTATAGTTTAGGATTTGGCCCTGAAGGCCGACTTGAAATATTCTTCCTGTATATAGTTGTAAGGATGAGTTACAAGGATATCATTATGTACTATGTTGTTATAATAGTTTGATTTGACCGCTGCTGGTCAAGGTATACACGTCGCCGATGTTCAGGTGACACTGTGAAGAATACTATCATTTGTACCCACTTTGTACCTGAATTTGAAAAAGAATATTTTTAATATATTGGGTCCTTACCTATGAAATTGGTGTTTTTATTCTGTCTTAGCAATTTGTCCGTAACTATTGGGTTTCAGAACATTCTTATAAAATAATTGCCTCTTCTAAAAATAGACCATATATTTGAGCTCGTATTATTTAATTTGATAATTTTTTGTAAGTTTAATTGTGTTAAAATTAGACACAAAGACAATTATTTTTAACTGCCTCCCGAATACATCATTTGATTTGCATTAAGATAAAAACGATGAAAAATTTTTATCAAGCGTGTTCACACACATATTGCTAAAGCTTGTCTAATGATACATGCCATATATTATTATCTCTGGATTTGTCGTTGTGAAGAAAACTGATAAAATGTTAGTATGTAAAATGCAGACATCCCCAAAATCTCCATACAATACACCAATTTCATAGGTAAGGACCTAATATTAAAAGCCAGGAATTGGTCTCCTAGCTCGCCATCTGTAACAAAATGTTTAAGTTTATACGTACCTACTTATCGGGCGAAATACCTCTGTGTATCAATTCTTCCTGGCTACTCGGGGATATTGGCGTGATGACATACTATAATATTTTTCATGCGATTTAAATTAAGATAATGACATCAGTGTCTCGAGCACTCTGTGAATGAATGCGAGTAAAACTCAGCTGAACAAATAATTAAAAGGTAATGTGGTAATTCATAAATATTATCGTATGCAATACATTCCAGGCTTATGTGTGTGAACAATGTAACTTATTGCAATGTCATTAGGTACCAAAATGGTTTCCAATCAGTATGCGGAGTGACAACCATGCCACGACCACTCGTGTTCTGTGGGGCCAGATAATAGACAGCGGCAGTTGCGGCAGCCCATCAATAGAAAAACAACAGCACTTGAATGTTAAAAATAAGTATAATATCAAATAGGCGATTTAAATAAATCCAAGCATCCTTCTTACTCCCCCCACAGTACAGTATTCCTTAGCCAATCTTTGAAGAAAGATGGTAATTTCTCTGCTGTCTAGTAGTCGTCAGAAATAAGAAAACCCAATAAATAACACACAGATGACTACGATGAAAAGTTTTCAACGCCCTATAGTCTATCCATTTTGATCTGAGACAAAATGTAAACAAACCAAAAAAAGGGTTCTTTAAGATGTCGTTATTCATTGTCGAAAAGTTTTATTAAAAACATACGATTATTTAATATTTTATTATTACAAACTTTTTAAATGATGAAAATTTGGTAAATACTTGTCACCTTCAATAATTTTTGGTATTTTTACTTCAATGTTATATTATTAACGTAATTTTAGATTATTAAATTAATCGTTGCTACTAAAAAAGACCTAAAACGAATAGTATTCTCAAACTTTTATTATGAGTATAGAATACTTCCAAAAGAAGATGAACAATCATAACATGTTCATGACACCTTGAATCTACTTTGAATTTAATTGATTTATTTAATATTTAGTATCATTTGGATGATAGCAATGATAGCTTATTTTTTATACACTCAACATACCTAATACTCATAAAACATTACTTCATTACACAAATAAATAATGTTTATATTAATGACGATATTGGTATATTAAGTACGGCTACTCCTTTTCTCTTTTATAAAAACAAAATTAGAGCCCATATTATTTTGTCCCAGAATTGGATAAAAAGTTTGAGAACTACAAATTCTTTGTTTACCTTTTGTCTCAGAACAAATTGGATAGAGTATAGACATACCAACATGGAGAGGAATAAGATCTGAGGGACGGCAATGTTAACATCGTGCTAAATGAAAAGTCGGAACATCTTCTATGCTAATTATATAGACAAATGAGACGGAACAGTGTAGATGGATGAAAAGTGACATACCACGCTAATGATGTAGGTATACAATGTATCACGATAAACTTAAATCTGGATTGATCCTTCAAAATCTATAAGTTTTGAGCATTTATCATGTTTATCTAGAATGTACTCGTACGTGTGAATAATGAATTATTGATAATGAATAAGACGCAAGTTTTATCAAAAAATTAAGGAATAATCTATATTATCATTTGAAAATCACAAAAGTCATGCGCGTAGACAGTATTTGCATAATAATTTATCGTGACTATCAGATTGACTAGATCATAAAAGTTTGCAGAGGACATTCAATTGAAGTGTTAAACTAATGGATTATTTAATCAAGAAAACTTTATATCTAAATGACAATTAAAAACCACAATAAAATCTGGAATTTTACGATACGACTGTCCTCATGATGAAGTTACACGATCTGACTTGACACAGTTGGTTTATATTCCCCAAAGAAAATATATTAAGTGGACGTCTCCTGGCTGGCATGATGATAATATTTAGCTGCAAAGACCATCTGACCATGGCTACTAAAAAGTTTCATTTGTCATTTTACAATACCCAATTAAAAGACTGTAGCCGCTTGAAATCAATCGTGCAGTCTGCCTGTTTGCCAAAAAATTCAATCGGGATTCAAACATTGGCATAACACATAATCACGCCTCCCTTCCCTGAAGGGGTAGGCAGAGGTGATAACACCCACATTTCGCCAGATATGTTAAGTTCCCATGTAACAGGTGGCGAGCCTGTTGCCATGCAACGGGCACAATATCAGGCAAGTGATATTCACAATCAACTACATAAGTTTCATGTAATATGTTTCGTGATAATTATGCTACGTTTATACTCCTATTTATTTGTTACAATCACAAACTAAAACCCTAAGAAAAACAAAAATTATTTGACATGTTTCTCAATAAAAAAAGCAGCTCACTAACCTAATAAACTCTGATCAGCTGCAAAAAGTTAAAAATGGTCTTTGAAGGCCGCCCACTGATTTACGGCAGTAGGTGCGCTTGCGCTGACGTACGCGCAGTTGATTAGAGGAGCCGAGCCCCCTTACTCTCAACTGTCGGTTCACGGATTCTATTCGGAAATTAACGTCCCATCTTGCTCTGACTCGGTACAACTAAAAGTGGCAGGTATAGAGATTCGTGTTGCGTTTGTTTTTCGGCAGTTAGAATAGGGGGGTATAATATTGGGGAGACGTCACGTAGTCACGTAGGTTAAACGATTGGATCATACTCTTGTTTATTGGGTAGTGATTTACTTTACTATAATGGTTCCGTTAAAGATTTCTTTGGTGTGAGAGGAACCTAAACATGTCTGAAGAGATGATGTCAACTTCTTTGTTTAGCTGGAAAGCAGACGTGACGATTATGTCAAAAGTCATAGTTTATTGTTTAAATAGCAACGCATTATTATTAATATATTTATTTATGGGACCTTATGAATTGGGCAGCTACTTAATTATTTGATCAGCAAAAAAAAATTTGCCGAATAATCATTTGGCCAGCAGTATACAGTGTATAACCGGCAAGTGAAGACAAAATGAAAAAATCAAAAGTGTATCCCGCCTGAACCCTATTTACAAAATATTAGAAAAATAAGTTAAATAGAAGTCGAGATATAAGACATCGAAATTAGAAGATTTTATCGATATTAAAGGTAAAGGAGTCACATCACTGGTGAATCAGATGTTAGACGGCAACGACCTGGCAGAACATATTATACATCTTTTAGATCGTATGTTCCTAGTACACCTTTCTTTTATTTTTTTGTACCTACTAGACACGACACGTGTATTATGATTGCAAAGTCTCAATGTTTGCGCTATTTTCACCTTTATTCTGAAAGAATAACTAGAAAATCGAAAGTTTTCGTTTAACACTCCCGTTCCTTTGACGCCGCCGCCGCCGCTTAGCCCGAGAGTGGCATTGAAATGCCATTTTCGCACCGCTCGGCGCTCCTAGATGTCTCCGCCTAAAGTGCGCGCGCGCCTTGTGTTGAAGCCTACGAGTACCAGGCACCCATGAGCAGGACTTAGCAAATTTGGAATAAAATAAATTCCCTTTTTTACCGTAGACAGAGAGCATTTCATTTAAATCAATTCAGTTTAGGTGTAAGACATAGACAGGTAATATTAGTAAGGAAGTAGTTCCCAAAAAACAACCAAAACTAATAAAAGTGTATACTTATTTAGATATGAGGTACTAGGACAACAGAAACATTAACAAGCAAACGTGGTGGAAGTGGTATAGCGCGCAATCGAGCAACTCCCAATGCAATTTTACTTACTAAGTTGACTATTTTTATCCCTTTCTTCCGATGGCATCCTTTTTCATCTAACATAAACATTAATTGGTTCAGTACAAATATTATTAAATATTTTTTAATATTTCATTTTGGTTTAGTAAATTTTAACATGTTCGTAAATGTTTGAAAATATTTTTAATAGAAAACACTAGAAAATAAAAATTCGTGAGATTTGAACCTGCGAACTTCAATAATCCGTGCGACTAGGCTGACTACTGAGCTAAGTTCTTCTAGTCTTCATGTTTTTGCGTTACGATGAGCTAACGTTGAAGGTAGACGGTAATCCGTGTCCAACAGTTTTATCATGATTGTTTTAATTAAATAATACTCAAAAGTCAAAATATTCAAATAGGTAATTAAACAAAGTAAGAAGTTGTGTTGACTTATTTATTTCATTTCATAGGTTCCTACGTTATCCCCTATGTTCCTAGTTTTGAATATTTAAGTAGCACACTTATGAACGTTGCTTTTATTTTCTGCATTTTAAAAAATATTAGAACAGCAGAGCTATGAGTAATCAAACGCATAAGTGGTTTATTATTATGATACATCGAACCCTAAAAAAATCGTAAATCAAAATATTCCTGTAGCCCTGGTAGTCGAGCGTGCGGAATATTTCATCAGTCGCTTGCTATCCGTCGCGGTCGTAAGTTGCTATTAAGTAAAAGATACCGTTTTTAACAAATAATGAATATTTTGAAATGGTTTTAAGTGTTGGGGCAGCCAATGGCAGCCTTCTTGGAGCTCGCGATTTGTATCGCGAAAGGTTCATTGACGGTGCACTATGCCTTGAAAACCAGGGTCGGCATTTCGAACCATTTTTGTGATCTGTGTTTTAAAATAACTCAATACAAGAAAGGATTTAATTTTGATTTGAAATCTTTCATAGAACAATGTCTAAATAACGTGTTCAGTGCTTTTGTAAATTATTGTGTGTTACGTACGATGTTATGTACACAGTACCTACGTAGTGTACCTACTAGACACGACACGTGTGTTATGATTGCAAAGTGTGAGTGTTTGTGCTATTTTCACCTTTATTCTAAATGGATAAGAAGAGAATCGAAAGTTTTCGTTTAACAAACTCCCGTTCCTTTGAACCGACCGCCCGGCACGAGGCATAGTGGCATTGAAACGCCGCTATCGCGCCGCTGCTCCTTTGACGTCGCCGCCGCAGCCTAAAGAGCCGCGAGTACCAGGCACCCATGAGCAGGTAAGGAGCATCATAATACGCATAATTCGAAGCTGTGAACTCGTGACCCCGCTAGTGTTGTAGTTCAAAAATGACGTAATAAATAAATTAATATAATTAAAATTGCACATTAAATTAAAGTTATTATTTAATTCTTATATTTTGTGTATGGAGTCCAGGTGGGATACTCTTTTGATTATTTCATTTTGTCTACACTCTTCCTTTACACGCGGTATATGTTACCGGAAAAGTATAAAATCTAGGAAAAGGATCAATTAAGGATCAAGGATCAATTTCTAGGAAGTGTATTCTGATAGATTAAGGTTATTTTTTTATGACCCTTAAAAACAATATAATCGCTTTGTCTATATTGAGTAGACATTATAAATATTATTTTTAAGGATCGTAAAAAATAGTAACATAATTAATTATACAATTTGGCAGCAGAGAAGATAATCATTTATTTCATAGAATATGGTAGTACATACATGCATAATGATAATGGTAATAACAATATTGGTACACATATTGCAACATTTGAGTTGCTGCCCAATTAGTTTATTTTGCTGACCAATTTAGAAATATTTGATGTCCATAAGTTGCTGAACAATTAGCTATTTTAGCTGACCAATTGTATATTTTGGCTAACCAAAATTCGAATATTATGCTGACCGTTTAAATAACACCCTTTATTTATTATGATATTCTTATACGTTATTTTAACCACCATCAGTAGGGAAACATCTTTTTGTTTCACATGTTAGCAAACAGGCTAATTGCACACTTAAAGTTCTATCTCCTGCAGAGATTTATTTTGCGACAAGAAAGGCACAATAATAAAATTAAAATTGTTTTAGGGTGCGTTTATTTGTTCCCTATAGGATTGTTAGTTGTCAGTTATAGGATATCAATCCCAATGTACTATGCGGTTAAATATAAATATTTAACTCGCAACTTTGTTTAAAATAACTATACAAGGTAGGTACGACGAGCAAACAAATCGACTCAAAACTTTACTACGGATAAAAAGTTTCATTTATTTAAACAATTAAACAATGAAAGCTTAATTAAGAAACTTTCAAAATATGTATTATTTTAAAAAATAAACAAATCGACTCAAAACTTTACTACGGATAAAAAGTTTCATTTATTTCAATCATATTTTTTAAAAGAATACATATTTTGAAACATTGACATTGGTATAAACTAACATTGATATGAAAAAAAACAAACGTAACTTCACATAAATTCAGCGAAATAGGTAATTAAGTTTTGGGTTCAGTCGATTTAGTGGCTCGCAAGTGTATTTTAAGTTTATTTATAAATTGTCTCTCACTGAAGATGGCTCATCCCAAACCCAGTTATTATTGGAAGGACACTCTTTGTTGAAGGGGACTCGTTTCGCCAGCTCATGCGCGTGGGCACTTAGGTTGAATGCAAACTGTCATGGAGAAATAACTTTGACGATTTCTTAGTCTTTATCCTCTACACGATGGTCGGGTTTTAAAAATAGTGAGTGGTCTTAGACTCAAAACTTATAAAAGAAATAGTTGTGACACACAGAACAATGAAAAAAATACACGACATTTATTGTGCTAAATATACTGTTCTGCCACATAGGTTTTTAATTTTTTCCTTTTTTTTTATAATTGTGCATGATTGCGATACGCATTGATAGCGCATGAACAAAGAACCAATATGTGCTGATCCGCCACGAAAAAAAATCCAACAACCGCCTTCAATATCAAACAAACGTAAGTTTTTAAGTAATAATCCGTCATAGCGATAGTTTCAGTACAACCACAGATCACTGAGAGCCGCTTCGCTATGAGTACAACCGACGAAAACAAAGTAACTAAATTGAAAACTTGGTATCTAGGTTTAGTACTGTGTAATAGAACCGTCTAATAAACACAATTTTATGAAGGTTAATTTTAGATTTAGATTGAAATTCACTTTGAAAACCTCCAGACGAGGCTCAGATTCTCATGTAACTAAATGTTTCGTAAAATAATGCTATTTTCTTTTTAATCTAACAACATAACATCACGCCTCTTTCTCCGAAGAGGTGTTAAACCCATATTTCGACACATAATAATATGTTAAGAATGATGCCAGATATATTAATATTAAGTACAACAAAAGGTGTTCAAGTGCCCTAATTCAAGGCAAGGGTCATCGCTCGGCCACTTGTCGCTTTAGCCGTCGCAAGGACCCTACTTGCATACTTATTATAATTGGAGATTGTATTTGTTCATGTTTGTGAGATTTTGTTCATAGACTTAGTTCATATTGGTTTGTTATTTTCTGTATACGTCCCACTTCTGGGCACAGGCTTTCCTCCTTCCACAAGTACATGATGAAGAAGGGAAGTAACGCTACCACACTCTGCCAATTCTATTTCGCCTTGGAGCAACTGCGTGTCTTCTTCCCCCACTCTCTCTGTCACTCGCCATGGCACCACTCACTCCCTACCTCATCGTACCACTTATTGGGAACGTAAGTAACTTATGTATGTGCCCTGTCTTAAAGGTTGGATGACGCGTTTGAATTAATCGCCCATTACACCTGAGTACAAATATCATGAAGGTGCTATTATTGAGACAAAATTACTCATTGCCTCTCTCTCTTGCCTTCCGCGCGAACGAAGAAGCGAGAGGCAATGACGATTCTTGTCTCTGGGGACTTTTTCTCTCCGGCCCGTGCTAGGCCTTCTGATATTCTAATAAACGGTCTCAGCACGGTTTCAGGAACGTAGTATAATATATAATTCAAAACAATATCGTTTAGTTTCAGGATGTAACCGTAAATGAAACGTATCGAACGTTTTCCAGCGATCGTCTCACGGGAAATCTAAATTACAGTAAGACAAATGAATGGTATTATCAGAAACCATGTTTCTGTGGCATTTAATGTGTATGTGGGTTCATGTTCACTTATGTAACCAAGAAAACCTTAATTTAGCCTTATTGGTATTTTCAATGAGGCAAACCTTTAATCAGCTTATAATTGGCATTCACTTTCGTTTTGAACTTTACTCCGCACATAATAAAGTATACATCATAATATCATTATTGTGTATCAGTGTTTAGGCGTGTTCTTGGCTTTTAGATATGATGTGGGAATTGATGAACACTTAACTTTGACTAAGGCTACGCATATTATTATTAATTAGATTCTATATGTAACAAAAGATTAACAAATGTTTTAAGAGACATGGACAAATTTTACATTTTTATACGTACATTATAACATGATTCTTTCCCGGTGGGGGAAGCAGAGATTACAGATTTCCACTTGCTACGATCCTGGCACACACCTGTCGCTTCTTCTACTCTCATTTCTTGCCTCATACATGCTCTTCGGTTTAAGGTAGATTTGACCTGGCCCTTCCTTAGAGCGTCCCTAATATGATCAATGTACGTTCACCTAGACCGTCCACCTCCAACTATCCTATTCACAACTGTCTTAATACCTGCCTCGCGAGACTACTTTCATTCATGCCCAAACCAACGAAGCATCCCTCCCTTTCTCTATTTTTGTCACTACGTCCTCTACAAATTTTATCTTGTGAATAAACGCCATAGACATAATAAAAATTTTAATCTCATTTTCAATTTTTTTAGGTTTGTAGCTGCTACACACATTTTTATTTTAATCAGTTTAGTTTGTGACTGTAGCAAGAATTTTAATATTAGGCGAGTTCATTAAAGTTTCGCTATTAACGTAACTATAAAGCTAAACTAAACTTTATTAATATACCCTTAAAGAAGTGGTAATCAGGGAACGTTCTGTATTTTTAATGAGAACACTACCGTGCGGCTTCTGAAATAAAATCGCGGGCAATTTATTAAATGTTCGTTGGGCTGCATTGCTAGCAGCCACAGAACAGGCGCCTTACAAATTTATTGCTCGGTGTTTATGTGCAGGAGAACTGGGCTGCTATATGTAGTATTGTGGCATGTAATAGTAGCTATGCACGTTACAGATAGCAGAATTAAGTACAGTTGTAGGTACTCGATACATTACTAAGTTATATAAACTTGCTGTTATGTTCTGTTAATGCAATGAAAGCTAAGCAATTTATTTTAAGCTAGCCACTTATTACTACTCTTTCACGATTTTTCATGTCACCAAACCCAATTTTTGTATGACCAAATGTGGTCTTGAGGAACACAGTGCTCCTTAGACTCTGCCTACCCCTTTGGGGATTACAGGCGTGATTTTATGTATGTATATGTTGAGCACTTTTCAATATTTACTTCTACTTGATTACTCCTTTAACACGTGGGCTTAGCCAAATACATTTCTCCTAACATGTCCCGTTATTAACTAGCTTTTGCCCGCAATTTCGTCCGCGTGGAATAGTAACGTTAAATGTATACTCTCTATCAATAATGGGCTATCTAACACTGATGGATTTTTTCAAAACGGAACAGTAGTTCCTGAGGTTAACGCGTTCAGCTCTTCAGCTTTATAATAAATAAATGGGGTGAGCCTGGATCTGGCGTCATACAACTGGCCATACTGTTTAAAATTTTATGCTGATTAATTATTTTATTTAATAAGATAGCTAAAATACATTTATACAGCTAAAATACATTTATGATTTTATTATCTTTTTTATATAAACTTCTTAACCTATGTATTAGAACCAATGTTTAAATGACATTCAGTTCATGTTATGAGTCATCACATCATCATTAAAAGGAAAGGTAAAGAAAATAATACTATGTACGTCCTCATCCTATATACGTCCCACTGCTGGGCACAGGCCTTCCTCAGGCAACCAAGACTAGACAGACGGCTTAACGTCTTTCGAAGTACCTAACCTTGAAATTGGAATCAGCTGGCATCATTTTGATTAGATTTATATCTTTACCCTAGATTGTTGTCGTATGATAAGCGTTGTTATGGCGTTTTGTGAAGTTTTCAGACTAGTGGGTATTGCTTTCGTAATAACTAGTGTCTTTTATGAAATAATAGATTAATGTTTGTTTTTATTTTTCAGGTAAGTAAATTCTTCCATTGGCGCCTAGCCTCTCTGTAAGTTGTCTTAATCTTTCACTAGGTACGTATATTATGATATTTTAACATTGCTATTTTGTATTGCTCCTTTTTTCTGCTTGCAATAATTCTTTGGTTTAATTACGCGATATGAACTTAACATCAGATCAGCATACAATCCTAATATTTTATCGACATTCACATTTGTTAAACATCTGTATGACCTAAATTATACTAGGGATTGCACACGTGACATACAAAAATCAAATATTATGTGGCATATTCTGACGTTCAGTAGTGTATAGTGATATTATTTATATAATATTTTTGGTACTCTACTTTCATTATTAATCGGGCACCCTGTGTCTTTTATGATTGTAAGTTTTTTTATTTGTTATTTATTTGTCGTCGTATCCAGTACTCTATTTAAGCCACATACATTTTTAGACTTTCTTTAAACACATATGACGCATATGATGCATTTTTTGTGACGAATTAACTTTGAGTTCGTCTTTCAATAGCAGGGTTTTCCCATACCTTATCATATTTGTATTTTGCTATCTATACACTCAATCGTTAATAGTAAAAATATTTATGTGTTATTTGTTTGGCAGAAGCTTGTCAGGCCGTAAGCTTGTCTGCCAAACATTATAATATTAGGTCCTCACCTATGAAAATGGTGTTTTGTATGGAGATTTTGGGGAATTCTGCATTTTCCATACCCTAATTTTTTTTTACTTTTCTTCACAACGACAAATCCAAAGATAATAATATTTGGCATCTATCATTAGACAAGCTTAAGTAATATGTGTAATATCACACTTCATAAAAATTATTTATCGTTTTTAAGTGAATTCAAATAAAATGATGTATTCGGGAGGCACTTAAAAAGAGTTGTCTCCGTGTCCAATTTTAACACAATTAAACCTACAACAAATTATCAAAACAAATCAAAAGAACTCAAGAATATAGTCTATTTTTAGACGAGGTAATTATTTTTTAGGAATACTCTGAATCTTAATAGTTACAGACAAAATACTAAGAGAGAAAAAAAACACCAATTTCATAGGTAAGGACCCAATATACATACATATCACACGCCTCTTTCCCCGAAGGGGTACGCAAAAGTTACACTCACATTTCACCACATGTGTTAAGTTCTCATGTAACAGGTGGTGAGCTTGTTGCCCTGCACCGGGTACAATTTATTCAAACTCAGTGGTACAGGGCGTGGGATCCCGCGAGTACCGCGGCCTCTTGAACGAGTGATAAGATGCACCGCTGCATGTGATAAGATAGTAGGTACTCGATAATAATACCAGATGCCGACCGACCAACGACGTGGTAACCAATAATTATATCAACTGATAAGAGCTAATTTTCAGTCCTAATTATAGAATAATGTTTTGGGTTTTACACACTATCTTGATGACGTTACCGCTTACAATGCACCTAAGGAGGCAGCCACCCAAAGAGCAATGGCTTCGCTTGCAGTTTCTTAGCGTGATCGAATCCGGAACGAGAAGATTCGTAGGAGAACTAAGGTCTCCGACAGAACTCATAAAACTGTGAGCTTTAAATGCTAGCATACTAATAATAATACTCATGGTTGCCTTCCAACAAAGTATAGCTTGGTTTTCACAGTTCGCATTTGCATCTGTACCTTTCTATTCCATTTACTTCAACCCTTTCGTTCTAACTAAACTAAATGTGGCCATATTCCATGAACCTTATGTAGATTAGATATTAAAATACATGAGAGTAGTTTCGTAAGTATGTCAATCGTACGAAGTATGCTTTATGGTAAGTGTTAAAGAATGGACTCATTTCGGAAATGTGCGGCATTATGATATTTCTAGGATGTTCTCAGTGACGCAACTGGAGAAATGGAAGTGTCTACTCGGATCTACACTACTTTTTATATTAGAAACAAAAGAAATGTCGCCATTGTTGGCCCCTGGTTGGGTGCCAAAAACTTCTGACCACAAGTTTTTCTGCACGTAAAGTTATAAGTGTTAGTTGTAATCACAACTGTGTCTGCCCATCAATCTGAATCAAGCCTTAATCGTTGTTTCGTGTAGTTTTCTCATGTCTCTAAAGGTTTTATCTTATGTCTATAAATAACGTTTCTAAGATAAAGATGGTGACGGAAATAAAAGACGTCAATAACAATTTAATGCGATTGCATATTTATAATTAATACGTAAGCCATTAATAAGAAGTACTAAGAATTTTAAACAAAGAATATTATCAATGTAATAGAATTGTCACCTTGTTGTTAAGCACGCGTGCTTCTAATGACGCTTCTCGATTGATTGTCGCTAATGCGTCGTAATTGGACTGCGTAGACGTCGCCGAGCCAATCTTGGGTAATCACAGCTGCGACTCAACCGGTTATAAGTTAGCAAGGATCAACCGATGTGGTAATACCCTTTGACGACGTAAAGCCGTGTAAACATTCGATGCTTTGTTGTACGTTGAATGTTGTTGTTGAAAATAATGATGTTATGGAAACTCAATTAATGTAGGTACTAGTCAAATAGATAAAACTAATACCTCGATTGTTACTTATATCTTTAATTACTTGTTTATAATGAGGTATCAGGACAGATTTATCATTTAGAATATTAATTTGTTCCCTGCGAAGTCAATATTTAATTTATACATAATTGAATTTAAGGTTTAATTTAAACACTTATTTATATGTATAATGTACTATATCTGCATTGTACTTTACTAGTAGTATATTACTTTCTGGTTCTATAAAATAATACAATATTGTGTATGACAACATTCGCCAACCCGCATTAGGCCAGCGTTGTGGTGTTACGGCCCATACTACTCATGTCTTTCTCCACGAGGAAGCCTGCCCCCAGCTGTGGGACGTATATAGATTGAGGACGATGTCAGACAATATTATCGGCAATAATCGATTCAGTGTGGTTTCTCTATCATAATTTAATTAGCAACTTGTTGTTTGTAGGGACGCCGCTCCGCTCGACCGCAGAACGTATCTTAATAATCGTGTCGAACCACAACATTTACCTTCAGGATTGAACCCTGAACTACAAGTTTCAATCGCTTGATTTTTTCATTGAGCTCTCATTGATAATTGTAATCGGGCTCGTTCGATGTTTTCTTTCTTAGCTTTTACCGTTTGTCTCAAGTCTTCCTTCCTAAATCCATACTAATATTGATAACGCGAAAGTTACTCTGTCTGTCTGTCTGTTTCGCTTTCACGTCAAAACTACAGAACCAATTTATCCAAAATTTGGTACACAGATACTCTAGAGCCTGAGAAAAGACAACGTCTCCCAGGAAAATGAAGGACAAATTTACGCCACTATGAACTTTGCTTCTAATAATAGAGTAGGAGTAAATTTTCAATTCCACCAATTGAGGCTACTGTTCCAATTTGCGAAATCTATCAGTGTTGAATAGCCTATTTATTGGAGAAGGCTACATACCATCTCACTATCTCAATGTAACTATTTTACGCGGACGAAGTTGCGGGCAGAAGCTAGCTACATATACATAGTTTCTATGCGCATGCATTTTATGATTTCAAAAGCATTCTTTATAATTCGTTCTAATACAGACAACTTATTAGCACGCATATTATCTCTTCATGGAAGTCTATTCGATACGCATACGAATGAAGTATAATTGAAATAACTGCTCTGTATTTAACAATTCGCTGTTGTAATTGATTTTGATTGAATCTATTCCTATATTTAATATTCTGAATAATAATAAAAGTTATAATTATGTTTAATTTGTATTATGTAGTTGTGAAAACGTTAAAAGGTCTCTATTAAAGATTAAACATAACATATTATCATCACACTATCCTGGAAGGGGTGTATAGGTGTTCACTCCCCACTTTTCGCCTAAAATGTTTAAGTTTCTATGTGCCCCCTGTAAAGCTGCCTATCTACGCGCGGAGCGGAGATTTTGATTTTGACTGTTGGCTTATCGAGATATGGGAACAGCAAAGCGGAATTTGGAAGCAGTGCGTTTGGTTTATATTGACACAGCTCGAGCTTCGCTTCTCCTCTCCGCTCCAGTGGACAGACAGCCTTACATTGCCATGTAAGAGCCCATTGCAATGCACCAGGCACTGTGATGGATAAGTGGTATGGATGGGGAATATTAATGTGGGTATCGGATAGCGATCTATTGCACGAGGAGAGCCATTTTCCGAACCCAGCTATCGCCTGTTAATAAATAAATAATAATATGTTAAATATAAAATAATATGTTAATATTGGGTCCTTTCCTATGAAATTGGTGTTTTTTTTCTCTCTTAGTATTTTGTCTGTGACTACTAAGATTTAGAGTATTCCTAAAAAATAATAAACTCGTCTAAAAATAGACTATATTTTTGAGCTCTTTTGTTTTGATAATTTGTTGTAAGTTTAATTATGTTAAAATTGAACAAGGAGACAAGTCTTTTTAAGTGCCTCCCGAATACATCATTTTATTTGCATTCATTTAAAAACGAAAAATAATTTTTATAAAGTGTGATATTACACATATTACTAAAGCTTGTCTAATGATAGATGCCAAGTATCTTTGGATTTGTCGTTGTGAAGAAAACTGAAAAAATTTTAGTATGGAAAATGCAGAATTCCCCAACATCTCCATACTAAACACCAATTTCATAGGTAAGGACCTAATATGTTATTGGTAATGTTGAATTTAAATAGTAGTTTAATAAAATATATGGATACACTATCGTTTTAGGCATGCCTGTAATGATAGAAGTATTAAATAAATAAAAAATAAATGTTCAACCAAAAAAACAAACATATAGAATAGTATGTATAATAGTATAGTATAGAAAAAGTATCTCTTTAATTTCTTTTTTAATTTTAGAAGTAAGTAGTGTCAAAATAGTTTATATTGAAATAAATATAATTTACGGTTCACATGAATAACAAAGAGTTTTTTAATTACAGGTAAGAATTATTGATTTAGGGCGACTTGCATGAATTTTAATTCAAGATTTAAAACTAGATTTTTGACATTTTTATTATGGCAAAAAATTACTAAATCGAGATTTAAACTAGGTTTGAAATTTCCTACACGTGGTCCTTAATCGAGTTTAAATCTCGATTTAGATTTCCTGCTAGTGGGTCTAAGTGTTTATTTTTTGTTAATGTAGAAAGTGTTTTATGAATAAAATAAACCTTATATTACAGAGCAGCACATTGAGTTTATTTTTGAAGTTTTCTAAGGAAATAAAATTTCCGTTGTATACATATTACTGATATGATTATGTAGGATATAGGACTGATATGATTATCTCTGCCTACCCCTTCGGGGAAAAAGGGGTGATGATATAAAAAAAATAATTAAAAACCGTTTATTTTCCAATTATTCATACAACCTGAAAAGAAAAAAGAGCAAAATCTTAATTAAAGATTAAGTGCACTGTTGTGAGTGAGCCGTGCACACACTAGATAACACCATGGGGGCAGACGCTGAATCCTCCGATACCAAACATAGCTGATTTTCTTTGAAATATTTTTTTTAATTTAAATTTAATATATTTATTTTCTTTATTCAGAAAACTATCTACGAGGTTTTTAGGCAATGTGTTTATGTTATGTTATGTGTTGTATTTTTGCTATGTTATCAAAAGTAAATATTAGATCAATCAACTTTGTAAGTGCAGTACCTAGCAGCTATCTCGACGCCTGCGTCGATGAACTCTGAAAGCTAAATCATCGAGATGATTTGTCGCCTAGACTTCTGTCGCAAATGTTGGATGGCTCCCTTGTTATTTGTGTGTGGAGTGATTAACGATGACAGTTATTCGCTATAAATTACATTTCAATGAACAGCTGTCCATTCTATTATCTGAGCCTCTTGTAAAGTTTACTAAGTTGCAGTCAGGTCACAGACCTTGATTTCCGATTTGTTGTGATTTTTTTAGGTTTTGTTTAAAAACTTTTTGAACACATTTATTTTCAACAAGCTGTTGACCGCAACTTCGTCCACGGTTACTAGTTTTTTAACTATCCCATGGGAACCCTTTAATATTCCGGAAGAAAAAGTATCAATGATGTTAACCAGAGATGTAAGGTATCACCATGCAAAATTTCATTGAAATCGGTCCAGCCATTTCGGAGATTAGCCCGTACAAACAGACGAACAGACAGAAAAAAAAATTTAATATCATTTTTTTTTGTATTTTCCTTCTTTTTACATCTTGATTTTTAAGCACTTTTTTTTCAATGTACAGACATTCGACCTGTTCAGTTTTATTATATGTATTGATTTATATATTGTATATATATTAAAATTATATAAAAAATATAAATTAAAATTTGAGATTTTTATAATAATGCATATCTGAGATTGAATTATCAATCTTCAGTATTTCTATTTGGATGCCTCCGTGTATCGACAGTCTTAATATTGCAAGCCACTTCAGATCACTGATTCTGTTTTCAAGAGATTTCAGGCATGAGTCACAGATGTAAATATCATAATTACAACAAATAATAAACGTCTGTTTAGTTTACCAGACGTGGAAGCAAAATACCACTTTTCGACTGTTATGTTTTGAGACAGTTTTGCGATTCACTGTGATGAGTAGTGAATGCAAGGGTTATTGTGAATAAACTGTTGTTCATTAAACTCAGTGGTTTATTACATAGGAATTGAACTGGCCCGACCTCTTGCACGGCAAGCGCCGTGTTTCCCAATCTGGCCATACATCAGAAGTTCTGCAGCAAACAGAGCGTGTATGGTTGTTTTAGTTAGTTATCTGTCGAGTGTCGACTACTACTCATTATGTAGGTCAACGAATGCAGCTTATCGGTCACCAGTCCTGATCTCGCTCGCCGGTCGCCGCTCACTCACTCAGTGCTCTGTGAGACGCCGCCGGGCGTGCACGTAGCGTGATATGACACCGCGCATGCGCAAACTACGCGAGTGAACAGCTGATCGACACTGTTGTTGTTTTGTGAATCTTGTGCTGTGATATCGACGAGATGGGCCAAGCCTTCGGCACCAACTCCCACAACGGGGAGAGGCACATCGCGAGGAAAGAGATCGGTACGTGTTGACAGCTGTCTCTGTTGCAGTAGTTATCTGATCATGGACCAATCACACCTGTTCCAGCTGCGTGTCTTAACAATTCACTGGCTACAAACTTCGTTACTAACTCCCGAAATTATAATTTATGAGATTTGAATAGTGCGATAAAATACATGAATTGTGTACCTGAATCAAATAAGTCAAAACAAATATTCACTCAATCATTGCCTATCAGATAAGTATTGTATAAACAAATTGAAATAATTAGGTCTTGACGTCATTAAATATTCTTTCTTTTATGCGTAGTATTGGTACAATTGCCAATTGAACAATTTTTGGTTAATCTCAATAAAAGGCAATGTGACAAATCCTATAAAGCCTGTTGGTTATCCGGCACTCCCATGATACAACCAGATGTGGTGACGTCAACAAATACTTGCACTTGTATCTATATAATAACAAATTTCAACACCGCAATCTGGTTTCAAACATGCCAACAATCCTTTATACATTTAGTTATATTTACACTCCTTTGTATCTATTCGTATTTAGGTTGAGGATGCAGGTGTCGCTAAATGTTCGTGGTCCCCGAGAGAGATGGAAATAAAGATGTTAAGATACTCATTAGCTTAATTCTTTAAAGTCTTCCAGACTTCGTCAAATTCATAGAGAGTTCCCTAAGAGCATTGTTCCAACCCTGTATTCCCTTTTCTGAACCTAATATTAGGTCCTTACCTATGAAATTGGTGTTTTGTATGGAGATTCTGCATTCTGCATGGGAATTCTGCATTTTCCATACTAAATTTTTTTCAGTTTTCTTCACAACGACAAATCCAAAGATAGACAAGCTTTAGTTATATGTGTAATATCACACTTCATAAAAATTATTTATCGTTTTTAAGTGAATGCAAATAAAATGATGTATTCGGGAGGCACTTAAAAAGAGTTGTCTCCGTGTCCAATTTTAATACAATTAAACTTACAACAAATTATCAAAACAAATCAAAAGAGCTCAAAAATATAGTCTATTTTTAGACGAGGTAATTATTTTTTAGGAATACTCCGAATCTTAATAGTTACAGACAAAATACAAAAAAACACCAATTTCATAGGTAAGGACCCAATGTATGCCGTAAGGAACAACAAGTGAGTGATATGTTTTGGCATGATTGATCCCGTTGATTCCAGATTTTTTTCTGATTCTTTGGGTAAGTGATCTCATGCATCTCTTCTAAAAGCAAGCAAGCTAAACTAGACATTAGCAATTGTATTGTGTTGAAGTGAAGTTTATACAAAAATCAGCTGTTCTTCTAATTAATATAAAAATACACAGGCGTGGATGACAATATAAAAGGACAAACCTTTACAACAAGATATGCCGCACCTCTCCCTTTCCTGAGGGAGGGGGCGCATTCAGGTTATGCTTTACCAAAGCCCTAAGTGGCCTAAAGCAAGGTGGTGTTTAGTCGGTAGGAGTCCGACATAACCCCCGGCCGGCCGGTGGGTATCCAATGAGGGATTCACCACCTCCTTCTCCCGCATGGGAAGGTAAAGAGTCCTCCTTCAGAGGCTCGAAAAAAAAAAACAACAAGATACCCTCTGATATTAAAAATACTGACTCAATCGAAATATTCAAAAAGCCACTAGGCAAGCACGTTATTTTAAACTGTTAAAGTGGTCTGGGTGTTAACATCGTTATCCACCCCTACGGGGATGTATAAGCGTGATGATGTGTTGTGTTATAATGCAAGTGTATAGTGAATTGCTAGGAAACAAAATTATTTGTATGACGACAAATGTATGTACTTCTATATTTATGCTCTCATGTAAGTGATGGAGCATATGTCTTAATGAGAATAAATGTCTTTAAACCTTAACCTAAACTTAGACAATCTCCAAACATTTTGAGAGACTAGAAAATCTCTGGGGACTGGGTTATGATCGTTATTGTTTGCGTAATTTTCAAAGCTCGAGTACCTTTTGTCTATTTACTGGTTCGGATATTCTCTTTCTTAATGGAATGATGATACGGTCCAAGTTGGATTACGCTCATTTAGGATGCAAACTTGGGAGCTCTTGGATATAATCGTTAAACCGTTTTGTTTCTTCTACCACTTCTGTACAATTATGCATTTAGTAAGAGCTAAAGCTTTTAATAAAAAAATAATCCTTGCCTTTTTAACCTTGAGAATGCATCGATACAATGGCAGAGTTATCTGTGTAATATGTATCTTCCAGAGAATATCCCTTGGGTGTGGTAGGCATTCAAGTCTGTCTCTGCGAGGGTGGCTTAAATTATATAGTGTATAGATATGTGTACTGTATAGCTTAAGCAACCCTCATTGGGTGGTGATGTAACGGCCCATACTCCTCATGTATTTGTTTGCATGAGGAAGGCCTGTGCCCAGCAGTGGGACGTACATAGGCTGAGGTCGACTATGGTGCTTAAATCGTTCAAGTAAAAACGTAACACCTAGTTTTCATAAAAAGTAATAGTGCTCGTGAAAAAATAAAAAGTAATAGTGCTCGTGAAAAAATAAAAAGTAATAGGGCTCGTGAAATAATAAAGTATACTACCAACCCATCCCTTCCCTTGGGTGTCGTAAAAGGCGACTAATGGACTTAGAACTGCACAACCATCCAATAGCTTACAGCGGCGACGGGCTCACTACTTGTCACGCTGACTGCTGTCACTACTTGGTGAAGCGCAGACTATGGCAATGGACTAATTTTGTGGAGGTTTTTGACTAGTCGCCGACTAACCCTTACCGAATAATAGTCGTGATTGTATGTATTAATATCATCTGTAGGTAGTGCAATAATTATGAAACGTTTTACACTAATGACACCTGCGCTGCACAAAATGTAAAACTATCACCTGATTAGATTACAAGACAATGGACGATTTTGAGTCTACCCTCAATGTGCGAATTGTAGAGTAGGTACTTTATAATTAGTTACAAAATATGTCACAATATCACGCTCAATTATCTGGCTTGTCGCCTGAATCTATGATTACGTGTATAGTTTAGTATTTGTGTCAAATCTATCGATTGCAGGCGTGGATAACATCAGTGAAATATTTGGTAGATATAAATTTTTCAAAACAGTTGTTTAACCACTGTCTAACTAGGTGGTAAGCGGCCTGAAGTTGCTAAGAATACATGTGATACCTATTTTTCATCTGCCTAACAACTACAGCTACACCTACACGTGTATCTCTCTGTATCTACACTTGGTCTGCAATAAAAATTTTACGGCGCCAATCTGTGACTTGAAATAAAAGTCATAGCCAATAATTTAAATGTCTGCCTTACAATTCAAACTGGCAATGCAAGTTTTTATAGGAATACAGGTAGAGTAAGGATAGAAGTAAATATTATATTATAATAATGTTACCATTTCCTCCTTGGTATATAATATTTATCAGGTAAACACACGTGATGATAAAGCACTACGGTCTTAGTTAAATAATATTGACTACATGTAGAGTAATTATTATCAAGATATGAAGTATATTGTAGCCCTGAGTGTTTAGTAATATAATATGAAATATCCTTTCAGACATGTTCATTAACTAAGTTATAAGCAATATTTTCTCAACAAAAAGTGATGAATTGATGATCAAACAATGAGTATTTTCATTCATCCCAAAAATCTGTAACAAAATTCTAGATCATGTCTTGAATATTTTGTTTAGGTGTGTCAATTGTCGATATAGATTTTAGATTTTTGCGACCTTGAGTATAAAAACGTTTTTGCTGTCGAGATAAAGTGGCATGCATGTGTAACTCAACACAATAAGGTTTATCAAAACAAAGCAATAGGTAAATACCCTGGTATTAAGACCACTTTGTTACGTGTTTGTTGATGATTATATTATTTAGACCATAAACTTAATGTTTACTTGAGCTCTCCATAATGGCGGCTTTGACGAGTACATGTTTATAACTCAGAGTAAACAGAACTGGAGTAGCCATTAGTCAATTTCTCAAACATTTTTTTCTGCCATTTCTTGCGGGGGGTGAGGTTACCACTACACTCAAAGCCAGCCGTTTTTACAAATGCACACATGCATAATTCGACACACAAATATAAATTTCACGCACACACACGCTTAAAATAGTCACGTGGGGTGTGCGTTTTGACAACGTCACAGCCGCACTCCCCACGAGACTAGCGCTCGAAATTTGAAATCGTAGAATTCTAAAACATGAAATAATGAAGTAAATAATCATGAAATCTTAAAAATTATAATTACAAATAAAAGGTGACACCATCTTTTAGCATAATCGATGTTTTCTATTTATTTTTACAACAAAAAACAACACAGGCAGGCATTTTTGCGGGAGCTCTGTTCGCCGCAACGTTTACAATGTTATGGCTGTCAAAATGGCGGCTCAACTAGTTTTATTAAACGTGCAAGCATCCGATGCTTGTGCATTTGGCAGAGGGGAATGTTAGACAAAGGCTACTCCAGTTCTGTTTACTCTGAGGTTTATAACGATACTTCCTTCAGATAAATAATCAATTGTATACTGCGACTATTGCGTCAAGTGGTAGATTATGATGGTCGTTTGCGCATCGCTTACCTCTGTTATGTAATGTCACTTCCTATAGAACTGTCATGCTTCATAACTTATAAAATCTTCTTCCTGCTTTTTTTCCCACTCTAGGTGGGGTCGGAACTGTCTCCTTCCAGTCTACTGTGTCACTCGTGTCAGTTATTTTTATTAAAACTTGATCTGGAGATTTTTTCTATAGTAAGATTCTAAGCTACCTGATGGTAAGTAGTAGGGCACATAATGATATGTGGATACAGCCAGGGTAACAGCAGCAGACCTAGCCGCCTCTGGCCCTACCCTGTTGACCCATAATGTGCCTTTTGCTGATAATTCAAAACAGGAAATCACGCACAACTGCACAACTGTGGTGTATTTATAACGGTGTACCTGAGACGAGACAATAAGGAAAATTTTGATGTGTCATCAACACTGTTTCAGTTATATAATTATTATGTATACAATTGCGCTGCAAAGAAAATATATTACCAACGCAGAGGTTATCAAAAGGTGGGACAATATGGGGTTTAAGGGAGTTAGAATGTGTTCATATTCATAGCGGGTTTATTACTAATGAAATTACACAAGATGACAGTGTTGTTTTGATTAGAAGGTGAACGTAGAGGTTGAACACCTAGACCTAGAGATTAAGATTAGCCCTAGAGTGTTAGATGTTTTAATTACGGTTGCATTTGTTATGTTTGTAGAGTCAGACTAGTATATATCTATCATTGAGATTATTCCTCTCCAGTTTTCTTCCACTCGTATCGGTTGTTCGTTTTCATTTGGTCCACTCGTCTACTACAATCTTTTGATGCTTAGTAACTAAAATCTCCCACAAATTGCTCGTAGAACAGACGGCCGTTGGGGCGGAAAAGTTCTTTAATGGCGGCTACGCACTGGCAAGCGCAGCAACGAAGCCGCCGGATGTGAGCAGCGCAGGATCGATTGTTATGGAAAGCTTTGGGGGCGGCCTATGTCCAGCAGTGGACGTCATACGGCTGATGATGGTGATGATGAACTAAAATATTAGTTGCGTATTCCGCAACTCTTAGAAGAATCACATTATATTTTACAAAAGAAATATTTAACATACATGTCCACATGCAGACATACCGACAGTCTACCAAATAATATTGATTGCGTAGTGGCACCTCGCAAATCTTATCCATGTTAGTGCACTTTCATTAATATTGCACTCACGTGCAAAATAATCTTATCAATCTTTTATTTCGGCTCTTCAATATTATCTAAAGCGCGCTCATATTTCACGATTCATTAAGCAGGCTGGCTTTTTTGGTTACCATGGCCTATAGGTAGGTAGGTCGGCTTCCTTTTTTCCATCTTTATTTCCTCCTAGATCCAGGACTTCCAGTATGTTTCTGAATTGACTGTAAAGACAGGAAACTTCAAGAATAAAGCGGAATGTTCCCGACTCTGGGAAATTGCTATTGGCAAATGCGAATGGAAAATAAACTGGGAAATGCCTTTGCACTCGCATATATTACTGCACTTTCTTTTCCGGACGCTATCTGATTTGATGTCAGTGAATTGTACCTTTTGATTGAGTGAACCGTGGCTTTCGCAAACGATATGGCGCTTCGTGCCATTTCTTTGATTATTTGACTTCCATCTAAGTACTGAGTCAACTGCCTAACTCTATGTTGCTTGCTTCTGCTTCAAAATAGCAGTTGCATTTCAGTTTTTCGGAAGGTATGACAGGCAGTGAAGTTTCTGAGTACTGTGAACTTACTCCATATTATTATGACATAGATTTTCAACGCGCTATGTGAATCCTACAAGTCCTGCAACTCTTTAGGTGACTTTAGTGACAAACCATGAAATGGACAGACTGCTTGTCTGCCAGTTGGTGTGAATACTTCTTGAAACTCTTTCTCGCCATCTGTTACAGGGGGACTTAACATATCTGGCGAAACTTAGGTGTTAACACCACTGCCTACCCCTTCGGGAAGAGACATGACGATGTGTTATCTTATGTTGTAAAACTCTTTTTTTTAATAGTGTCCTGTAAATTTCTTTTCATAATCATCCTGGATCAAATTGTACTGTTTATAGAACTCCATTAAATTTTCAAGAGTCAAAATTTGCTTGATTTTTTAAAGGCATGTTGTGAACTCCTTTAAGTCTTCTCTTTGTTTGATAAACTTAGCAAAGTTGGAGTGTGTCCTCGATTATTAACTGGTATACCTAAGTGAACACCCAAGATTGCCTCCTTTGTAGGAAGTTGCTTCGGATGTGAGAACTGTACAGTGGTTTAGAGTTGGATAATTTACGACTCCGATACCGATAAACGTGAACCTACCTTCACCCGTTTTAATATGCGTTAAATGTTTGAAGAACCTGTTGTTCATCTTTGTACCTACAAGCCTAAAATTCTTAAAAATGTTTAAGTAATGTAGTAATGGGATGACGATATTCGACGGTTGGCTGGAGTTAGTGTGGGCTGGATGAGAACGGCCGAAAATCGCGAGCGGTGGCGTGCATTAGGGGAGGCCTATGTCCAGCAGAGGGCAGGAGTAGGCTGAAGATGATGATGATGATGAATGTAGTCCAAGACGTCACTTCACTTGAACCTTGACCTTTTCTCTTCACTTGTTCCTGGATTTATTTCGGGTTGACGTTTTTGTTTTTCCATCCATTCTTAATTTTTCACAGACCATAATATCTCTATTTTCCTTTTTCAGCATATCATCGTTAACATAATTTTTTTAAATGTTTCTTTACCTAACTACTATTATCACTTTCCAGTGAACGGAAAGTGATACGGCCCACCTACACTCCATACTCTCGTACTCGCGTTCCCTCGTGTCTCCTCGTGCAGTGTAGCTGAGCCGTAACTTTTTCGACTGAGATTTGGTTGTGGTAAATTTCGTATTTAGCGTGAACGGGGCCCTGTTCATGTTCTCTTTAGTCTCAGACACTCAGTTTTTACGAATGCTTCTAATGACTCAATATGTAATAGGAAGTAATTAATTGGGCAGCCATTTAATTATTTAGTCAGCAACAAAAAGGTCAGCGGAAAAATTATTTGGGTAGCAAAGAAATATTTTGTCGGCAATATCATTATTTGGGCAGCAATGTATGTTACCGGAAATGTATAAAATCAAGGATCAATTCCTAGGAAATGTATTCTAATAGATATTGGGTTAAGGTTATTTTTTATGACTGACAAATTAGAAATACCTGCTGCCCATAATTTACTGCCCAATTAGTTATTTTAGCTGACCAAAATTAGAATATTTGCTGTTTTAATAACACCCTTAAGTAAATGCATCAAGTAGTTTTTCTACTTGTAATATAAATCAAGCCACTCAAATCCGGGCTCCGTAGTTTAACTTCAGGGTCACATGCTGCCGTACCAAGCATATCGTCAAACTATCATTCCCACGATTGTACTATACCGGCAGAAAAAACTGTATTGCGTCTTATATGTTACAATTTGACTTTCAAAGATCTTGTTCTGTTATTGTTTGTCCTTCTTGTCTTATCAGAGGTGATTTATTAAGTTCTGTTAAGACCTCTTTTGCTCTCTCCGGGGTTCAGGAGTAATGATATGCAAATACGTAATAGGTAAAGGTTTTACTAATTTAATTATAAATCATTTGTGTTTTATCCGAATGGGAACAAAAATTTTGCATTTATTTTATTAATAATAAGTGTAAAGTCATGAGGATCAGACAGACTCGTGACGAGGAATATTAAATCGCCCTATTGTTTAATTTGATTTTTGAATCATTATAATCTCTATTTTGAATGTTCTAACTTAACCAGACTTTCTGTTTACACAGTCTGAAATTATCTAAAGGCTCATGATTAAGATCTACATTTTCTACTCTTCAGAACTAAAATCTTTGGGGTAAATTTTACTGGAGAATACAGTAGAAAACCGTATATTGCCGTGCAATAAGTAGGTGCGGTCTTTTACGAAACCGAACCTTCCCCAAACGAATAAGGTCTTTAAATATATTTCAAGATGCACATTTTTCAAGTTATTGGCGCACATTTTTGAAAAAAACGGATTTTTTTCATATTTTTCTTTTCTGGCCATGTCCGTTTTAAACGTCTTTCTGTGAGGCGGAAAATTCTCTACCTCCTGTTTAAAAATGAAATCATTTACATGAATATGTGTAGGCCAACACAATTAAGCCCGCACGGAACACTGCTATAGCAACGAGCATATTGTTTGATGATTCACAATCAAAAATAACAATGCAATGTACAAATGGGCTAGTTGACTCATGTAAACAATTACTACGCATAGTCAAAATCCGTCAAACGCCAGTCGCAACCAATCAAGCATGTCTGTCGGCTGTGTCGCCTATGTCACCCATGCGCATTGAATTGTTTACACAGATAATTCTTAGACCATCATGGTTGAAAGCGTTTTTGACAGTTAAGCAAAAACGTAATTTCAAAATTAAAAATGCTGAAATTGTAACACATGACATGTGTTAAAATACGACATAACGTTCATATTGTGATAAAGGCCTCAATTTTTTTTTTATGGTGATGGCTAACAGTAATGACTGGAAGATATCCCTATTAGAGATAAGTCCTCCTTCTGCTTTTTACACTGTATTTTTTTTTGTTTATGTGCAATAAAGAGTTTATATGAATCATTTGGGGTCCAATAAAAAAGGGTCAACTAGCCTATTATCGGAATAATATGGCATTTGAACATACCTCCGTCACCTTCATATCTTCAAATTATCATGTAATATCAGACATGTCAGACAATTAACAAGATTTGCAAAGGCTAGTCTTGAATTTCGCAGTGGCTATAGAAAAGGCTCTTTCTTTGCATCTTTGGATTATTGTTTGGTTGATATTCGCATACAAAATGTGTTATTGTTTATTGAATAGATCATATGATATGATGATATGATTGGTATTAATCCTTATCAAAATGAATCACTTCATGGTCAAGACTGGTTCAATACTTCAATACACAAAAAGAATGCTTATATTATATTAATATTTATTATTAATATTTATTATATTCTGAATGAAAAATGTCTTAATGTTTAAATACATATCTATTTATTGTGAGCGGGGCGGGAAGCTATTTTTTCCTTAAACAGTTTTATCATATTATACATTTTTTTTTATTTTCCATTACATTCACTCATTTGAAACCTAATAGCTTGGCCAAAATTGCAAACAAATATACACATACCTAACTCTGTAGTGAGAATATAACCCTCCTCTTGGAAGTAAGTGTTATTGTTGAGATGGGTGACCAAAACTTTAGGATCTCGAGTTATGTTAAGTCGTTGGTCCCGTTCGCTATTGCAAATGTTTCTACCCACCAATCCGCATTGTACCAGCGTGGCACATACCCCTCATGTGTTTCTCCATATGGGAAGGCCTGTGCCCAACAGTGGGATGTAATAGGCTGGGAATGACGACGACTCGGTACTAACCGAATGACAGTAATGTCATGTTTTCCGTTCAACGAAGTGGGCACGGGTCAGCTAGTCACTAATGAAGCATAGTATTGTACTGAATTGAGTTGAGGAAATATAACTTTGACCTTTATTGTTCACCATATTATGTACATTTATTTATGTTCCACAATAGAGCTACATACTAACAACATGTAGTCTAGATAAGTTGAAAGTAATCAAAAGAACTTATATTATTCTTTATATTCATCAGAGTGTATTGGTATTGCTCATAAATGACCTATTAACCTTTTATCTCGACAAGTGTTAAATTTATCTTCTTTTAGCTCGAAACCCATTTTATATCTGACATTTAGATAGACTTTAAGTATGCTTTTATTACTGTTTTGTTGAAATATTATCTTCATCATAAATAATTATAACACACAATATAATTTAATATGTACTAAAGATGAACTATTTACGCGTTCACAAGGGTCGCCTTTCAAGATTTCTTTTATAACCGAAGTCTCATATCCTTTGAACTTTTAATTAAATTCCAATCCAAACATAATTGCGAAGCTTTTTCAACGCAAACAGTATTTATAATGATGTAGATAATCTCTATAGCAGGAGAATAATCTTGAATAAATATATCTTTTTTCCTTATGGACCATTTTCTAAACGACGCATTGCTATATTAACAGTGGCGTGTTTGTTTTAATGTATTTACTTTACCACTCTTTGTGCTTTGATGTTCACTCTGCTGGGGTACGACGAGGATCATGTTTCTGGATTCTACTTTATTTTCAAGAAAATGTTTTATCTTTTTCGGTTTTTCCAAGCTTCTCGTATTTTAGCCAGCATAAAGTCAGACGGATTACACACATTTATTTTGTGCACCTTTATCTCGTAATAGGGATTTGGAACCCTACGTCTATATAAAAAACTCAAATTTGCCAAATATCAGTGGGTGCAGGAAGATGATAGCTTATAGAGGCAGTAATTTAAAGTAGTCATTTAAATTTATAAAAATTTTCCTCATGAACATAACATTTAATGAAAAAAATTATTTTTCCAACCTTTTAAATCTGTTCAAATGTTTTTTATCCTTGATAACTATTTTCGCGGTTTTTTATAATTACTAAACTATTAGTCATCAAGATCATTAAATACAATTTAATGTTACATTTAATAAGTCTCATAAGCCTAAGTATATATTTATACGTTGTAAACGAATAATTTTGCAACAACAGAGGTGTTAAGATCGTTTTAGTCATCAAGTGGGTGTTGCTGTCAGCTCAATCCAGCAATTTAGCTTAACAGGTTTCTTACGTTGCTACTTTTTATAGGTTTTAGACCTGTCTCGACGGACGTGTTGAGCGACTTGTGACGAGCTGCACTGGCAGTACTTGCGTAATAAGATTTATATTATTTACTGTCATGATAAACAAGAAAAGCACTGGAGCAGATGTATGTTACATCGAGGTCGAAAATATCATCATTAATGATGATAGTGCTAATGGAATCACTTAAGAACTTTCTGCTTCAGCTGCGGTAAGCGAAATGTTTTTCATCAGTGAAAACTTTGAAACTGTTATTACAGACTCTTTACTTTTACTCGCCAACGATTTGAATTCTTGTAATTGAGTAAATAATTTTTACTTAATCTAATGTACGTTATCATTAAATGAACAAAAGCAAACAGATCAATCGAAGAAGGTAGTCTCAAAGCAATATGAGTAAAAATTTAGCTGGAGTTACAGTTACTGCTTTTAGAAATTAAGCAGCCAACTAGGTTGGAATCTTCGCCAGGTCTTTGGGGAGTAATATAATGCTATAAATGGATTTGCTCGCTGCGTGTAACACATGAAATCGCACACGTTTGTTTGTTATGTCCCACGCGGACGCTGACGCAGATCCCTGGAGCTCGGGCCACACGCTAACCAGAAACAACTATAACATTGGAGAATATATTTATTTCATCAAAGAATTACCTTTTTTCACATGATGTGGATTGAACAAATGTTTTATTTAAATCAGAAATAGTCCGAATGCAACGTATTAAGCAAAATTGGTACAGTTGTCCCAACCAGCAAGAAGAGATAAGCCAGCCGCTGGTAAAATAGCCAGTTTCTCAGTTGTTCGGGAATACAGGTGAAGCTCGCTTCTACCTTCGGCCTTATCGTCACTTACCATCAGGTATGATGAAAGCTTGCCTGTCATATGTAAAAAAAATAAACCATACTCGTATGAGGCAAAATTTTAATAATTGCCTCATTGTTTTCCCAATTCATTACTGATTAAAAGTTTATTTATATGTTGTTTATGCATTTCGTTTCCATATTATTACCTTGTGATAAATATTTTTTAATTTCATTTGTTATCGTAACTAATTAGCGTTTATTTTGATATATGTTTCAAATTTTTATGGCCTTTTTACAATTTATTGCAGTTTTCAAGATGGATGGACTATCCATCGTTGTTACATGTTTCCTCGTGATATTTTAGCGTGTTCTCTATTTAAGTGTCGCAAGTAGTGCACGGTTTCACCATTTATTTGCTTTCCTGTTAGAACCATTATTCAGCTTTTAATACCACGAGTGCGGTCAGGAGACCGCTATGGTAAAAATTCTAAAAATATCACGTTTTTAACAAGAGCAAAATAATAAACATATTATTTTGCTCTTTTAGTAGTATTATTGAATTTTTATCTAATATTATTATTTTATTCTTTTTAACTACAAACAGCGTTACCTATTGATTGGTGGTTTAACGTTTTAACGTTGAAAGTAGTTGCAAGTTGCTTTGTCACCGGATTCTGAACTATGCCCAAAGTTTCAGCCCGATAGCCCGATAGTCATAAAGTGCCTCAAAATTGAGTTACAAAAATCCAACCGTACAAACAAGGAGACAAAAAGATAAATAAGAAAGTGAGTTGATAAAAGCGTGGTAAATAAATGACATGTCTTGTTGTCAAATATTTATATAGAATCAGAAATACGAGTAAAACGCATATAACAATTTCTACAAGATTCTATCTAGCTTTAATAATTTACGCAAAATATAATTTAGCAGTCAAAGGCTTCGCAGCTCAGTGAACAAGTGGTTCTAGATTCTTCTAAGAAACAGGTTTTCGTATTTTTTATTCTCGGTGACTCATATCTCATTTGTCCTTTGCCTGGGTCTTGAACTCGGGATACTAATATATTTTTTGTTGCAACTTTAATAAAGAAAGTCAATATTAAAGGCGATTCACACATGTATACTGCATAATATATCACGCTCATTATATCTGATGTAACGTTTGAAACAACTGATAATCGAATAAGTCCTGATAAAATAAAAACTCGCACAAGTTTGGATGCGTTTTTAAGTTTTATAAGGTTTTTAAATATCGTTTAACACAAAGCTAATCAACCTTTTTTTGTTTCAGGTATGGATCAATTAACATAACATTAACTCACTCAAACGGTAGTAAGTGGACATTTGTGATTTACTTTCGCTAACCAGTATAGAAAGTGCCAGAATGTCACTGTAAGTACTCGAAGAGTAAATGCATTGAATCTTCCTTTTCACAAGTTTCAAGTGATTTAAAGTGCCTACCGTTTGTGACTGGTAGAATTGGTCATGTCACTCATGTCTTTGTGTGCTCCTGAGTCACGGTTCTCGGCAGTACTCATCACACTGGACTGGGGCCATGTATACTGAAATTGTTTGCAGGTTGAATATTGTTTTTCATTTAGTTCGGAGATATGTAGGTTCTTCTTCTGATGACTTATATTACAAATGGTGTGACAAGATTACTTTAGTAACTGCTTCCGCATTTGCCATCACACCACATTTTCTCGGAAATTGAATACTTGTATATTTTTGTTGGATAGGAAGTATTCCAAGGAATAGAAAATAGAATAGATTTGGTCGATATTTCAAATCATGTGTATGAATTTTTTATTGTGCTATCTGGTGCAACTCCTTCGATGCCAACTTTGGACAAGTCACAATACCAAGCAATAACACTGCTTGTCTTTACTTTGCACACCATCAAAAACAGTAAAACAAGTACTGATAAAAATTAGATAGATAAAATCCTTTATCGCAACATAAGAAAACACAGAATACCAAAATACAGTACAAAATGCAATGCGGCCTTAGCTTCTCTTAAATTGTTTTCCCAAAAAATATGTAAAAATATAAATTGTTAATAGAGTATTGTAAGTAATAATCCCCCATGCTTCTCGAATCTCAGCATCTGGTTTCATTCGGTTACATTGTGAGAGCCTGACTCATTCTCCTATAACGCCGGTTCTTAGAATGTTTTGCTCGAGAGATTGTTTGCTCTATACCCGTCTAACGATTACTCGACGTTATGATAAAAAGATAATTACTTCACTGAGAGTGTAATGAAATGTGCAATTGACATTTCAAGACTCCGTTGTCTCGGTGTTGACAGTTTGTGGTTTATGGTTACTTACGTTATAAAGGTCATGTGGGACTGTCGATGCAAGTGCTTCTCTGAGAAAGTAGGTAGGTCATTTATCATCTGTGGCAATCATAACTTTCTTATCTAAAGTGAACCTTTTGGCCCCATGGAAAAGTTTTAGACACAAAGGCGAAGTTCATGTCAGTACAAACCTTTTAACTAGGACGTATAAAGTTACACAGCAAATAAAAATATTTCGACAGTTTCTTGACACAGCGGATGATACATAAAAAATGTCGAGTTTGTGTGAATTTGGCACTTATAAGCAGGCTATTAGAGTAGCCGGGATATTACGTGTGCGATGTGCTGGTTGCAGTACCAGTTGGAGGTCAGCTGCGCCGGCGCCGATCAAGGCGAGCCACTCGCGCGAGACCGACTCGAATTATAAGTGTGTTGGCTGACAACGAAAGAACAGATTTTGTCAATTGTTTTAGTTTTAAGTGAGTTATTTAGAATATCTGTATGCAAGATGTCTGTCGCTCGGACTGTAGGTATTCTATTGAGTGGTATCTAACATCTGTCCTGACCGTTGGATTTTGGTTTGAATTACAGAGTGGTAATGGGTTTTCTATAGTCCCCGGTAACGGTTGTCTCCTTTTCTCAGAACAAGGCCAGTTTTGTAAACAAATTTTCTTTCTCGAAATCAGTATACCGTTTTAGAACATCAGATATGGAATTGAGTTTGAATTATATAATTTAAACATTAAAACTAAAACTTTTTCAGTTTTATTCTAATACTAGCTGTTGCCCGCGACTTCGTTCGCGGTTACTATGGTTTTTTAAATATCCCACGGGAACCCTTTAATTTTCCGGAATGAAAAGTATCTACGATGTTGACCAGTGATATAAGATGAAAATTTCATTGAAATCGGTCGATTTCAAGCCCGTTCAAACAAACAGAAAACGAAAAAAGATTTTTTTTTGTATTTTCCCTTTTTTACACCCCCCTGACTTCGTTTTCAGCATATTTTTCTATGTACAGACATTCGTCCTCTACAGATTTATTATATGTATAGATTTATTTAGTTGTAGGTAGGCTCTTTGAACGAATTAATTGACATAATCCGTAAGCGTCTAAGATGTACTTGGTAACACAGATTTGTCCTGCCCATTTGACTTTGTTGGAATTATAGCATTATTATGATACAGTCACGTATACCTACACTTTGACAGCTAGCGACTCTTAAGTGAAGGGAATAAAAACTCTCACCTGTCAAATGTGTATACATATTTATGTACGTGACTGTACTCAATCGAAAACTATTAAAAAAAAATGTCATTTATAGGATGTCTATATTAACCCGCTGTTTACCATGTTTCTAACCATACGATTATGTCGGTTTTCTGTTTAGATAATAACATTTGGCATCATATCAATATTACCTTTGTATAAATATTTATTTATTCACTACGACTTACTTTATCTTGTTCTTGTGCAATAATTTTGATATAAAATAACATAAAATCATACCACTTCTCCCCGAAGGGGTAGGCAGAGGCGTTAACACTAACATTTCGCCAGATATACACACTCGAACACAATACCTACTGAACATTATCCTTGTCGCGTACAACCAAACCATTGCTCTCAATTTCTTGTTGTACTAATATTGATTGTGAAAAGGCTCCCCGTAAAACTATTAGCCATAATTCGAAACGCCTTTGTCACCGCGACCTCAGTGGTCGTCGATTCTGCATGCGCGGGAGTCGTGAGATCACCGCACAATTGATAGGAATACTGAGCAATGCCAATGTCACCAATGAGCGTGTGATTTCAATTTGCTATCACGTTGGATCGTTGCGTTGCTACGTGAAGACAAACCTTTGTCCCCGTTAAACGCAAGAACGCGCACCGTGAGAGTTTACGTGGCTGAAGTTAATTAAAACTTAAACTATTTTATCAATATAATATAAAATAATCAATCATCTTAACAATCAATAATTACTTAGAGAAAAAAAACAAATGGATAACCACGCCGCTATTAAATAATTTATCGAAAACTTGACCTGAGTCAATTCTATACATAAATTCGAGCTGTGGTAAAAAAATCGAGGACTTCACGCTCTCAAACAGAATAAAATATTGACAGAGACATTGTCATAGAGCTGAAGGGCCTATTCTTTCAGCATCATGTTTGCATTTGCAGTCCACTCTCTTTACCTACATCTAATGAGCTGTAGTCACTTCACTGGTCTGGTTGTCTTAAAAATATGAAGCTTGCTGTTTGTTCATTAGCCAAATAGTCCGGCACAAACCAATGACATTTTGTCAAATAGTCTATTATCAGATTTGTCAACGAAAAATATTCCAAAAAATTCTATTGTTTTCCACCAGTTCTTATCGATGACGATATTTAAAGACACCTTTTCATTTTTTCGTCTATATTTAGACATTGTTCCGAACGTTCTTGATATTGCAACATATTTCTCAAGATTATCTTTGTTTCATGCCTTATCAAAGACAATTGAGCAATATGTTATGGTCCAGTACAATAGGTATAAGTACGTTAATCAAAGGCAGATCTTTCTCATCGTCCTCAGCCTATATGCGTCCCACTGCTGGGCACAGGCCTCTAGAGAAACACATGAGGAGTATGGGCCGTAACACCACCTAGCTGGCCAAATGCGGGTTGGTGGGTAGAAACGGTTGCAATAGCAAACGGGACCAACGGCTCAACGTGCCTTCCGAAGCATGAAGGAGTTCGAGATCACAAAGTTTGGTCACCCATCCACGGACTGACCGAAAGCCAAAGCATACTAACCACTATGCCATCGATCTCGTCGCGATCAATGCGATATTTCTCATTGTTGTTAGTTTTCCGTATAAGTTTTATGAAGCTAGGTGCTAGAACGTGACTCGGACATTATTCAGTAGCTCCACCAATTGAGTGCCAATTAAAATCACATCTTGCTGCTGGGCTGACGATATCCCATTTTTCTAGATCATTCGCAATAAGTGATCTTCGTCTTGTTGTAATATTAATTCCGGCGCCCGACATGTGCGCAAAGGTTTGCACACATAGGTGTACAGAGTGTGAGGCACGGGCTTTTGATACAATTTGCAAATATTTGCGCACATATGTGGGCTTTGGCGTTCCGTGTCGGTTGTTTAGCGCACATCAAAGAGATCACAGTCCAAATGTTAGTGAACCTACCACATTGTATGAAGTTGCGCGAGCGGCGCCGTGGACAGCTATCGTGCGCAAACAACCAAACGTACTAAAGATGGAGTGGAAGAATGAGAGTGATTTTGACTTTATTTATTTGATACGAGCTGAATTAGAATTTTGACTTCGAAAATGCATAAAAATAGAAATGGAAACATCAATGAATAACATCATCAAATAACATCCATTCACGTCTTCGTTTTGGCTGTCTTTTTTTATTTAAATGCACGTGTAATAAATAATTACGCACACTTAAATAATATAAGCAAGCTGAGTCGACTAAATCGTCGCCCATGTTCTGTGAAGTCTATTTAAAAACTGTGAGCTCAAAGGAGTGTTAAAACATTTGTACACATGTCAGTGTCGCAAATCTTTGAGCAAAGTCTTACAAAGATGTGTGCATATCCTTGAGAACATGTCTGACGCTGGCATAAGAATAAGATATTGTTTGTTACGAGCTACATCTGCGTTTCGTACTTATAGCTACGGATTATTAACGAGATGAAGTTTGATTATTATTAGGTGTCGAATAAACCTTTACTTTTCTAACCTTTGATTCTTGTCATGAAAAGTTGCCACTCATTGTTCTAGTTCTACCACTTCCAATGATCGTAATGCTCACTGTGCAGTTTGGCATTTCGCAAAGTTCGTCATCAGAATTAGAAAGAGATTTTCTTTCTATATGATGAAGAATGAAGTGAGTGGTGACATTTATTGTACACCATTAAATATATATACAGATATTTTACAATCGTAGTAAAATAAGCGGCCCTATCGCTGAAAGCGATGTGAGCTTAAAGTGCTAAAAAAAGACAGAAGAAGACGGTGTTTTTCTAGACTTGTTCCTGCGAAGATACTTTGGTTATGGTTAAACCAGCAGATCAAAATTAGCACAATAGTATTCTTTCACAGAAACCCAGAAAATCAAGATGATGTCTTTATCTTACTTATTCTGACAGTAGTCATCATGAAGTTTTATCTTGAAAGATTGTCAAAACGCCATAAGTTATGTATTAACTGAATACACTAACCTACTTTACGCGCGTGAACATTATTTGCGTCTATTTTTGCAGCGTGGGTGAACTCTAGGGAGTGGTTGACATGCCTAAAGTCAAACGAACTATTTATAGTCTAAACACTACGTGACCGACCCCCTAGGTAGTAAATAACATTGTGCTAAAGAGGTGTTTAAAAATATCTCTTTATTCCTCCACTCCATACCTTCTCTGGGACCAGACTTTTATGGGTAAATGAAATGGAAGTATATAATCTTGTTAAATTAGGTTTAAGATTAATGACGTATATAATGTATGGTTTCAGCAAGATCCTCTTATAGTATACGCAATCGGTCGCCTGGCCTTCGCCGTGACTGCTGCGGAAGCCTTACGCCGAATATAGGCCTTCGGTCCGACAGTTTCCACAATGTCATTTGTTTATTCATTCCTGACCTTCATGTTTGTAGACAAAATTACGATGTATTTCTCGACACAAAGCCGTTAGAACTATTTTATTCTAAGCTTATTTCAAAACCCGGAAGAATATATTATCCTGTTAATCACTCAAGCTGTTTTTGTTCTAAAAGTTCAAAGAAAATTATGGATATTTTCATTATTCTATTGTAATGTTACAATACAAAGTGTTTTTTTTTTTGGAAGAAAATTTATTTGCATTCTTAGAATAAATACAAAACAATACATAAGACCTGTAAGGTCAAGCTCTTGTGATATTGTTCCTAAATACGGCCGTATCACACCCACACACTTATATCTCATCGTGACGTAGCAATGTATGACATTCGTCCTCTAGTGTACTTTGTTGTTCTGCAATTGTGTTTCTTGAAAGTCCCGTATCTTAATGGCCCGGATTTATCTGAACTTGTTTCGTAGACATTACTTTATTTCTTTGTATTGCACGTCATGCAGTAAATGTTGTTAAAATGTTGGTTCTGTAATAGAAGGTCATTTTTAACACTCAAACATCACGCCCAATATCCTCTAGGGTTCTAACACATTTTTCCCGATATGTTAGGTCCCTGAACAAAATAAACAGACCCCGCAGACTCATTTCTTTAGTTCGAACCATTAATCTTCTAGCTTTTTCCTAAACTTTCTATCATTTGTATCATATTTGTGTCGCACCATTAACCAGATATTAGGTCCTTACCTATGAAATTGGTGTTTTGTATGGAGATTTTGAGGAATTCTGCATTTTCCATACTACCATTTTATCAGTTTTCTTCACAACGACAAATCCAGAGATAATAATATTTGGCATGTATCATTAGACAAGCTTTAGTAATATGTGTAATATCACACTTCATAAAAATTATTTATCGTTTTTAAATGAATGCAAATAAAATGATGTATTCGGGAGGCACTCAAAAATATAGTCTATTTTTATCTTAATACTCTGAATCTTAATAGTTACAGACAAAATACTAAGACAGAATAAAAACACCAATTTCATAGGTAAGGACCCAATATATGCGTTTATAAGTTGTACTGACAATCTGTAATTTTGAACACAACCAGACTGTCGAATTATTTTAAAAGATAATAAACTCTGTTTGGGAAATGTTAATCATTTTGCACTATCTAGTAACATTTCTTAAGTAATTTTCTGCTGCGTACGGTTAAGTGTGGAACATGGAATCAATTGTTGCCAGCGGTAATGCGGACCGTGAGAAATTATACCATAAGAGTGCAGGTACGACGACGTTGAATGAGTTTGAGTTTCTTATCTTAAAGGCCGACCGCGCGCTTGTAATTTCCCTCATGTTACAGATGCCCATGAGCGGCGGCGATCACTTTCCATCAGATGACCGGTCTGTCCCTTTGCACCTTTCTGAATAAAAAACTCCATCGTATATTATAGTTAAGTCACGATGGATTTGCACGCTCGCTCCGTGGTCTGTCTATTCTAACGACGCACGTGGACGTAAATAAATTATTACTCACGCTCCGTGATTGGTTCTGCAAATATTTGCTCCACAATCAACAAGCGTTATTAATTTTCGCTGGATGTTGAGTTCCTGGACAGGAGAGAGCAACAGGCTTGTTTTGAAGTCCCGACGTACGACGTTAGAAGTCAAACGAACGCAGCCGTCGTTTGTCGATGTAAGGTTTGCGACGTTGCTAACTGCACTCTCTCATAAGATTGCCTTAGTGATCTAAAAAAGTTCTGTATTGGTCGCCTATTGTCGTCCACTGCTGGCCATAGGCCTCCCCAATCTCCATAACGACCGGTCCTGCGCAGCCGGTATCCAGCGACCTTCACCAGATCGTCGGTCCACCTCGTCGGGGAACATAGACGAGTGCCGAAGTTAATATCTATAAATAGAACAAAGGACTTGAATCATATAACTTCTATGTACTGAGTACCATACTCCAGAAATTTTGCAAATTTTATAGAGTCTTAGGTGTGATCCTATTTTCTCTATCATCAATTACATTTATGCTTTCGCTTTGAATAATTATGACTTGTCTTATATGATCCTTAATATTGTATTTCCACGGCAATTTGCGAGTGCTTGTCATCGAGGGAGGTGACTGTCGCGCCTGTCGCCCGATCATTCTATTAGTTGAGGGAATTGGGTCGTTTGCACCAGGCTCGGTGGGTATACACATTAAATATATTGTGATTGCTGTATCAGTACACGGTAAAATGAGACTTGTGGGTGTTAATGTCTCAATGGACACTACATATACACAATAAATTGGCCATCATTCAATTTGTTTTGGGCTTCGCCTATCCCGTTTATATTAGTTTTCTTTAAGTCTGATTCTTTTAGTCTGTGGTAAGTGTTGCTTTGTTTTTTATTTGTGTTTGCTTGATTGCCTCTGGAAATCCGAAATTAAAATAAATTAATAATTACCCTGTTGTAGTTTCTGTGTCACCTAAACAATGTTTAAATTCATTATTATTTTGGTACTTCTTGTTTATGTGGATGGTGTCTCATCAACCTTTATCGCTATATTGTATATGTTTATTGAATGATAATTATATTTATTATGATCAAATATTCTTCCGAGTTTCCCAGTTGGTCCACTCAATATTGTATATTTTAAACAGGAGGTCGTCGCACCTCCATTCTATTTCGGTCGCTGTCGGAGTCATTGGTACAGGAACACCAATTTTCTTGTTTACGTTCCATTCACCGTCACATTAATCAGAATGCTATGGAGAAGTCTTTGTATCTCTACTGCCGGCAGTGTATAACTCCGAATTATAGATGTGTACTACTATAATTTACATAGGTTATTGCCCTTTCCGCTTTTGTTGTTTGTGTTTGTTCTAGGACAAATTTTTGAGATTACAGTCAATGCAATTTTTTTACTTTGTACTTTAATTGACAGAGAAATTTATGATATGGAACGACATTGTTCTGTCATAGTTTAAAGAAATATTGTGTTATAAGATAAGATAAAAATGTATTGTGTTTATTATTAACCTTTTTATTAGTAACCGTTTTATTATTAACCGTCGTTTATTATTAACCGTCGTGCAACCTTAACCTTAACTAATGTAAAAACTAAACTATGCCTGGACAAGTGTGCATGAACAGATCTTCATAAAGCTTTATAGATATATAGATGAACCGGACGTTTGCTGCATATGGATTGGAATATAACCCATGTTATATTGTGATGTTTAGTAACATTGCCTTTTTTCTCTGCCTATGCGATTGCGCAACAACATTATGCAGAACCGACATCACTGCACTATCATTATACGTGACTAATGCCTACTTAATGATATCATTAGGCGATTATCTAGCGTCGTGCAATCCTTTATCTTGGTCTAGACCAGCCAATCTATTGCCAATTCTGGATATTACATCCGCTTTTCATTTTAAGTATTCTATTTGAGTATCTTTTACATTATATTGGGTCCTTACCTATGAAATTGGTGTTTTTATTCTGTCTTAGCAATTTGTCCGTAACTATTAAGTTTCAGAACATTCTTATAAAATAATTGCCTCTTCTAAAAATAGACCATATATTTGAGCTCGTATTATTTAATTTGATCATTTTTTGTAAGTTTAATTGTGTTAAAATTAGACACAAAGATAATTATTTTTAACTGCCTCCCGAATACATCATTTGATTTACATAAAAACGATGAATAATTTTTATCAAGCGTGTTCACACACATATTGCTAAAGCTTTTCTAATGATACATGCCAAATATTATTTATTATGTCTGGATTTGTCGTTGTGAAGAAAACTGATAAAATGTTAGTATGCAAAATGCAGACATCCCCAAAATCTCCATACAAAACACCAATTTCATAGGTAAGGACCTAATATAATACTATTGTCTTTCGTAATATCTTATTTCGATTGCTTGTGTTTGTCGAATTTTCATTGATCAACTATCACCTTGTTTCTAGGGTAAATAATGATGATGATGATGAACCGTCACCTTATTTGTTTATTTTTTCAAGCATAGCTTACTTAGATGTTCTAGTTTCTGTTCAAGGAATCCATTTCATTCATCGTTACGTCACAAATTACAATATGAATATTATTATTCATTCAGTATCTAGATTAGTGTAGGGATATTTTGGTATGATTTTGATTAGATAAAAAACCTATGAATCACTCGAGGAAATTACATTTTTAATCGTCTTAAATTATTTTATTGGCATGACAAATTTTATAAAAAAAACCTTCTAGGCATTTCTAATTACTTACTTAGTAGTTTTATCGTTGTGTCATTCGGCTCCATTTCTTAAATTATTCAAAAATCTCAGTTTCCCCGTTGATAAGATGATGCAATCATTTTTATTAGAGGGAGAACCATACAAAATGTTGTTTTTTGAATGTGAAGACTTTGAATCAAAATCCTTAAATGCATTCATACTTCATCATTCATCTTTACAAAATTAAAGTGAATTCGTAAAAGCAGTGAAACAAAAATATTCCGAGGGTAAAGAGGCGACATAATTTCCCCGTGTTAACTCAAAATTTAGTCTAATTTTGTTATTTGCTTACAAGAGTATAATTAAAACATCGGAACCGTTTAGACATGGCGGCTTACAAGACAGTAATCATAAACAGTGGAGTGTTTCCATTGTGCCGGGGTTGTTAGCTGTGATTAATACGCCAGGCATTCGTCATTATGTTGACGATATTTTAAATGTGTGAGTTCCTTTGTTACGAATTTCGATAAAGATTTTCAAACTGGCATCTTGATTACTTGTGGCATGGTCTCTATTATGTAATAGTTGCTTTTCTGTCATGTTTTTCATTGAACCCCAAGCCTTAAGGTCTTTTACACCATCTCCTTCGATGGCTATTAAATTTTTAACGTTCGGTTGTTAAATTTAAGAAGGTGGGTTAAAGAAGATTACAATCTTGAAGCGTCTCATGTTAATCAGGAAATTAAATGATGTCCCTTCAAACTGCTTCAAAACTAATCAATCATAGTCGTCTTTGCCAGAAGAAATGTGTGGCAGAATCGTGGTAATAGTCTCTCTTATCAGAATAAATCTGTCTTTCTCACCAGAATAAATCTGTCAACCAAAAATACGAGAATAAAAATGTTTTCTCGGCAAAATCATTTTCCCATCCTCCCAGCCAATGCTTTTAATATCATAGTACAATTTTCTCCCACATTCTCATCTCCTGGCGAACATTTAATTTTGCCAATCACCGTCGCAATACAGAAATGTTTTCCAAAAATGAACCCTTGGAGGTTTAAACTGAAATAATGGGGACATCCGATTTTAATTACACAACGTGTTCTATAATTAATGCTCTTTGATTAACAGAACGCAGTTTCGTATCGTCCCAGAATTCGATCTTTATGTCTCGAACCATTTTTATGTTGCCACAAAAAAGTGATATCTTTTAATGATCTTTCCATTAATTAGCGGAGATCTAATGATGGTGCTGTTTCATTAGTTCTGTTAAATTTCCAAAGTCCAGTAGCACATTCCTCTTTAAACTCCTGCCCTGTTCCCAATTTTATTTGGGGCTGGCGCAACTTGTCTTCCTTTTCCACTCTTTCCTATAACTCGCCATGTCGCCACTCCTCCCCTTCCTCATCATTAAAAACCTGCAGCAAAAAGCAGATTCCTGTCCGAATACCGGCACAAGTAGGTAGTACCATTCGTTTTCGTCTGCATTTTATTCTTCGTCTAGATAAAATGTTAAAATAATCTTGTATAATTTATTATGATTTTTTAAAGTCTAATTCATCATCTATATTTGGCTTTTAGTAATAGATACATAGATATAAGTCATTATTTGTGAACTATGCTTTATAATAAACTTATTATTATTATTATTTTAAATTGAGTGGTACTAGTATGTGGATGATATTAGGTCCTTACCTATGAAATTGGTGTTTTTATTCTGTCTTAGTATTTTGTCTGTAACTATTAAGATTCAGAGTATTCCTAAAAAATAATTACCTCGTCTAAAAAGAGACTATATTTTTGAGCTCTTTTGATTTGTTTTGATAATTTGTTGTAAGTTTAATTGTGCTAAAATTGGACACGGAGACAACTCTTTTTAAGTGCCTCCCGAATACATCATTTTATTTGCATTCACTAAAAAACGATAAGTGTGATATTACACATATTACTAAAGCTTGTCTAATGATACATGCCAAATATTATTATCTCTGGATTTGTCGTTGTGAAGAAAACTGATAAAATGTAAGTATGGAAAATGCAGAATTCCCCAAAATCTCCATACAAAACACCGATTTCATAGGTAAGGACCTAATATTATTATTGTTTGTTCTGGCATCCATATGCAGCAAAATACTGGTTGGAATCTGTATAACGAGTTTCACATGTGATCTGTTCTAGGAATTTCGCGAAATTCTTGCAAATTAATGAATTCAGACCTCTATCATACAGCGATGTTCACAATTTTGATTTAGTTGGAAGTTTGATATTCTCAAGTAATATAATGTTATTGTGTTGATTTTGGCTTGCTTTATATTAAACTGCACGGAAACGTAAATATTGTTTGAGTATTAATTAATTAATTAAAATGTGGTTAACTTTACGAGACGGAGACTTTTTTTTTATCTTGGCGATAAATAGCATTTAGTCTTTTGATTGTTGCATCTAGATTTGAGAATTTAGATTTTCTGTAATCTCAGTTGTGCTGATATTCTATTTCAATATAGAAAAAGGGAAAAAAAATCAAAATTCAAAAGCGCATGCTTATGAATGTCATAAATATTTAAAGTCTTAGGGGATGTTTTAGCATGGGCATAAATTGTATTGAATTGTTAAATATCCACTCCATGAAAAGCGACCTTTCTTGCAGAAAAGTCACTAAGGTTCCTGTCTGTAAAAGAACGTCAAGGCAATTGAACGGTTATTGCTGGAACGCAGAAGTTTCCAGATCTCGGTTCCAGCAATAAGTGTTCTGTTGCCTGTATCTGTATCGGCAACTTTGTCTTTCATGATTTTCCTTACAAAATAATAAATCTGAAATTGCTTCTGAGAACGATACAATGTGAAACTTGTGGAAGTGCATACATATGTTGGACACATCAAAAGACAGATATTGCACATAAGGATGGAGTGCATTGGTTTTTTGGTTGTAGGTAAACATTGTTGATGCGTTTATTGGACACACGTTTGACTGTGTTGAGTGAATTGTATTTTATATAAGCTTTATTCTTCGACTTAGTAGGTAAACGTACTTTAAGAATTTTGCGTTTGCTAAACATTTGTATTTTCTAAACTTTATTTTTATTGTTTTTGTACGTTTTCCTGTGAATAACGAAGGGTATTTGATAAAATATCTTGAATAAATAGACAGAGGTTTATTTAGGACAAAGAGGGCAGTTGTAAGTTCCCTCTTTTCTACAACCTTGTATTTTGCAACAGATTCGTAAAAAGGCACCATGTTGTTGCTGGACCTGGACTCCACTCTTTCTTACATCAGGTGAGATGGAGTTATTTGTCAGGTCTTTTAATAGAAACATAAAGTTACATCAGTGTCCTAAACTGTGATATAGCCAAGTAATGTTTGAAGTTAAAAGAGGCAGACAATAATGGAACAGTGCTGAACTATACTAATATTAAAAATATGAAGAGGTAGTTAGTTTGGTTGAACGCGCTAGTTTTAGGAACTTACTGGTCCGATTTAAAACATTCTGACATAACTAACTATGCCAGGCGGATGAACCTCGTTTAAAAAGAAAACATTTTTAAGACAAACATGAGTAATACGCATTACTACTACTACGCGATTTCTTCATGTGGTATACACACATACATATAATCACGGCTATTACCCACTAAGGGTTAGTCAAAACTAGGCAAAAGCACCGCAAAAGCAGTCCAATGTCATAGTCCGCGCTTCACCAAGCAGTGACTGCACATGTGCTCAGCGTGACAGGTGGTGAGCCCGTCGCCGCTGTAAGCTATTGGATGTTGTGCAGTTCTAAGACCATTAGTCGCCTTTTACGACATCCAAGGGAAGAGATGGGTTGGTAGTATTCTTTTAATGAGCCGCTACCACACGACTCCACAACTACGTGGCAACTACGTTATAGTGACCGATTTTAAATAGAAATACCAAGTAGGTATCTTCTATGCGATTTATTCGATGTATGTATATTCTCATCGTGGCTATTGTATGTATGTATTAAATAATTAAACATAGCTCTTGTCTGCCGTTGTGTCACCTTAGTTTTTCCCATTATTTCGTCCAGCACATACAACCTTCAATCCAAGCAATGCTTGACCTTATTCTGTTTGTAATGAGGTAATTTTTCGCCCGACAAATGCAATTATAATCGTGCTATTGTGGCTCGTAAATTACTTGAATTATTTTCTGTAAGGTCCTTTAATGCCTGTGTATCCATTACTTGGTTAGAATTGGCATTACGTTTTTACCTTTTAGTTACGCAGTAATGGCAATGCAGTAAAAGGGAGGTTATTTTTAATCGACCTTAGTAACGCTTGAAAGAATCTACTTATGTTTTTCATTGAAAAAATTATATCTTTTTTAACCAAATGCTATATTACGGGTTATTCTGTTCTATATTACGTGTTATTACACTACTATTATTTCGATCTGCTGCTAAACTGACTTCAATTGTTTTCGTATGTTTTGTATTGTTCGATACAGAACACAGTACTCAATGTCTGTCGGCTCTGACATTTGCCCCAAATCTCATTAATTATTTACACACCTGTCCTAACTGGGCATTGTTTTGTGTGTTTAATATGGTAATTTGTGTTGTGGTCGCCATTACAAGCGTTTAGTTATATTATTATAGAACTGACTTATAGTATACAGAATTATAGAAACAATGTGATTTTGTTTATAGTTCGTACCTGGATAACATACGTATTACCAGTATACTCGCAGAGGGAGGTGTTAAAACGTACATTTTAGCTGTCCTCGGCATATACATATGCGTCCTACTCCTGGGCACAGGCCGTCCTCATGAAGAAACACATAAGGAGTATGGGCCGTAACACCGCCACTCTGGCCCAGTGCGGGTTGGTGGGTAGAAACAGTCGTAATAGCGATCGGGACCGGGCTTAATGTGCCTTCCGAAGCACGGAGGAGCTCAAGATCACAAAATTGTGCTTATGTGCTTATATATACTATATACGACAAATACATATAAATATCATCACCTCCGGGGCTGGCAGAGATATTAAAAACCCACACAAATGACAAACCCCCATATACTTACTAAAAAAGACTTTCATAATAAACTGTAGATCTATACCTAAGTTCAGGCCAGCATTGAACCTCTTTCACGAGTATATGTTTTGTGTTGCATCAGAATGATCAACAACAATAGGCACAGTTATAGTTACTGTACTGCAGTCTGCATCACAGTTGATGTGACATAATCCTAAAGTAGTTGAGTGTTCACATCTGAGCTTGACCGTACCAAAATAAACAGGTCACAATCAAAAGCTATATTCATTGTTCAAAGATAAAGGGTTGACCGATCGCGCCGACATTGCGGCTTGGAACTCAAATTGTAGAGGATAATTTGATTAATTAATCTTCAATTCGTTATACAAAACCGTCGTTGTATGAACCTGTATGCAGATTGGGATCGGACACAGACTGCTAAAATCAAGAGCCTGAAGTCATTAATGTCAGCCAATGATACAATAATATAAAGAACCGAAGCCGAAGAACTCCCACAACTGAATCTATGACTTACCCCAAGGATATATCCATTGAAGGGTTTGGGCTTTCGTCACCCACCTACTGGACCAGTGAGGGTCGGTGAGAACCATCAGAACTTCGTAAATTTTTTGTGCGTAGGTATAGATCAAATATTATTATACCTCTATTATGAAGAATTGCCAAAGCCGGTCACTACGCTGCTAAACACTTGCATACCTTGTGATGTATGTAGTTACAGTCGAGTAGAAAAATATGTAGACGCATTTTAGAGATGACAATATTTATTTCCTTCTAATTAGAGTCATTTTATATCTAAAGTGGTTACATATTTTTGTAGTTGACTGTACAATAAATAAATAATGTCAAATCATGATATATTCGCTACTCCGGATTGCTGTCATCCATGATCCTTCGACTTTCGCGTTTTGCATTATCTCTTACACATTGTAACACAGTTCTATAAATCAACCCCGATTGATTCTGCCACCGCTGGCGATTTGTTTTCATAACAAAGCCCGAATGTATGAGTGTACGTGTTTTTCAAGACCGCTTTTACCAAATTGAAAACATACGGGTGTTCGTGATAGACGAACACGCTGCGTTTTTACGTTTTGTAAACAAATACGATACCTACTTAAAGTAATGACAAATAAGTACCTAAAATCAATTGGCAAGTTTACATTTTTTATTTGAAGCATAATATTTTGATACATACATACAATAAGTTCACATCTTTCTTCTATAGGAATAAGCAGAAATAGGTAGGTTGTGTTTATTAAAAGATTCAAAGGCTGTGCGGTTTAAGCAACGCAACACGCCTTTCCTATTAGAGATGATCAGAAAGATTTGTTCAATCATCCTTGGTCCACGACGAATGTTGCTATAACTTTTGAGATATCAAAATCATATCACCTGGACTACTACGCCACTGATATCCTCATTAATTTTGCACATTATTTTTTAAATTAATATAAAATCAATGTATCTTATTGCATAAAAAAAAATTAAAATAGAACGAAATTCAATCGACACCATCATAATTTTGGTACCGCGCCTAGTTTGTTTACTTCCGAGCTTCAAAATTTTTTATAAAGGCCTTACAAGGTCTTTTTTTATAAGCAAAAGCAAGGTAGCCTACCTTGATAAAATATTCTATGTAAACAGTGATTTAAAAAAAACACTTATCGTGTTATAACTTCAATTACATTTATTTACGGTATCATGTTTGTGCGCGAACTAAACATACAGTTTTGTGGATTTATAACTTCTGAGCACATATCTTTGGATAATACAAATAGACAATAACAACATTTACAATATTACATTAACGCTGGTGTAAGGAGTTGTAGCATCTAAGGGTTCTGGGAAAGTTACCAAAACAACCAAGGGAAAACCAATTACTAACAGCCATTAAATAGAATTACTTTTGACTTAAGCTATGAATAGACTTTAGTCTACGATGGAATGAGCTTTCCCACAAAGTGTTTACTCTGTGCCATAGGTTTTTTAGTATAATCTGCGCATTTGAAAGTCAGTCGCGAAACTCCCAGACTATACACCCGTATGTTCCCGCGTAAACTGTGTTTAAATGTACACGAATGATTTGCGGCGCGGTCGGTGCGAATTTATTAAATCGTCCGTCATATTTCCGCAATGGCTATTAAAGAGGGGGTGCCAACTTCTCCAAGGTAGTAATTAAGGCTGGTTTTATCTTAATGCCTTTTTAAGATTAATTATATTGATTTTGATGGATTGAAACTAAGCTTAAACCCTGCGAAGAATAATGATTAATGTAGCTTTTTGGGCAGTTGTATTTCTAAGTGTTACCATTGAACAATTTCATGGTTGAACTTAAATCCCTCGCAAACCAAGCTACTTTTCATACGTTTACTCTATCCTCTCATCATCATAGCTGTCCAATTAATCAACGTTTGTTATTTTCTTGTATGCTGAATGTTCAGCAAAAATGTAGAGCTTCTCTAAACTATGCGATCTGTACCTACCATGTTTTTAGCAAAATAAAGTACTCGATTTTTCATTTCACTTTTAGTTACAGTAGGCATAATTAACACTACATAAACCATATTTTTGGATCATTACATACTCATACACCCAGTTTCAGAAACAAACTTTAAAATTTAGTGTCGGCATTATCTCTAATGCTCCATTAAATTTATTTATTGAAGTGGCAAAAGAACACCTTAGCGTAGTTTTTACGTTGCACAAAACGACATTAGCACCCTGTCAATGCTAAAGAGACATTAGCTAGAACTGTTTTGTGTGACAACCTTAAATTTAATGAACTTTAAAGTTTTAATGTCTCATTAACAAATGTCGTCCTTAAAAAATCTTTGTGCAACTGAGTGATAGTCTTTATAATATGTTATTAATAATTTTACCTCAAAAAACAGCAAACCACAAACAAACCTGTCATAGTATGAAATATTACCAATAAAGCCGTAAGTTAGCTTGAGGGAACTCGTCAGCTATTTGGATGAAGCCGTCCGTCTGCATCACAGCCACCTGCAGCCTGGGCCGCTGCCAACGCGTCTTGGCACCGGAACCAACTCCACTCGCTTTAGGCTAGAGATGTCCAGAAGAATATCGATATGGCAATGACAGCTTTATGTTAGCTTGGTGTAAGATATTGGGCTTTAAAAATAAGTTGACTATAAACGTCCAGTATGAAAATAGCCCATTCTATTTGATTTTTATAGAAACTAAACACTACGCCACCGAGCTCAGTAGTTAGTACGCTTTGGCTTTCGATATTGAAAACAAATCTACCTTCGCCATGGTCAGGCCGTGGATGGGTGACCAAAACTTATCTCCAAGTCCTCCGTGTTTCGGAAGGCACGTTAAGCCGTTGGTCCCGGTTGATATTGCAACCGTTTCTACCCACCAACCTTCATTGGGCCAGCGTGGTGGTGTTACGGCCCGTACTCCTCATGTGTTTCTCCATGAGGAAAGCCTGTGCCCAGCAGTGGGACGTATATAGGCTGAGTGAAGTGAGTGAGAGAAATTAAAAGCCGCAACTCTCACAGCTATTCAGGGCTTTAGCAGAGCATTAGGCTTACTTCGTATGATTATCAAACCGTAGTTTACTAAGGCCCGATTTTTCAATCCTCAGATAAAATTATCCGCCATTTAAAACTATCACTGTCTCTTTCTAAAGTCATAAAAAGAAAAGGGACAAAGCTAACATTTGACTGACAGATAGTTTTATCTGAGGATTAAAAAATCGGGCCTAAGAATACTCGTATGTTGGATTTATTTAACTTCGAGAATCTTATAAAAAGATTATAAAAAACAAAAGAAACTAGGTATCGTAATATTTATATATTAATATTATTTTTTTAATTATTATTTCACCTAACATATCTGGCGAAATGTGGGTGTTTAACACCTTAGCCTACCCCTTCGGGGTAAGAGGCGTGATGCTATGTTATGTGTGAGTATATCGTAATATTTATTTTATTTATGGATTTAACGTAAACGTCATATTAATTTTATTTATCGATACTCGACAACACATTATCCCCCTCACTACGCGTCAGTTCGCTCGGGGCCTGCCGATCTCGTTGCGGATCAAATCTAGCGCATACAGGCACATTTAAGTTTGGCTGTTTTGTTCCAATCGAGAAGTGATTTAAGAAAACAGACTTCAATACTTCGCATCCTACTTTTCAACGTGTTATTATCAAGTTTTATATTGTATTATTGAACTAGAAACTTGAAAAATAACATCTCTAGCATCAGTCTGAAATCTTAGAGGCATTGAAAGTTGCTGACTGCTCTCGAGTGTTATATTTGGAAGTTATTTTTAAGGTTGCGGAAAGCGATTATTGCGGAACGGGTTGTTGAGGAAATCTTTAGAGGAGGCTTATGTTCAACAGTGGACGTCTTCTGCCTGATTGATATTGATGATGTTTTTGGCACTGGGATATTATACTATATAGTATTTAAATAATACGAATGAACCGTACGTGGTATGGAATACTACTACTAGTTATCCTTTGTTTCTACCCAGCTCTAAATGTTCACAAGTCTTCAATTTAATTTTTTATTTGCAGTTCAGTGTATTAAGGAAAATCTAGCATGTAGCAAGAATACCAGACAATTGAACTCGTATGACGATTTCACATCAGCTTGTTGAGAAAGCGTTTTGTTGGTAACAAGAGCATTATCGGTTCGGTCTCTTGGGTCCATGGTCTTTTACTTACTTATTTGAAAAAATGATTCGCTATGAATTTCGAGGGCCGTCACACTGCACTAAACATGTTACAAGGAACATGAATTATGCATTTGCGTACGCGCAAGCGATAACATTTAGCCTTGATTTATTTATTATTTAACGTATAGGTTGAAAAAATAGCCATATATTCTTTCCTTTGTTGCAATATATTTGCGAGACATCAGTGAACTACTGCTATTATTTTCCCTAGCAATTGACATAAGGAAAAAAAATACACAACACTGACAATAGATTTTGGATGAGCATCAGAATCATGTTATAATTTGCTATTAGAACATCGATCAATACATCCACATGTAATTCGTGTAAGTTGCGTCACATGGGCACAGGTAGAGACAAGCGATATTTACAAAATTCTTCGTGTACCTATGTAATTTTAATAATATTTTCTATTTTAGTTCAAAATAAAGTCAACTTCGATATAATTTATTCTGGAGATTCGGATGTCCATAAGCGGTGGTAATTGCTTACTATCAGGTGATCCGTGATCCGTCTGTTTGCTCCCTATCCCATAAAAAAAATCTACATACCTAATAATAAGAAAAGATTGAATCAGCCCGCTTTAAACTCCATGAAACATTAAAGCCTTACGTGTTCAACATAAGCGTCATCTTAAGTTTTTCCAGCCACTCGTTGTAATGATGGGCACAAAGGTTTTTACGGAAGTACCATTTACTATTTAGCTCGGAATATAAAACTGTGTAGTGAACCCGGCAGTCGCGACGCATCGATCGCGCGCGGCGTCGGGTGAGGGCACTATGCTCACCTGGGCAGGGTTGATACTCCCCCGTTTAGAACAAAGAACACATAGTTATACCATTTACCGGGCTTTTAGCTACCCAAGAACAACTAATTAATTGTCAAATGTGACAGGCAGGATCAGATGGCTTTGGGTAGTAACAATACGCTTTTTTGTGCTATTTTTGGATATTATTTTACAGGTATTGTTATAGCGTATGAGGAGTTTCATGCAGCTATGGAAACTAATTACAAGGTAGAATAAAACCTATACAACATACATACAATCACGCCTATAATCCCGTAGGGGTAGGCAGAGTCCAAAAAGCACTGTGTTCCTTAAGGCCACATTTAGCCATACAAAGATTGGATTTGGTCAGTTGAAAAATCATGAAAGAGTAGTAACAAGTGGCTAGCTCATCGCCTACACAATCACAGACCCAGTACCCAATACGCCCTTAGTCGCCTTTTACGACATGCTAGACAAGAAAAGCAGTTAGTACATTCTTTTTGTATCCCGAACCAACACGGGACCATATACAATTTGGTATTAATATCGCTTACTGTAACTGCAATCTTGTCCAAGCAGGCAGTGATATCAACACCCACATTTAGTCTGCTCTTTAGGTCCTTATGCAAAAAAGGCAAACCATTTGCCATGCACCGGGCCGGTGTAAGGCTAGTAATAAACCGCTGAATTGTTACCAGGTAGGCGGGTATCACTGGGTTCCGTTAGCTTAGTACAACATTAATTTCTGCTTTCCCACTTTTATCTCACTTCTACTTAAAGCAATTCAAATAGTATAAAGTGATAGCCCTGTGTGTCTGCGGGCGCTGCCCCTACTTGCATAACTCGTGCCTGCAATATACGTAAGCGCTTCCAAGTGTAATTGGTGCCAAAACAAACATACTATGCACATATTTATTTTAAAACTAATTGGTCACTTTGTGAATGAGGGAATGAATCCGACCGTGACCGATCTTTTTTCGGGGCCCAGAGATGAGAGATGAGAAGATTATATTTATTATTATAGTCTGAGTCTTAAAATACCTTAACCTAGAGTAACTAGAGACCTTAAAATATTTGTCACCCAATATCTATTCCAATTACTATATTCGCCCTTTAAATATTTTAATGGTTATAAGTCCGTCTAACCATTTGGCCTTCGATTCTGATCATTGTTTGCGACTTTTGTTTTGAATGGCGGAGTTGATTTACATAATCGGTAATAGCATTTGTTACACATGTCTTCACGAATGCTCCGAACGACCCTGAATTTTTTTGTGTGGAAGTGTGCAAAAAATATAGTTCTTATATTAAGAACAAGAATGAAATGAATATTTTGAATTATGTATTCAACGTACCTATCTTCTGTCATTAAAATCAACCCCTTATGTACCTTGTGACACGTGCACTTAGATTGATAAATGTGTTTACCTTTCAGCTTAGATAGGTTTTTATATATTTTTTTTGTATCTGGCCTGGAATCCTTCAGCCACGTACTTACGAATGTTACTCAAGTTTCTCTTCCTCTATTCATGTGGTAATGCCTCGCTATAATAATAATATACAAGATTTTAATATTTTAAGTCAACAATTTTCATTACAATATCAATCGTAGTTAAGAGTTCATTTTATAATATAGATTATCCGCTGCTCTTATTATAATGGCCGCCATCGTACCTCTGATGACATAAACACCAGTGGTGGCTCTCAGTTTCCTTTCACACATTTTCTTTTAATGACCTACCAAAATTTGTATGCGGTATTAACTAGGGCTGCTGCTGATATGATTTGATTCAAGAGTATATTTTTGTAATAATCATATTTTATTATGTTCTCTAGTGAATCAGTTTTTTTGGCTTACACTATAATTTTATTATAATTATAGGTAATCATATAATATTCTACTGTATGTTCAAGGAGGGTGTTGCCATCACAACGATTTCTCCTCACCCTTGTTTGGTTAGCATCGTCCTCATTAAGCTGAATCATCATACCTGTTTATAATTAGCATATGAAATTGTTTACTTGCAATTTTTTTTACATTGTCTGTAGCATCATAAAGATTGGTTATTATTATGAGTTAATTACTATTTAGAAACTACATAGCTCTCACTACAAACAATCATGTAATAACACAAAATCCCTCCAAACGATATAAAAACAATAAACAATGCTATGAAATATAAATTTGTGTTTTAAGTCGACTTCTGTGCGCCTGCTTTCTTAAAACTCTTCTTTTCTTGTTCGGTACGCTCTTGAGAGCAGTCGTGGTCTCTATGCAGGTAGTAGTGTCGGAAGGCGCAGACTTCACGACGGTTCTCCACCGCTGCCTGCTCGAGGTCATCCTGCTGCACTCGTTCAGTGAATCTCCACGGAAGACTTGATCTGGTCAGCCGGACCTTAAATCTCTAGGATTAACAAATTTAACCCTCTACTCATCGTTTGGTATAAAATTGCGATCATGTATTTTATTATTATTAATTATTTTTCTTTACTCTAATTATTTTCCCTTAATTTGTTAAAATGCTTTATCAGTAATTAATTTGCTATCCGTTTTGTTAACAGGTAAGCAGTGCTGTTATAAAGTCAACAAGTAAGTCGTCTACAGTGTGGGTCAGACGCGCCTCTCACAAAAGGGACTTTTTCAATAGACGCGTAAAAAGGCACCTTGGGAATTGGCTGGGACAACAATTAGGTTTTGGTCTAGCTATCTTTGTACACTTATCTAATATTTACCGTTGGTAAATATTGCCTTATTTTTTGGTGAAGCAAAACAAGGTAATTATTTTGAAAGAAATCCAATGTTTTTATTTTATTTTTGCGATACACAGAGTACAAAGGGAGAAGTTTAATGGAATACGCTATAATTTACCACAATACATGTTTTGAGAGTACACACCACAAACGTTGTTACAATTGGTTTTTTTATTTCATTCATTATTTCAAAACATTAGAACTATATTGGTTTTCGGTGCACTGTTACCAAATTGGCAATACTGGCATAGCTACATAAGTAATGAAAATGTGACTAGACATTTTAATTTGACGTGTAATAGATAACGAGGGCTTTGAACCCGTTTGGCATGCGGTCCGGGTCAGGCGCGTTGGCACAAGTTCGCCAAAACTTCGTAGCTTACGATAATTGTTCAACAGATTAGATTTGATACCAGTCTGCATATAGAGTGTAATGATATATGAATGATGCTAAGTTTATAATTAAATTTTGCGTCATTCGTCACTTACGTTCCACTGCTGCCTCCTATTCTCCAGGTAGGACTAACAGGAGGAATATGGGCAGTGACACTATGACCAGCGCGGATTGGAGGGTAAAAACGATTGCAATACCAACTGTTCTAAAATTTTTTTATCTACACTCGTGTTTTAATGTTCGAATTATGAACTCAGACTCGAACTCATAATAACATACTTTTTAACACATGATAATAATGAAAATTTAAAAATGGAAACTGTAACATAATGTCCATTATGCAACAGGTTGGACTCATTATGCAACACTTATATTTCTTAAAAACGCACAAAACTATGGCAAATGTTTTCCAGACAGCCAAAAATTAATAAATAAATTTTTTTTTTTGCTTTATTTCTTTGAATAATGAGTGTAGATAAAGTCGGGTCGGGTCGGGTCGGGTCGGGTAACACAACTCGGTATTAAAACACTCGCGTGATACTATTAAAAAACTCGCAAGGTGTTTTAATAATCTATATTATGTGACAGTCACATAAACTACTAAAATGTGTTTCTTGCGTGTATCAAAAAATTAAAAGCAATATCAATATTCATTTTTTGACATAAGTTATAAGATTCTGCTACAAAGCAATCAATTAAGAGGGGATGCGATCTTGACCTAACAAATTAGGAGTAAACTTTAGTTACATGCACCAGATTATATTTTCTCTTCGCCTTTCTGCTGAAATATAATTTCCTCTTTTTTGGTGAATACGAACCTTTAATTCGGGAGGATTAATAACTATGGCTAATATAATAATATAGTCCATGGGAGTATGAAGATATACGGAACTAATGATGACGTAATATAGCAGACTCATTATATAATGCTCTTTTTATAAGAACATTACAAAGATGTACATAATTTGATACCGCTAGTCGTTAGTGAGCTAGTCCCTAACGTGATACAAGTAACTTCCTTGACAAATGATCCGAGTGCGACGTCCCTCCAGGGCTTACGTATTCCTCGTATTTTATGATATCATTACTTAAGCTTGAAATACCAAAGTAAGATTGAAGTAAACACCGTTTCTTCATTATTGCGTATGGATTTGATAAAATGTAACTTATTTTTCTGAGTATCCGTAACGTGTTTAGTAAAAAGATACTTTTCATCATGTTATTTCTCAAAATAGTTTGTTTGTAAACACAGGCGTTACTTAAACAATGTTGTGGTCACGAAATAGTCCTTCGGGGATAGAGCCAAAATGATATGTTATGTTATTTAGTCTAAAATGAAAAATTACGTTTATCAGATGTAGAATACAAAGCACAAAGCTTTGTATTCTAATTTGAGTTGCAATTATAGTGGCCCGTTGATTTATACACAGTATGTTCATTCTGAGTTTCGTATAGAAAAACTATTTATGGTGATTTGATCCCCAAGTAGGCTGCTCATATAAATATAATATAATATAAATATCTTCAGAAATTCACACCTATCAACTAGCCCCATTTTAAGCAACTGCTTGTGTTACAGACGCTAGATGACGCATAAATGTATTTAATATATAATTACAAATAAATATCCTGAATCTATATAAACTTCCAAGACTAGATAACAAATGCCACCGGGGATCGAACACAGAACCTCTTCAGATGGCGACGCCTTGAGACCGGCATACAGACCACTCGACCACGGAGGTCGTCAATATCATGTTAAATGAGGCACATAGTAATTGTGCCTTTCAAAATTAATAACATAAAAAATTGTCCGTCTTTTAATATATCCCCTAATTCTAGAAGGTATCTGGGCGAGGGTCATTCAGACCAGTTGGCAGGCCGCCTCGCGCCGGTGCCAGCGCGCGCATACAACGGGTTACTACGTTTAGTTGCATCGCAGGAAATAGTTGCCGACGTCTGGGGTTGTTGCTAAATAACATTGAATCAACCGCTTGTGTGTCAAGTAGCCTCCTGGTGGTTCTGTCATTTTTCCCCTGTGTGTCAAAAGCCTCCTGGATGCCTCGGTTTCCCGCTCAATTTTAGAGTCGCAATATGGCCCTTTAAGCAATTTCTATCTCTTTTATACTTTGCCTTATTATTAAAGTGGGACAAAGATTCAACTATAACGCTACAAAAGTGTCAAAACACAAATAATCAACGAAGCATTTAGTTTTCGTATGTAGGCGGCCAAAATGGCCGCCGACATACGATTGGTCAAGTGAGATAAAAATTTTAATACTTTACAATGATCATTCTATAGATTGATATTAATATTTTTTTTAATATTAGCTTTGTTTATTTCATCCCATGTTGTTTGACAATTTGGTTGTTTAAACTCTAGGGGGTCTTAATCCTGTATTCCCTGCAGTGGGCGTATAAATCCCGGTACGATATTAATGATTCGGCGGTATACATTTGCTATCACTCTATTTGCCTAATTTTCTGCTGGGATCACCTGCCAATCAATCAGATCACCAATTTTGGTTACCCATCCAGTCTGAAGGTTGTTTGTATCAAAAATTTTAAAGTTTTCCTTTAGTTTTGAATAGTTTATTGAAGTTTTGCCCGAAACCGCCTTGGGCCAGCGTGGTGGTGTTACGGCATATACTCCTCAAGTTTTCATAACTTCATAAAGAATACCTACTTTTAAAAAATAGTTTCTTATTTTTTTGTACACCTCGGCAATATCTGTTCAGAAGCCAACCCACATGACATGTAATACCTTTACAATTTTTTTTATTTATGTAAAGAATTCAGAAGTAGTCGGAAACTTTCATCTTCGTTTCTTATTTACGATGAAACTTCGTCAATATAGCCGAAACAAACTTTCGCTATTGTTAATCGTTAAAAAACCTCGAACAAATCTAATATTTACGCTAGCGCTCCAATAAATAGATTACTAGTATATCATACGAACTTTTTCATTTTCCCAATAATACGCTGCTTATAGCGGCGACGGGCTCGCCACCTGTCAACCTGAGTGCAGTCATTGCATGGTGAAGGGCGAATTATAACAGGGGACTGCTTTTGCCTAGTGTGACTAACCCTTAGGGGATAATCGTCGTAAAATCGTCGTAAAATATTTAATATACAATTTGTCTTAGTAAAGAAAACATATATATGTAGGTATGTATGTATGGAAAGTATGGAAGGATTTTATATAACATCATAGACTAAGATTTAGACTTAACATAAGAGTAGTAATAATTCACTATTTACTGTAATTACTAAGAGCATGTTACTATACTACTTATTTTTAAGTGTTTTTACTTCTCCTGCATACTCTGCTATAAATTATGGTTTTCTTTCTTTCTTCTAGGGGGGGAGGCCTGATGACCTGAAATACAAGTTTTTTTTTGCTTAGTTTAGGCGTCAGTCTCCCACAATATTGAAACTGTTTACCATACTATTACTTTTGGCTTAAGTAACTTAAGTTATACTTTATTGTAACAATATTGTGGAGAAAAATAAATGATTTTATTATTATTATTACAGTCAACAAAGTCTGAAAGCTGTCTCGTACTACCTTTGTGTCCCGCCTCGCTGGAGCACTAACCAACGCACGTGCAACTCGTACTGTTCAAATATTCATATTTTATTACGAAGATGATAATATGAATGTAAGTTACGAAATTGGTGGTATAATATCGAGTACGCGACAAAGTATGCCAACATGTTTGTCATTTAATAGAGTCGGAAACTTCTCCATTCGATTTCCTCTTTCTTCTTTTCCTCTTAATTTTTGGCCTTTAAACAATTCTATATTTAAACAAGTTTAAATGTAGAATAAAACAATACTGGCTTTCAAGAAAATATTTCAAAATTTTCTGTTTTGTCAAGAGACATTTCTGTTATAAAAGACAGGCTTTAAGTGTGCTTCAACGAAAAAGGTCAATCTAATTATGCAAAGAAATATGGTACCGTTATACTTATGTTATATATAGGTGAAAAGAAAAAAGGCGTTAGCCATAGAAGGGTTTTCACGGTTAGATTTATTAGTTTACTTTTATTATATCGTATCAGTTATTCAGTAAACTTGAATTATTTAAAATTTTAATCATACCATTTTCTTGTTGAAGGTTTTTGTCTTTTTTTTTACTTATTTCTAAAATATCATACATAATGTAATGATGACGATTAGTCCTATGGGATAGTGTGTGCTATACATACTACCCAGGGTTGATTTTAGTAATTTACTAAACCATCATCACAATTTACACCGGTTGGTTCTGAAAACCGTTTGTTACTGCTACTCCAGAACAAGTCCTTTCATTCCATCCAGTCTTTGGCCGGCTCTGTATAAGGACTCCACTGGTCCCGAAAAGAGCCTTTTCGAGACTGTGATAATAACGTATTGAATCTTAGACGAGCTGCGAAAAATGTTCAACCATTATAGACCGGACTCGTATGCCTGATAGTGTTTTTATCCAATCTTTTTTCCTATTATTATTACATTACCTATAAATAAAAACTTGTATAAAAACAGTTGAAATGGCGTCATAAATATAAATACCTTGCATGATATTGAGCTTTGTTCGCGACCTATCCCATTTTCACACAACTATATGAACGCACAGTAAGGCACAGTGTATGTATCGACAGTGATACACACTGATATTTTAAGTTTAACTTAACTGTGAGATTATCTTGTTTAGTAGTCATCCTCATTATTTTGATATTCAGCCCACATTAGTCATAGAGACATAGGCGTCCCCGAATGTGCACCGTTTTACCTTATCCCCGGCCTGCCGCATCTAACATCTGCCGGCAGCGCTTCGCAGCTCATCACTCCGTCTCGCCGCAGGGTGTCCCACACTACGCTCGCCGAGTCGCGGTCTCCACTCAAGAACACGTCTACCCCAACAGTTCTCGATTCTCCGACAGATATGGCCAACCCACTGTCACTTCACCTTGCTGATTCAGTGCGCTATGTCTGTCATTGTCGGTTATCTAGTTCTCTGTCAGATAACATCGTAACGGATTTTATTTTTGTTCGGTAATGTGGGGTGGGAAGAGGCCAGGAAGAAGAAAATGTGTAGGAGAAAGTACCACTAGTTCTTATCGTCTCGCGTATTAGGCACGTATTGTATAAACTAATTCGTTCCTTCTCAGTATCCTGTAATAAATAATATCAAATATCCTGAGTTTATCGGTTCGAATGAACCGATCCTTTTATTGCACGAAAAATGTGTTGTGTTTACACCCCCCGTTGTTTTAACGACTGGGTAATTGTAGGAAAGTATGTGCGTCAGTAGTTTTTGTTGAAGACAGAAATTATGTATTTTAATATACATAATTTCTGGCAGTAAGTGATCATTACGCTATAATATTATTTAGTGCTGATAAATATACAAAATGTGATGGTTCGTTCGTCCTCAGCCTATATGTCCCACAAGATACAGGCTGGAGAAGCACATGAGAGAGTACGCGCCCGTAATACCACCACGCTGGCCTTTGCGGGTTTGTGGGTGGAATCGGCTGCAATAGCGAGGGGCTCCCTCGACCAACACCATCAAACCTCTATCCCCTAAGAAAAAAGGCAAAGAGTAGAAGAAAAGGCACTCGGATCATTATAGATGTGTTTAAATCAAACAACTGATATAATTTCTATGAACACTGGGTATAACCATAGTTAATAAAATTGCATAATTATGAATACCCATTACCTACTATTAGCAATATTACTTAAAATAACAATTTTAGATTACTAGACATTTCGATCGACAGATTCGCTGGAGCGCTGTTGATTCCATCATCAATTTGATTGTCGGGCGAAGCTAATAGAACATTAATAGGAACAAACACAGCTTTAGTGGTAATGTTGAAATACAATCAATATTCGATTTTAACCGATCACTTCTAGTTTCTGTTACCATTTATTGATTTTTCGTTTAAACTTTTGTTTATCTCAGAATTTCAAACGTTACAGTTGAGTTGAGTATTACAGTATCCTTGCTTGACACTTGACGGAGATTACATCTTATATGCTACTATCAACTGCTATTCTGGCCACGTTCACTTACTCTACTCTCATCACTAAATTTGTACTAATGCTATCTAATAAATCATTTTTATTCTATTTAGTATCTAGTCTCGATAATAATGACATTGAAGTTATAGCCTGCTGCATCTGTATGCACTGTGCGTATAGTAAAACCACGTTTCCCTGGTGTCTCCCAGACGACAGGCGGGAGGCCGGCAGTCGCCGGCGGGCGTTGCTCGCGACCGGTCGCGTGGTACCCTCCACCTGAATCGCGCTAACGAAATTTTCTCGACCAAAGTACATTAATATGGCATGATTTACGTATTCAACCCGTGTGTGATCAATGGTGACTGAAATAAATTTTCTTCTCATAGGTCGTGCTGTTTAAAAGTATCGGATAAATGAGGTTTTGAGTTATTAGTTTTGTGCTTAACTTGATTTTCATGATCTCTATTGCGTTTATGATTGCTGGTTAAGGATTCGACGTGTACGAAACTGTCTCATTATGGGCTGTAATAGATGTTATTATATCAGTGATAAAATTTACGGGGTTTAAAAAAAATAACGTCTTTCCAATTTTGCTTTTAGACAAAGATTTTCCATTATCAAATTTTATCGGATTGTGACTAATTCCATTCTTCCATCTAAAACACTTTCAGATAACATTGTATTAGTTATTTACTCATAATTGAATAAAGGTATTAGGTAGGTATTGATCTTATTTATAGAGTTTATCAATAAAATAAGTAGTAAAGCTACGATTATTCTTTCCTGTCCTGTTCCCAATTCTATTAAGGGTCGGCGCAATGTCTTCTTCTTCCTCTCTATCCTATTTCACTACTCACTCCCTTCTTTTTTGTTATCATCATTTATCCATATTTTCTTCAGACTGCTCTCCGTACACAACCATCCAGTTTTCCATATTTATGCTATAATGGTCCCATGGATTGTTTATACAGAGCAATTCAGGTATTGATGCATAATTCTAGCTGATTACCTCAAGCATATACAACGAGCAAAAGTAATTGAACCTCATGAAAAAACATTGTCTTCAACTAAATTCTGTTTACCAATTTGTTTCTGAATGATTCTCAAAAATATTGTATTTCAGATTATTTTATATGCAAATATTATTTGGACGGTGAATTTTTAGATGAAGAGCTTTTAAAAATGTTGTTTATTTCGCAAACGAGCCTGAGTCTGTTAGTAACTGTTTATTTAATAAGGGACTTTTGACGTCGCTCGATGGAAGCAGAGGGGCATCTATGTTTATGTCGTGTCTATAAAAGCTCATTGTTTTTAATGCTTTCGTTTTCTTCATATCTCTTTCTTCAACTCTACCTTGTTTCTGTCATTCGTGTGAGATTAGCAATGAAGCCACCGATAAGTTTCTTTTTATTTAAACAAACTTGTATTTTGTGTAAAAAGTAAAAGTCAATATAATTACGTAGAGCTGATATAAGTATCTTATTAGGTTTTGTAATATCGGGTAAGTAAAAATATTTTCTTAGTTATCTACATGTGCTGTTAATGTAAGAGCTCAGCCCACGATTCGTTAGCTTATAATAACTTGAAACTCACCCGCACCATCTTCGTTACCAACTAATCTCAGCTTCTGATTTTCCTATTTGCAAAGCTTTTTGCCAATTTCCTTAAATATAATATTATCCTTATTGAACAAGACATTGATGACAGTGACAAAAAGTTTTCGTGCCGTATTGTTGATTAAATTCACCGGGATAATGTATTTTTCTAGTCTTCACTCTATTCTCTGAAGATTTTGTCGTAAATCTGCTAAACGAGCACGTCTAACTTAGGAATGAAACGTTTCGCTACTTTATTGCTTGTAAATCATTCAAGCCATGTATGTGTTGTTACCTTCAGTTTTCTCTATTATTCAAACTATTTTGTATTTCTTTATTACATTGCGCATCAGTATTTTTTACCACGGTTTTAATAACTCACTCTCTTGTTTGTCTTTTCGCCTCTTTGTCCCTTTGTCTCCTTGTTTGTCCGGTTGGATTTTTGTAACTCAATTTTGAGGCACTTCCGTACTAGCTATCATGTTGAAACTTTGGGAATAGTTCAAAACCCGGTGACAATGCAACTTGCAACTACTTTCAACTTTTTTCGAGCACTTTCAGGCCGAAATATCAACTTTCACTTGGTTTTTATTTTACAGAAAAGATGCTTAAGAATCATCTATAACATGTACTCAGATCAAACTGTTAGAAATATTTTTAAGGAGAAGGGTTACCTAACCTTAACTAGCCTATATATTTTTCAAATTTGCATATTTATTAAGGAAAATACAGATTTTTTTAAAAACAAGATAGATTACCATCAAAACCTACGTAGCAAATATAAACATGATCTTCTTATACCTACAATTAATAATCATATGTATTATAAGAGCGCATATTGTACTGGAATTAAAATATTTAACAATTTACCTATAGAAATAAAATGCCTAAATATGCCAAAATTTAAAAAAACCCTAAAGTCCTGGTTGGTTTCAAATGTATTTTACACATTAGCTGAATTTTTTGATCACAGACATTAGTTAAGTTTAGGTTTAAGGCATTGAAATTGTAATATTTAATATTGCATGTCCGTTACGGACAAACTGTTGTTTCCATTTTTTTTGTAAGATCAACTGCAAAACTGTACACAGTATTGGCAATAAAGTTTTTATTATTATTATTATTATTATTATTCAGGTTTTGTATGGAGATTGGTGACTAAGCACAGCGCCATCTATTGATTGGCGTTAAATTAACAATTAATAGATAGTACTGTGATAGATTGCCACCTTGTGATGTGGTTCTTTTTAAAACGTGGTATTTTTAGATTGTTAATCTAATATTAAACATATTTTTAGTTTGCTTACTATTCATTTGGTTGGCTTATTATTAAACTTTATCAATAAGTTTGGTTGTTACTACAATTGTAACACTCAAAAACTTTATACTCATAATTTAATTATATCGCTTAGTATAACAACAATATCAATTTTAGGGATTATTACAACTGCAAATATAAGTAAACTAATATTTTAGTTCGTACAATCTAAGAAGTACATTTTGACGTTTCATGGTTTACAAACCGTATTGACTTTGTATAGGCGCCTGATGAAATTTATGGAGCTAGTGGTTAATGTTATTTCATCACAAGATGTATAATTCGTTAGCACTAAAATTTATGTCTAACAAGCAAAATAACCAAAACTACAAACCACACCACCATATAATTTTATATTCAAAATATTAAATATATTTCATTCTAGACTTACTTTCAAAGTAACTTATTATGGTCCATTGTACTTTTATAACGAATATTTCCGAATAAAATATTCATAACCGGTAATATTGCATAATATTTAACAACACGTAATTTGCTTATAGTACTTATACTACATTTTCTTGATTTTTCAGACTTCTAACATTTTCAGTGTGCTAAAAGGCCATAGCATGCAATTCAGTTGTGTGGTATTATTATCATATTTCTTACTCTTGGTAATCAAAAGGAATATTTTTATGGTGCAATTTTTCTAATAGTTTTCAAAATATTACTTCATTAAAATGATAACTTTTAAACGAATTAAAATTTGTCACCTCTGTTTAAACTGCGAAAGGCAAAATCTGTGGCATTCAATTTCGGTAATGATGGAACTGAAACACCCGAATTAACTCTCTTTTAGCAAATTTTGACATTTACCTTCAAGCTATAAATACATATAGCCTAAGATTTACAAATAAAATCAAGATATACCATTATACGAGCAGTACAGTTATTTATATAAATCTCTAAAACTAACCGATTTGTTAACAAGGAAATTAAATGAACATTTCATATGAATTGTATATAGTTAAAATCGATTTCTTTGTCCCTGTCCCTGTACGTCAATATGTCAGAAGTGTCAAAACTTATTTATTAAACGAACTTTACTAGGATTTACTATACTCTCAGTTACAACTGCAACGGCAAAATCATCAACATTGAAGTTAAGCTTATATTTATTTAGTTGAGGAGGAAACGTAAATTGGTTGTTATACAATAAATAATAACAAGTTTTCACATTCTCTCAAGATTTCTTTGATTTTGGTGACATTTGTGTCGATTTTATTGATGCCCAGCATGAAACTACGCATTTTGTAGTATCCCTTGAGAGGACCGAACTGAATTCGTTATCCGATAGGAGAATTGAAACAGATTCCGGATGAAGATTACATCCAACAAGATGATCCAATAAAACGTAGTATATAACATAACGTACTATAAATAAATATTATCAAGTATTCCGTCTCTGTTGAAGCTATTTTGCGCCTTATTTCAGCTACATAAGAAAGCAATATTTCGCACTGTATTTCTTTGACGGGTAATTCATGCTATTCTTCCTTGTGGAATGACCTATGCCCAGAAGGGGGTGATATCGTGTATTATTGATGGGTTCAGTAAGCCATCAATATAACAAAAAATATGCCTATTCAGTTTGTAGTCATTTTCTAAGTCTAACCACAGATAATTTATCTTTATTAATATTTAAGATAATTTATCAATTTGATCCCTTGTTCAACTTTCAGAAGCCTAAGATACCTGTTTGTGTAATATCCGGTAGTGTTCCCATTTTGCCTTTAGGTAGAGATAATTTTGAAACCTAAGGCTTCATTATACATTTTTATTAGATAAATGTACCTTTCATGTCACTCCAATCTCGTCATATACTTTAGTATTAACGAAGTATTAAATTAACGTACATTTAATGAACGTAATAATACGTAAATAAGTACAATTAAATCTAGTTACTAACTACATCTTTTTTGCGTCAATCAATTTCCCAAGTAGTCTCTTATTTCGTATTTCCAAAGGCATCAGCCATACCAAAGCAAATCAATCTTTAGTCAATCTCGAGGTTCTGTTTCGTTTATCAAGTACTACTTTTTATTGATCAATATTTAATTAGACGTCTTTAATTCCATTCTAGGGTAAAAACAATTTAAAGAATTTTTTGTTACTTCAAGATATTTATTAAAAAAATATCTTGACATAACAAAACTAATTAAAAAATTTTACTGTTTTACAAATAAATAGTATGATTCAAAAATATCCTCAGTTCCAAATTTTCCGAAACATCAAAAGGCAACAGATTTTTGACAGAACAGGCTTTATGTTTCAAAACACGAGCCATTATCGCGATGTCATCTCGTGACACCTGACAACATTATAAAATTATTTGGTTAAGTAAAGATTATATCGTAATAATTTAAACCATCGAGCGGATTTCACACAATCAGAGTCTAAGCAGTATGCTTTGAGCATTTTTCATTTTTTCGGCATCAACCTATATACGTCTTACTGATGGGACTCACCTTCCTCATGGCGAAACACATGAGGAGTATGGGCCGTAACACCACCACGCTGGCCCAATGCGGGTTGGTTGGTAGCGATGGTAGCTTTCTTTTCGATCGAAGCTAAAGCGCAATGACCACTACACATACCACCACACACACCACCACCACATACCACCACCACTGAACATATTCAGTCAATTCATTAGGGATTCAAAAGGAATTTCATTGGCTGACTGCAATTAATGGTATTTTAATTAAGTAATCTGATTCCTTGATTTCTATTTCTACAAACAATGTAGGGCTATTAAAATACAAATAACGTGTAAGTAAGTACTTGTCATTGATAAATGCGCCACGCAACTAAGACGATCAATACATTTTGTAAGGTTAGATTTTATCGTTCATTTATTTCAGTTATTTTATTTATTTGCTTTTAATACTGCCTCTGTTATTGTTTCAAGGGTAACTTTCGGAAGATGTTTGCAGAGTGATCGATAAAATGTATTAGGTACTACATCAATAAGTTCTAGAATTCTTAGTTCTTAAGTCAAACATTTGTAAGAATTATTTATCTAGAAAGAAGATGTTTGAAACGAACGCTCGGAAGTTACTTACTAATTTTTATCAGTAAGTCCTTCACGATTGAATTACTTCAATGAAGTTTCTCTGCGTATCTAAAAATTCTATTTCTGTTGAACATTAATTTGATTTCATTGCTACGACTTCCAAGACCAAAATTTTGGACATGGCCCGTTATTTAACATATTTTTGAACATTCATTAATTTGAGTAGCTAAGTAACAGTGAATGTTCGGGGTGTACCTATGTTTTGATGGTATCGCTTCGATAAGGGCCTCAAGGTCGCCATCGATCGGACGTTCATGTGTTGACACTTTGTAATCAATGGTAGACTTTATGGTAGACTCGTGGAGGTTTTGGATGTAATTATACACGGTATCCAAAACATAGTACGACATTCTGCAGGAGGTGATAGCTGGGATCAATACCTACCAAAATAACTATATGTTCAGCAAAATTTTGTGGTTTAAAAGTTATACCAAATTTTCCGAAATATAGACAACAACTGAAGGACTTAAAGAAAACAAATTATTTAAAACAATTAATCACCACACTTTTAAGAACAAGGGTTTCAGTCTTCGCAGGCTTATTTGGGCGATTTACCTCGCTGCAGTGGTAACACTTGACCTTGCCCTTAGTTCTCGGTCATTTTGGAATGGATTTTTGAAAACGCCACAAGAGTGAACTGATGTGGCTGCAGAATAATGGGTGCCCAGCTGATTATGGTCGGCAAGTGAGAGCCTACTTGGACGACGTTTATCCGGGCAGATAGATTGGACGACTGGAACCCTAAATCCCCTGTTTTTTTAAGAGGGCTACACCAAGAATATAATAAAAATGGCCTTAACTTCATTATGAATAACGGTATACCTAATAGTATTCTAATAGTAGTCTTAAGGAACACAGTGCTCTTTGGACTCTGCCTACCCCTTCGGGGACTACAGGCGTGATTGTATGTATGTATGTATGTCTGTATTCTCCAACGAGACCAGTGTTACGAAACAATTTTTGTTAATTCTTGTTTCACCCATACCTTCTTATACTATAATAATTTTCAAATGCCGAAGACTTGATTTTTTGTCAGATTGGAATATTATTTTCAAAAACATATTCATGTAACTTTATCACAAATTGTAATCTTTCATTTCAGACCAAATAAATACGTATTCAGAAAAGATAATTAAAGTTGATTTGATGCCAAATGAAACAGAGCTGTTCTGGGACTTCAATAGGAAATAATTTTCTGAACAAATCAAATAAATAAATCGACTCCTCGACGCCTCGGGCCGTGCGAGTAACTACTTACAGTTTGTCAAAGTAATTCTACCTATATTAGTTCCGAACTAGACTTTGATGTATTTCAATTATATAAACCGTAATTTACACGCAGACCCATAATTATTGAAAAATACTTCAAAAGACACGTGTCGCACAACACATAAAACTGTCCACGAGCAAATTGTTTTACCAGCCCATGAGGGATGTGGCCCCAACCCCTTTACTTGGATCGCTGCCCTCCCCCAACCTGGCTAGCCCAAAATTATAGATTTAAATGTACGGCTTTTATTCTTGCCTCATAATATTATTTCAAGGTTTGGTTGAGTGGTCTTGCGTAACTATTATTGTTGATGTTATAACATTCCTATTTATTACGAAATTCCTGACCTAAATTTTGTTTCATGACAATCAAAACAGTCTAATATTGTCTTTTTAAGGTTTTCCGTGCTAGATATTTATGATAGATTATCTTATATTTAACGTATTTGTATGGGAAAGGTCGATTTTTGGTTATTTCTTCCTGGCCTTCTTTTACTTTAAGTGTTGTGGGCTTAACATTGTTTCCTCGTGTATTATTTGTTACTAATCATGTAAAAATATACGTATACCTCTTATAGGGCTTCTAGTACCTTTTTATATTAAAATACAAACACAATCGTTCACGTCAATTAAATATCTCTTTTTTATTTTTTAAATCGACGTCTGTCAAAAACTACAAATAATAGACACGGACACGGAGATCGGAGGAGGTCCGTTACACTATCAAGCTACAGTTGTCCGGAATTTATATAACAAATACTCAAATTGTTAACTCTAAATTAATAATTTTGGTATTCCACAGTAATATGTGGTAACCATCCTAACCAAGAGTATTTAAGTGTAAAATTATAATCTGAAGTGAATAATAGGTAGGCTTGTGTGTTGTTTGATTGTTTTTAATGAGTAATGAGCAAACTGGCGCTTGTCTTAGGGTAAACTTTGGCTCGTTAAAAGTTACGGCTTTGAGCTTTATTTTGATACCCTAGACCATGCAAGATGTTGTTAAGTACTATCTATACTGGTATAACTATAAGCTTCTTGTGAAATCTAACTATAACATGTTTCTTAAAAGCTTTACATTTTGTCTTTTCGGTTTTATATCTCATTTCATTAAAAAACTAGACTCGAATGTCGTCAATACTCCATCAATCGCTTTATGTTTCGACAATCCATATCAACTCGTCAGCGTTTTTCAACCCCCGATTTGGTGCTGATTGGTGGAAACATCTGCGCCTTATTACCGCCGAAAGTAATTGACGAATTTTGCGCTAAAAAAAACTGCTAATTTGAAACTGTTAACCGGTAAAAAAGCTGTTAAAAAACAGTAGCAGAAATAGTGTTAACTGGTTTGCGTTCGTTAAAAAAAGCAGTGAATATTTTTAACTGGTTTGTGTTCGTTGAAATAAGCAGTTAAGAAGTAAATAATAGATTTAACTGGTTCGCTGACGTTAGCGACTGCGCGTACGTTGAAAGAAACAGCTAGATTTACCAGGTTCGTGAACGTTATTGACTGCGCGTAGTACGGGTTCGTTGAAAGAAGCAGTAAAAAACTGGAGTTGCTGTAATTGAAAAGCAGTTAATTCATTAACATAGGAAAAGCAGTTTAAAAAAGCAGTTTGCTGAATTAACGCCCACTCCTAATTAAATTATCAAACCGGGAATTTGAAACCTGGCAATTCTTGACTGGACACGGATATTGCAAGCAATACCTCTACAGATTCAAAAGGGCAACAGATCCATTTTGTCCTTGCGACAACACATCAATTCAAACATTTAATCATTTGTATTCATCCTGCCCGCGATTCGATAAAAAACGATTCGAACACTTCATGATCTGTAAAATGAATAATATAATCCTTTTAAACTTAAAATTATTGTCAAAAAATAATCTACAACTAATTCTTTTAAAGAATATATAAAAAAAATCGTCAGAAACTTAAAGAAACTAAATTCATAAACCACTATAATTCCATTACTTTATATAAATCTTCTATAATTTTACATTTTTACGAAATCTCATTTACACTTTTACAATAATTCAAACAAGATATTTTTAAACATATAATTGAAAACATTAAATAATTATTAAACAATTTTATTCAATACCATCCAACTTATCAAACATCGCATAAAATACAAAACATTATATTTTAAATAAATCAAAACACCCTGATATGATTGAACGCAGTCCGTAAACGTTCAGCCATATTGAAAGCATTCTAGAGCTTACAAACCAAAAAAAAACGAAAGATGTGTTTATGAGGTTTAAATTGAAAAAGTTCTACAGGAAGCGTTTTGTTGGGTGCACGGGAATTTGCACCAATAGAATTGAATATTGGTTTTTTTAAATGCTCTACCACAAAATGATTTCCATTTTTCTTTTGGATGTCGTACTTCTTACTTTTCTTTTCAAATAGATTTTACTTGACTTGCCTCACATGTTGAAAAATTTGTTATATTATCACTGTTGCGCAAGCCTAAAATATTTGACCTTTATTAAGTTTATTAACCTCTTTTTGATTTGAAACGCGTTGGGTTCTTCAAAAAGCATTCTCTAGTTGTTTTCCCAGTATTTCTTGTGACTAAATAAAAGAGACTTTTATAATTTTAATCTGTATTCAACAAAGACTTAAGTAAATCTTAAGCGCACCTTTGATCCTTAAAGTAAGACGACCCACCGAAAGGGACCTTTACAGGAGGATCTTTGTGAAACTGGCTAATGTAACATTTCATTATTTATAGATCATTAAAAGGTAAATCCGCTTTAAGTCTTAACTGTCCCTGTTTTATAAGGTTTGAAAGAATAATTCCCGTCTGTTAATGACATTTTGTCCATTTATGTTTCAGCAGCCCGAACGTATTAAAATTTTGGTTGAGACTTTATGATTATTTGTATCATTTATCATTCTGGTCTTTAAACTTATTCGGATTCTAAACTTTAGTGTCTCTATTTAATCAATAATTTCAAGTACTTTATTAATTATCAATTTTGTACAAGTATTATCAATTTGACGTATCTTAGAACTGAACAAGAAGTATAAATTGAATCATTTAGCTGAGTAGAGCTTAATAAGCTCTGAACTGTCTTTAGATCTAAATATAAAGCTTAATAATTAATTATTTATCAGTCAATAGGTAAGCAGGTGCTAATTAAAAGAAAAGAATAAACTAAAACACCAGCTTAATTGGGGCTGATTTTAGTAAACGGAAGAAAAGCGAGGTCTTGTGGTAATGGAAATAAAAGCTGTGAAATCATTCTTAGCAAATGAGTTTAACTTTTAAGAAAAAAGAAGAATACTGTTGCAAAAGTATAATAAATGTATTTGTCAAAATACTTACTGATTTAACATGTTTGTTTCACTCAAAATTCATCCATCTATACTTATATTATAAAGAGTAAGGGTTTGATTGTTTGGTAATTTGACGATGCTATTGACAGATTTAATATTATTATAATTTGCACACCGAAAGGTAAAATATGGAGATTCGCTGTATCATTTTCAAGACCATGAAATAATAATTTGTACTCATATTTATGCAATAAAAAATTTACTGTTGGAAAATTACACTATCCCGAGTGACAGGCTATATTTCATCCAAATATTCTCACGAGAACAGGTACCACGCGAGTGAATGCGCGGATAGCCACTAGTCCATAATAACCCTCTTGAGTATTGGAGTATGTTTTATAGAAATTATGCTGTCAAAGGCGGATTATGTGAAGGGTACGACGAAATCAATTTATTTTACATCAATTAAAGAGTTGATCATATCAAAACCTGATTATAAGACTTTTACATAATAATGGTTGTTAGACACTGATATGAAAGGCCATATCCCTTATTCATTATGCTCAAAAGAACTGGAATAATCAACAGAAATAACCTCAATGGAACTCGTTAGATCTCGGTTCGAGTCATGATTGGTATAATCACAAATGGAGTAGTATATGCCTATTTAATATTTATTCTTCAAAGGAGAGATGTAAAGAGTTCGTCCCAAATAAGCCCCAGAGGACATTGACTACATATATTATGTTTCTGTAGATGTGTTGATTGCATACAGTACGATAAAAAGGTGTGAAGATATATTACGCTTTTCGTTAAATTTTATCGGATATCAGTCTGCTTTGATTTCAATATCAAACTTGATATATTTTCAAATTAGGTTTATAATTATTTTAGCTAGAGCAGGTAATATTAGGTCCTTACCTATGAAATTGGTGTTTTGTATGGAGATTTTGGGGATGTCTGCATTTTACATACTAACATTTTACAAGTTTTCTTCACAACGACAAATCCAGAGATAATAATATTTGGCATGTATCATTAGACAAGCTTTAGCAATATGTGTGTGAACAAGCTTGATAAAAATTATTCATCGTTTTTATGTTAATGCAAATCAAATGATGTATTCGAGGGCAGTTATAAATAATTGTCTTTGTGTCTAATTTTAACACAATTAAACTTACAAAAAATTATCAAATTAAATAATACAAGCTCAAAATATGGTCTATTTTTAGAAGAGGCAATTATTTTATAAGAATGTTCTGAAACTTAATAGTTACGGACAAATTGCCAAGACAGAATAAAAACACCAATTTCATAGGTAAGGACCCAATATTTCATTAAGCTGAAATGAATTTTACTTCGGCATTGTTTTCCATGCGATGATTAAACACCGTAAGATGAAAATTACCATGAAAATTTATTGTGATACCAATCCTAGTCACAAAGAGCTTGACATAGTAAGAAGGCAATATTTGACAACAAGAATGTATACACTTTAACAAAAACCCTCGTAAATCAAATCCTTTAGTAGTACAAAGAAAACGAACTTTGATGCGACCCCTCCCATGGCAAATGGAGGGCGATGAATTATTCACAGACAATTTTGGAGGACAATCTTAATTTGGCCGCAATCACGTACGCAAACTTCCCCTGTTCGGAATGTTTGAATAGGCTTGTGCCTGCCCTGGGGTGCTTACTCTGTAATCCTTTGAAAACGGACGAAGCACTAAACTGTTTACAGTTTTTTTCACATCAGCACTAATGTCCCCTCCAAGTTTTCACGCAACCCTTCTTAAAAATTGATATCCATTAGAAAGTAGAAATAAATGGAAACGAGGACAATGTAATTACAAAAATTTTGAAAATTGTGGGTACAGGACAAAAAACTTATTTAAGTCAAATGAAAGTAACAAGCCATTTAAGAATCAAATAGGTTGTGCATATGAGAAAATCGAGCATATTAAGAACAAGACCAACTTACAAACCATTGTGAACTTCATCGTTATTAAAAAAGTATTAGAAAACACCGAAACTTCCCAACTTCTGCGGGTGAACAAACAACAATGATACATCATGGAAAATTGCTTTCGGCAAGAAAAAATCTGTCGTGCCAACATTGGCCAAACAATGTTCGAAAAGGGTGGCGGTGGCTCTCTCCGCGATTGCCATCATACGGCCCCGGAGATTGGCTGGCGGAATTATTGTAGCCATGACAGAAATATACGGAGATACCAAGAAATTCCTTGTTTCTTCTGATAATCTTCAAGAATCTGCACAATAAACTGCTACTTGTGTTTGCCTTAGCCTTTGATAAAAGGAAACAATTATATGTAGATGCAATAACTAGTTGGAAAGTATTTTCATTATAAACTATATATATATGATTTTACTATGTGGTTAATTGAATATCTATTACTTAAGAATTTGTGATTTCTGAAACTTTATCTTGCCGTCTCATTTATGTTATTATTAGTCTCTGTAATATTTCTTCTAAGCTAAGTTGTTTTGATTTGTTTCTGCCGACTGAGTTAAAATCTTTTAGATTTGAAAATGAGTATGAATCTTTAAAGAACAATAATGTGTACAGAAAAGAGCTTCTATTTGATTTATTCTTTTAGATAAAAATCTTCATCTGATTTCGTACCATATGGGTCTAAGTTTATTATAACTTAGGAGTCATTTAAATTTGCAGAGCTTTTAAAAAACTTAAATCTGGAGAAAAGAAGTACCTACTTATAGATCCTGATTTTACTCACAGAGTCGTCCATTTTTGCTCAACTCAACTTATTAGGTAACTAGACCAAGAATATGTAAATAAAGGAACTAGGTGGCAAGAATGGAAGCCGTTAAAGCCGCCAGGGTTTTAAAGATTAGGAGCACGCAACCATCGCCAGGCAACTTACACCCGCTTCCGTAAAGTGTACTTGTAAATGTTTCAACTTTGCTAAAAATACACTTGCGTTAGCCGACTGGTCGAATTTCATAAGTTGAAGGGTTTATAATACACGTGAAAGTTTTATGGCAAAGTTTTAATATTCTCATAATATTACTCGTCTTCATTACAACGAAAATTGCGGAGTGAATCAAGGCTAACAAAATTTTCATTCAAGATAATTTGGCTGAGAAACAAGAAATTATAGACGTTTGTAACAAAACTTGTCTTCATAGCACCGATAAAGTAAAAGCACTTTTATGTGTTTATTTAACAAGACGTCACATACAATCCCATCAAGAAAATGTTTGACTCTTATTTAAAGTTTTTTAGCATTGAAACTTCCTCAATATACAAATAATTTTCATATAGGTTACCGTTTCAAGAAATTTGTACAATAGCACTAGCGTGTGACACAGTAATTGCGAAAGACGACATTGTCCCCTGGGATTGTGAACGGTGTCAGGCGACACAATAGCAGCTCAGTATCAATGGACACGGAAAATCGTCTGTCGCCTACCCATTGAGTGTTTTTGTTTGTAGGAATTGTCGATTCACTTGCTGGAGCTTCGGTCATTGGCGCTTTGTCTCAAAATGAACGATCATTTTCTAAAACAACTTCTATTTGCATTACTTTGGGATCTAATTCAATTTATTCATTATATTGAAGTCGTGTCAGGTTCTATTTCACTGCTTCATCGAATGATCGCTTCTCAGGTTCGGCGAGGTGATTGTAAATGTTTCAGTAATTTTTTCTTAGGATCATTATTGGATTTGTTTTCTCAGATTCTTTAAGAGTAATATTGTGCGGTGAAACTTATTCGTAGTTCAATTGAATTGACACCGAAATAAGTTATGGCTCCCTAGATCGAAATAGAATATGGGCAACTTTCCGGTGGAAATTGGAACTTGTGGTAAAGTTTCAGTATTGGATTGAAAAGCGCTTCAGACTGGTTCTGTGAATAAATAATTAATTACTTCAACGGATCGGATTTCAAATCATCCAAAGTTATTATACTTCAAATATGAATTAATTGTTAAATATCAAACAACCCCATCGCTAATAAAAACGTGTTGAATACAATGGCATAATGAAAATGACATTTCAATACAAAATGCTGTTTAAATGCACAACCTGAGTGTAACTTTTATTATGGGGGTAGGCGCCATTTCCGTTTCCGGTTCTTAGTTGCCGTGTGAAATGGTCACGTGAACACGTTCTTAATCACTTGAAATTAAGCTAGTGGCGTGGCATTTGACGTCATAAACCAATGAAGTGGACCTGTTTTGGCATTCACCAAAACAACCCTCGAGTTTGTTCGCCACCCGCTTACGTTGAAAGTCAAGGTCGAACTAATTGGACATTTGGAGTCGTTAATGCTCGTAATCCAACACGCAACGCTTTCTTCGGGTGCAAATTAAATTAATGATCACCTTTGTTCACATGTAAGCCGTAAGATTTGTTTGATAGGACTGTAATGACCTTTATGTCCTGTAATGACCTGTAATGACTGTGAAACTGAATGAAATTTCGGAAGTCAGTCACGCATTTTTCGAACGAACGTACGTAGTTTTTACTGTTTGGTTCTTAGTTATAAGATCCATTTTCATCCAGTCGTTTGTGTGAATCTTTACTCTTATCAGTTTTTACTTTTTTGACGTCAACTTTTGTAGTCGTAATTGAGGTTTCAGAATTTCCTTTATTAAACAGAGACATTGATAAGGGATATATTAAATTCTTCGTCGCAATGTTTAGTAGACTTTTTGTATATGTAAATACTATTTTCTGTAAAATAATAATAGCGTTATTTCGGTTTCATTATTTAGTAGAGGCACTTGAATTCACAGAAATTGAGTATTTTTGGAAAATTTCTTTACGTGCATTATTTAATGAACATTCAATGTATTTGACACTTTATTATAACATTTCTTAAATGGATATCGTTTTAAATAAAATGTATACCTGTTTAGTACCTATATACCGAGATCGATCAAACAGGACCAGAACCAACCTGGCCTTGTTTTTATTGTTGTTATATATTGTTTAGCTTAAATATCAAAATTTGGAAGTGTAATAAATAATAAGTATTTTTGGTAATTTGTTGTATTATTTTTTTTTTATAAGTCTGTAGTTGGTGAGTATAGGAGAAAAGAAATTTTAACATTACAACTGTACTCTGTACATAATTATATTATCTGGTCGACTACTTGCGGCCGATATTACATCAACACAATGCTTTATCGTGTATAGAAACAAATCACAAAAGATTTATCCCATCATGAATAATTAAATGTTTACTTAAGTACCGTTCGCCCTTTAAATCAAAACCTCGTTTTTCTGCTATTAGCCATAATTCGAACGTTTAGCAACGGTAATGAACCCAAGAAACCGTACCAACGGCAGTCGTTGCCCTCGAGCCCTGTGACGCAGGGCCGGTAACGTCACGGCTCGCGTGCCAAACACGACCTACCTGACATCGGTCACCGGTCACTTCGCTCGCCGGCTCATTAACTACTTAGTTCCATTCGGTCCGCCGAACGGCTTACGCGTTCCAAATGCAAATATTTGAATCGTGTTTAATTCCGTGTCCAATTTGAAGAGCGAACAAAGTACGACGTGGTTTTAAATTTAGAACCTCTTTATCGTTTGTTTCTACAATGGAGATGATTGAATAGTGCCAGTTTTAGTGCGTGAAGATATTTATGGTGAATCGGACGCGAAGTTTAGTGGTGTGGTGATGAGCATGGGGATCATCATTGGTACATGTGTGCCTGATGCGGAGCAGGACGCTGCGGCGTATGGCACCCAGCTGCGGCGTCCGCCGAGAAGAATACTCTATGGTAATTTTTAGATAATACTATTATCATAAGTAAAGGTATATTATTTGTAGTCAATTTTTAACTCCTGACGCAAAAAGAGGGGTGTTATAAATTTTAAGTGTCTGTGTGTCCGTCAGTCGGTCTGAGGCATCGTAGCTCCCGAAGGGTTGAACCGATTGTGATTCTGTTTCTTTTGTTTGAATGATGGGTAAGTCGAGTGTGTTCTTATAAAAATCGGTTAAGCCTTTTAAAGGAGTTGAGGAATGACAGTGATAATAAAAAATGTGATCCTTACAAATATGCCCGAATGGAGTATCATATGAAACGACTTACACGTCATTTAAAAGGCAAGAAAAAAAAATTTTTAAACCTCCGACCATAAAAATTTTAAACAAAAAATCGTTGTCTTGTCGGTGGACCACTCTAGTTCATACACTAAGGTCATACCTATAAGCTACATAGCGCACCACAGACTAGACAATTTTTTTTGTCGGGGGTTTTAAATTTGATGCAATATTACTTCTTTTACACTGTTGATTACTAGAATCATTGCTTATTGTTATGTGCCAACTCCATCCTCGGCCGCTCTCACCGAGTCCATTCCAGCCGGCGGGCGTCCCACACTAGATGTTTCGACTTTAAATTCCAACGGCTATCCATTCCATCTAAATCAACCACTTGCCACATTTCCAAAAATAGCAAAAATCTTCCAAAATTTAAGAAGGCCAGTCGCCTTCAATCAAAATATTGTTTTCCTTGATCATTGTAAAACACTTCATGTTCCATTCAGTATTAATGCACTAACACATTCAATCCTCGATATAGGCTATTGTAATTCATCACAATCCTATCATGGCTCGTGCATTTGTATTACAAGTTTGTGGTATAGATAAAATTCACGTGTAGTTTGTTTTATTTTACTCCTGCGTGCGACAGTAATAAGTTAGACTTTTTATACCGCGAGAGTGACAAAACAGCATGCAGATCCTCTGTTGGTGCGGGGTTCGTAGTTCTAGTCGCTCACGCGACAAGGGCTAAACATACACCGTCCATTAATCAGGTGCATTGAATATCTTACTATTAATACAAAAACTTCAGGACATAATAATTTATAATTGCCAAATTATTTAATTTTATTCTGGATAATCCGTAATGATTGTCCAATAAGCTACAAATCCATGTCAGCATTGGTATTCAGCTAGCTCATGCACAAGGCTCGTTGTGACGAGCTGTCAACGTCAAATAATCCGTCATAACAGTCACGTATTATTGTTACATTATTACTAAGTCATGGGGACATCTGTTGCTTCCAGCTACGGTTATCGATTAAGCAACCGGCTAACCTGAACCCGGGTTAAACGGTCCGAATAACTCCAACTAACCTAGTTGGAGACTCAAATATGAACTTGATTCGACAACGGTTCAACGGAGCGTGGCAAATGTTTGTGAAGTCAGCAAATTTTGATGTTTAAACTTATGATCTGGATGTAACTTATTACTAGACTGACTGTGATTGGGTATTGTTTCATAACTTGCTAAGATAAGATTTTATAAGATTTTACAACTTAGTCCGTTTTGTGCAAATTTTGTCTGAACTGCTCCTAGATGCCGTGTGTTACCCCTCACATTTAACGATCCGCATTGTATACTTTAATAAGCTATAAAATCAGACATTGTATTTGGAATAATAATAAGTAATTGATTTTCAATTGACTGATCAATTCGGTGTTCTCTAATTAATCGCAGTTGTAATTTAAAGAGATACTAGGAATTGTTCAAATGGGCAATTTCCATTAGAATGGACTTGCCCTTTTTGTTCAATGAATTCAATATAATTGAACCATATTTTCAAACCTTTTTGCATCTAAAGAGACTCGTACTAAGAATGAAATTTTATCAACATAGGTGGCATAAGATCTTTCAAAATATAGATAAAATTCAAGTTATATTTTAATGTTTCGTATATTACACACACTACGCCTGTATTTGCCTTGGTCTTACCCAATAGGGGGCAAGGTTAACCGTTTCCCGGTCACCATAGAAAATCCATAAACACTAATTCAAACCAAAATTCCCACAGTCAGGATGAATTAGGTACCTATCACTCAATCGCTGTCGTCCGAGCATAATAGATCACATGGCTTTATTGTGTGGACAATAAAATATACATTCGCTTGTACGTTTCAAAATTAAATCAACATTATGTGCGTGTAATATGTGTAAACACTCAGTTGTCATGCTTCTGACAACTGCGTGTTGAGACTGGAGATCAATTCTCCGCCAGGATGTTAACATGACTTTAAGACTCGGTGGGTAAATATTTATGTCTATTTATCATGTGTGCTTAAATACATCTTCTGCTGCTGCATGTGTATGTCTTAATTTTAGTATTATATGACTGCAAATTGGAACTTCCTGTCCTCATATATCTATAATGTAAATAAAAATTAATAAGAATGTTCTCTTTCATTGAACATTAAATATTTTATCGTCACATGTGATTTCAAGTTCAGAATTATATGCGTTGCCGAAATCTCCGAATTCTTTCCTCTTAAAAATATTCATAACGTTGTATACAGGTGATCAATCCGAACTAGTCAGTGTGTCTGAAACTATGAGATGCAGCAAAATCTGTTCTTATAGATACCTAGATATAAAATAATGAAGGCCTCCAATTTTTTTCAACTCTCATATCTGACCTGGACCTAACCTGAACCTGGTCAAAATTTCAGTAAACAGTGGTAATTTTGTTCGTTGTTATTGTTGTGTGAATCATTAGGTTCAGGGAATGAAAAAAAACAGATTCATGATGAGGGTGGCTGACCCTGTTATTGCTGCACTAACTCTTGCATCTGTCTCTTACTGGTGTGGTGAAGCCATTGACTGGCCTTAAAAACTCTTTTAACATTAATATAAAAATGTAAATGTCAATGTTATTGACCTATGTTGTTAAAGACGTGACTTCATTAAATAAGGTTTATTTGTAGCCGAATTAGTTTCGACGATAAAAACATAATGATATCAGAATTTGTGATTTCGCGTACCTGCTTCAGAAGGCATGGTACTTTTTTTTAAATTGAGGAGGCAAACGGGTAGACGGTTCGATGTCTATAGGCGACGACGAGACCTATGGAAAGTGTTCGTCGTCGCCTATAGACATCTGCAGGACCGAACGAACTGCAGATGTGTTGCGGCCATTAAGGAAGACAACGGTCTTCTTGAGCACTGAAGGCGGCCAGGCTGAGTGTTCGAGACTAGTTGAGATTAGTTTGCATTTAAAGTCGTTTCGTTTTGCCAACGTGCTTAGGTCGTGGCTTATCTACTCCTTCAGTTAAAGACTGATGATATTAAAACATTTAGTGTTTGCAATCTTTATCTAACACGGCTCCAAAAGTAGTAAAAAAAGTAAAAAAAACGAAGTACATTTGAAATGGTAATTTATCTGGTCTAAAAAACGTTAAAATAAATGGCAAAGTTCGAAAAACTTGTATTGTTCAAGTTTTTTTGTGTAGAATCTATATTCTTTGCCGGTTGTTATCCTGTTACAAAAGTTAAGGTTACTACAACAAAACAATATTTTATCTACACTTACTCATATGTAAGTATTTGAATTATCATGACATACTTTTAAAAAAAATCAACCTGAAACAGATTTCAATCAGCTAAATTGAATCCCACAATCAATTTTTCAACATAGACGTTGGGTAGATGAGCGCGCATTACTACATTTTTAAAATATCAATTTTGTCGTACATCGCGATTGGAGAAATTGAAACACTCATGTTTATTAGAAAACTTTTTACTTGATTATTTTTTTTATTCATTATTTATTTTAAAAGGTACTGGCAACTACGTGAGTGTGACTGAAGCTCATTCGGGTCTTTAGTAATAATGTGTATTTTCTTAGAAATGTAAGTGTCGCTCATTTTATAAAGCATCTTCAGAGTTTGGCGCCAAATATTTATTTGAGTTTGTGGTTTATGAAATTCCTTCAACACAAAAATTTGTGATGCTCCAGCTTGGGTTGTTACAACACAGGGACGCTTTAAGTAAAGACTGTACTTTAAAATTTCAATCTATACAATACTAAAAGAGACATCGAGGATACAAAAAAGATATCATAGGTATCTTATTTGACTTATTATTATTAAAGTACAGTAAAAGGAAGATCAGGAATGAATAAATTAGAGGAAGGAAGTTTAAAAGAAGCGCCAGTGAGAAAAGATTAGGAGCAATAGGTTAGCGTGGTATGGACATGTGATGAGGAGGGATGAATGTCACATTACAAGAAGGATGCTGAGCATGGATGTGGACGGACCTAGAGTGAGGGGAACCCCAAAGAAGCGATGGATTGAATCTTTGAAGAATGATATGAGAATAAAAGAAGTGGATGCTGGGCTGACGAGTGACAGAGGAGAATGGAAGAAGAAGATATGTTGTGCCGACCCCATCTAGAGTGGGAAAAGGCCAAGAAGAAGAGAGAAAAAGGAACGAAAATTTTGCCATTTCTGAATTCAAACAAATACTCGTAGGAAAACGAAATAGCAAAACTCCGAAATCTCACAATCCCAGACCGGATTTTATTTTTAAAATAATGTATAATCCATGCTCTTTCAGTCCAGTAGACCTCAGGCTGGAGCGCCTAAATCACACCTTTCGGAACGCCAACAAAAACGTAGTAGTAATCTGAATTTGTATTGCGCTTTTGCGGCACAACAATTAGCCTTTTCGCGGTCGCAGGTTCAATGATTGGTGTTACATAATTCTGCATGTGCTGCGCTGGCTGCTCATTTAAATGTGGCATGTATGGCATCCGAGTCATATGTGGCATGTGGGTCATTTGTGGCATGTGGGTCATTTGTGGCATATGCGTCATTTGTGGCATCTGTGGCTCATGGGTCATTTGTGGCACATGCGGCATATGGGTCATTTGGGGCACCTGAGGCGTATGATGCACCTGAGCCTGTGGCAAGTGAGCCATATTTGGCACGGGAGACCCGTCTTGCATCGGGGCTATGTGAGGCATTTCTGAAACGTATGGCGTATGTGTCGTTTGAAGAATGTGAAACATCTTGGACAGCTCTGGCATATCTGACACCAGTGCCGCCTGGTTGGGACAGGGGTTACTGCACAACGGCATGCAAGGCATTAACATACACTTTTCGACAGTGTTCTTTAAAGCCTTCTTCCTGAAAATCAAATATTTTTGTAGTTTTATGGGCTATCTTCAGTTTAAAAAATACTTTGACTATAGTCTATAACACATGGGATTCAAAATTGTGAAGTGTTAAAATTATAAATTTGGAAACTAAAAAAGAGATTCTAAGGTACGTATTTTAAAATATAAAGTTTTCAATATATATTACTTGCAAGTAACCGGAGGGGGGCAGTTCTTGGTGGTAGGGGATGGTGTTGTAGTAAGCTTCATTTTCACATTAACTGGTATTGCCACCATCTCCTCATCTGATTCGCACATCGGAGGCACTGGACATTCAGAATCGGTTAGCGCTGCAAACATTTAAGCATTCGAAGAGTCAAATAGTATTTGATCTAGTTTGATTAGTTGTTTGTATACCATTTCATATTGATAAAGCATGTGACGTGCAATAAATTGAATGTCAATCCGAAAGTAGTCTGAAGTGTGATTATAAATAAGGTAGCTATGTGGGCATCAGGCATTGAGGAGCTCGGTGGCGTAGTGGTTTGTATGCTTGGGCTTTCGATATTGAAAGCAAAACTATTTTCGTTATGATGTGACCAAAAATGGTTGGTTCCAGTCACCTTTGTAAGTTTCTACCCACATCCGGATTGGGCCAGTGTGAAGGTGCTGCGGCCCGTACTTCGTATTTGTTTCTCCATGTAGAAAGGGGACATATATGTGATGGTGATGACAAAATGCCTTTCAAAAATGTTTCGAAAATATCAAACCACATATAATGGGTTTTCCTTTGACGGCCTGCACATTGGTTTGACTATATAAAATATATTTTGTCTTTGAGATCAGTGTGTAACTCGCACAAGCACACGCTTATCACTTGCCCCTATGTCTAATTTTTTACGGAAAGGTTTAACCCCTGTAGATATATTTATTATTGTAACTGACCTTCTAATTTGTACTCTTGTCCTATCATTGCGTTATCTGGAGTACTTAGGATTGGATACTCAGATCCTCGGATTATTGCCTTAAAAAATTAAATTATATTTAGTCTGCGAGATAACACAATTTATTTTTTGGAGGTAAAGCGTTGTTGGCGTATAAATATTTAAATTTTTCTTGTTTTACAGTTATTTGATTATTTTGTGTTTCTTCCAACAAATCCACCTATGGGCCACATCTTCCTGATAGCAGTAGCTTCATTTTCTTCTACTTTATGCTTAAGAAGTTTTTCTTAAAAATTAAGAGAGAGAAATCGAATGGCAGTACTGACTTTCCTCCGCATTTTGCACTCTTGGCACATAGCGCAGTGCACCTCGAGCAAAGCCATGTGCTCCTTGTTCTCCCTGCACTTGCGGCACGCGATCTTACAGTCCACGAAGGCTGTGCTCAGGGGCAGGAACACAGCGGCCACCAGCAGAATGCAATACATCGATACCTGAATACAAAAGTCAATTTTGTGAATTTTGATCTGCTAAGTTATCCCCAGGGAGTGCAATAAGCATAGCTGCTGCTTGGCTTGCAGATAGTATAAGCATTGTAGGTAGAAAATGTAAATAACCAGTCCTATAGGTATGGTCGTACGACACTCTGTATAGTAGAGTATTGATATCGCGATTTATGAATATCTTTGGTTGGATTTTTATGTAGTTATCAAAATTTTCGATTCATTTATGTCTTCATTCCCACTATGTATTAACATATATATTGTTTTAAAACTACCTGAGTAAAACTTATGTTACCGATATTGATAAACTTTTAATTATTGGATGTCTTCTAAAATTGTTTTCACTTTCATCTTGCTTAGTCTAAACTTGGCTTCGCTTACTGCAAAAATATACTAACATTTTTCTATTTACATTTATTTAGCTGCGTGTTGTTGAGTAACAAGTTTATTGCTACAATTTTTATGGTATGCATTTATATTAGTCATAAAATGTTTGTATTGTCACTATTGCGCATGTGATATAAATTTCAATTTGTACTTTTACAAATATTTTACTTAGCTTGCACTTACAGGCGTACGTCAAAAAAATATCTACATTTGTATAATATTATTTGTATTAGCATTAGCGACTCGGATTTTTTTGTTCGTCACCCTGTTGGGCGTTTTTTCTGTTTGTCTTTAATAATAGTATTCAAAATTCTGTTTCTTTTGAATGTAATAATCTAAATAAATCAACTTCAACATAATTTTTTTGCTTACTGGATTTAAGTGAACATTTTTCTATATGATAGGTTATATTCGAACAGTAGTCGTGAGTCAGTGAAGTTTGCGGAGTTATTTGGGGATAGAATAGAATATACCTGATCTGTTGATTTTGTGAAGGTAACAGTACCGATGGTTTGTGCAGCTTAAGACCAATCGTCTTCAGCAGAACCCGGGTATTTCCCGCGTTAGGGCTCGAATGGGTATATCGGGGAGATTTAGTGGGTAGTGGCGGCGTTTTTGGGGAGTCCCACACGCCGACCGTATAGCCGGCGGTAGGTAAAGTCCCTAAAAGGATTCCTCCTCGTCAAAAAAGGACAGAAAGTTTTGTGGTAAAAGCCTCTGTCTAATTTGGGTTTTCTCTGGTAGAACTAAATAAAAGTCAACTTCTGTCTTCCACAACCTCTTGCTTTGGCCAGAAAAAACTGACAATGTAATAATATCAATTTTTGGGCTTTACGTCCAACTCGGTAAGTCTAAGCTTTGAAAGATCCAACTCGTCCGGGCTTCGAGAAGCTACGTAGGATGTTCTGGACTCATCTATAACATTATCTCGTGACGAAATATTTTCCATGCGTGCACGTTTTGGATTTGGGCTTCAAAAAAATATCTACAAGACGCCACTCTCTAGACCTTAAAATTGCCTTAAATCCCTAAATTAATAAGCGCGGATTTTGTCACCATGTACCAGTGTATATGTGGCCGATTGTACTATCGCTCGACACTTTATTGTTTACATACATATATATAGTCACGACTATTATTCCCCAAGGGTTAGTCAGAGCACCGCAAAAGCAGTCCACTGCCATAGTGCACATGTGCTCAGCATGACAGGTGGTGAGCCCGTCGCCGCTATAAGCTATTGGATGGTTGTGCAGTCCTAAGTCCATTAGTCGCCTTTTACGACACCCAAGAGATGGGTTGGTAGTATTCTTTTAATGAGCCGCTACCACACGACTCTATTGTTTAGGACCGGTTTACAGAGAGCCGCGTTAGTCACGGCATTCGCTCCTCGCGCGAGACCAAGATGCGAACAGGACACACGCACGGACGCCTTCGTCTAATTCTTGATTGGACTACTTAGTTCCGTAAATTGTTCAATATTTTGAAGTTCTCTAAAGTTTTGAACAACATATCAAAAATACCATAAAAGTTTATGTTATAATTTACTGCCCGATTGGGGAACTACATTTGAACTGAATTCTACGTTTCGAATATGAATTACGTTGAAATTAAACTTCGATTAGAGCTATACTCGAACTTCGCTTGGGCCAGCCTCCAAACTGGAAGCCTCCGCTGCAGAGGAGTTACTTCAGTTGGAGAAAGTCTTCAGATATTCATAATGTACATAAAACCTCCAAGACAGGAGGAGTACCTGTATTCATCACACAAACATTTCCCCCCTCCGAAAATCGAACTTAGAACTTCTCGAGATAGCGATGCCTTGAGACCGGCGTACAAACCACTCGAACACGGAGGTCGTCCACGAAGGATATGTCTGTGTACTATGTGTATAACGTCGAACCCAGTGCCCTTCATTGGCACTCGCGTCACGCGTCTACTGTGCCATCGGCGCATATGAATTGCTCTGCTCTTTGTAAGGATAAAATGGTGGTCCTAATAGTGGCTGTACCTCTATTGGTTCTATCTATTGTTATTTGACTATAGTCGCTGTTTATGTCTGCTTCAGTATATTTTTAACATATATCTATCTTCAGCGATAGCGGATTGGGAAAAATGGAATCGTTCTTACCCACCGCGCATGTACCACTATATTTGAATAGTACTTAAGTATAGTTGATTGTGAATATTGCTTGCTTCACATTGAGCACGGTGCATGGCAACAGGCTCGCCACTCGTTTACATGGAAACTTGACATGAACGGGCGAAATGAATGTGCTTCTGCGCCTTCAACATGTGATGTGGAGGGATGAAAATAATTAATGAGAGGAATGCTGAGCATGACGTGGATGATCTGTGATTTAGAGGAAGATCAAACAAGCGACAGGTTGACGATGTAAGGGGGAGGCGAGAAAATTCATGTTAGCAATTCCCCCTTTTAGGCAAAGGCCTGGAGAAGAGTACAAAAAACCAGTGGAGGGGAGCGCCCTAAATCGCCTCCTAGGTCTCGTGTATAGGCAAATTGTTACGATTTTAGCGTGTAGAGCCGATTTTAGGGCCCATTTAAGGTACGTGAGTAGACCCCTTTAGAGACAATTCTTCCCTTGCATGCTGTTGTTGAATTATCTTGTGTCCACTATTTTCACAATAAAGAGTTTAAAATACGGCAGAACCGTAGCTCCTCCAGATGTTTGGCAACTGGGTAGTGGATCAAAGCAGGAAAGCAGTTTTCTGACCGGCAGAGTAGGTTGTTGTTAAAATATTTATGATCATGGTAAGTGGAAAGAAGTAATCTCTTCCTGTTGTAGTGGAAATAAAACAACAGTCACTTTAGGATTAGCATATTTATAAGGTCTTTAGTCTACATTATGTGCACAGAGTTAAGGGGTCTACTAACGTTCTTTAAATCAGAGGTAATGTCGGGAGATGTCGGGACAACATCGGAGCAGTGGAGGGGAGCGCCCTAAATCGCCTCTTAGATCGCCTAGTGTGTAGGCAGCCGATTTTAGGGTCCATTTAAGGACCGATTTAAGGGACGTGAGAAAAAAAACGGTTAGGTAAGAGAACGACACTGACACACAGTATTCTCTAATTTTGAATTCATTGTCAGTACTTTCAACAATGCCTTTCACTACTCGTACGGGAAAAAGTCGTGACCCTGTGTATATGTACATTTAGAAGGACCTTTTGACGTAGGGGGTGATCTTTACTATATTTTTAATAAATAGTAGTAAAATTCATCAGTTATATCAGTCTCGATTTGATATGAATAAATAATGTTGATGTGCCTCGCGTTTAATTAATTTCGTCATTAAGGTATATGATATTGCTAACAGCACCTGCTCCAGTTACTCACGATCTAGAAAGTTGGGAACAAGCTAAAGCAGAGTGTTGAATAAAAAAACGGTTAATATACTCTTTTACTTTGGATTCAATGGAAGTCTCTCCAACTCCAATCCGTTCACGTGGATTGGTATTCCCACGAACTCCTCGTCCTTCCTGCACAAGTCGGGTAGACTACAGGGTTGATCCAGATCAGCCACTGCAAACATTTAAGAATTTACTCAAAGAGTCAAATGGTAGTCGATCTTTTTTATTCATTTATTAATATCTTGTTTAATTCGTTACCTGTTTACCATCATACATTGTTTTGTCAATGTGATATTATCTGGTATAATTGCGATTATGAATAAGTTGCTATGTAGTTACTAATGAGGAACTTGGTAGCGTGGTTCGTTTTTGTTTGCTTCTGATATTGAAAATTAACACCACTTTCGCAACTCCTTTCACTACTTCTTGAACGGGTGACCAAAACTCTGTGGTATCAATAACGTTTGATAGCTTTAAAACTGATACCACAATAGAAACATATATTGACGGCGAACGCCGGCGTTTGGGTGGCCCTCGGTTATGCGAAAACTTGTGTCAAATTACATAGTTACCCTTTGACGTATTGGTTTGAGGGACGGACTGTTTATAATGCATCTTGTTTAAGGACTGAGAGCTCACGTACTCACTCCCACTGTATACGTTTACCACTGGGTCGATTTTTTTATAGAAAGGTTTATATTTATAGTATGGTTATAGTTAGGTTTATATATTTTTTTCTTTTTCTTTTAACCAACCATTAAATTCGTACTTTTTTCCCATCATTGCTGGATCTGGAGTACTTAGGATAGGAGGTTCATTTCCATGTCCTTCTCTTATTGCCTTAAAAAATAAAAAATGTTATTATTTACATTTATTAACATTTTTTAAACCATTGCTTATTGTTGTTGTATATGTAAAGGAAGTACCTATAATTTAAATAAATAAATATTCTCGAGACATTCATACCTATCAACTAACCCCATTTTAAGCAACTAATACTGCTTATGTTACGGGTACTAGATGACGGAGATATATTTAATTGATAAATACATATAAACATTCAGAAAATATACAATACTTATATAAATATCCAAAGGCTGGAGAACAATTGCCTGTATTCATCATACCAACCGTTTGCCCCCACCGGGCATCTAACCCAGAACCTCTCGAAATGGCGACGTCTTGAGACCGGCATTCAGACCACTCGACCACGGAGGTCGTTGAAATATATAAAATACATTCGCTCTTTTTCAGTTATTTGATAATATTGTTTTTTATAACAAAGCCATCTATAGTCCACAATCTACCTGATAGCAGTTGCTTCAGCAGTGCAAACATAGAACTTCGACATGCGCCATATTTATTCGACAAAAACATCCATCCTTTTCACTCCATAAGGTTTGGTCATGGTTTTGTTTCGTCGTAGTTTTAAGCCTTCGTAGATGTTACAGTGTCGTTTCGTCATTAATGATTGAATTCAAAAATATTTGGGGTTTAATCATTTTAACATCTGCTCTTGAAATAATGTACAGTCAACAAACTATGTAAATAGGACCAAATGCTAAAAATAATTAATTTTAAACAGCAATGAGATGACGAAATGACACCAGATTGATTTTACCGAGTTAACAAGACAAAGACTACACGCCCGTTACGCTTCAAATATACGATTTTTATCGAGTTCGTCGATCTTAAAGGTCAAATTTTGGTCTATGCTCGTAGCCCTGTTCCTTCTATTTTATGCTTAAGAACTTTTGTACTGACTTTCAGCCGCAATTTGCACTCTTGGCACATAGCGCAATACACCTCGAGCAAAATCACATGTTCTTTGTTCTCCCTACACTTGCCGCACGCGATCTTACAGTCCACGAAGGCTGTGCTCAGGGGCAGGAACACAGCGGCCACCAGCAGAATGCAATACATCGATTCCTGATAGTAAAACAAATTTTTTAACCGCAACGTAATCCTAATTTAAATGTTTGGAGAACATAACATATACAAACATTGCAAACAGAGGGTTTTTACCAGAAGTTATGGGCAAGGGACGACATTCGTTGCTTATCGTCGAATTTGATATCGTTTTATGACAATATTTTTGGTAGTTTATGGTAGTTAATTTGAGTTTCGTTTATGTTGTATTCTCAATATACAGAATGGAGCATCCGAAACGGCCAGTGGGGGGAAAGTCTATAAATATAGGAGATACGAACATTGGGGAAGGCCTGTGCCCAGCAGTGGGACGTATATAGGCTGAGAAGAAATTTACTGTCGTGACATTAATTCGTCCACAGCCTCAGCTAAAAGTGTAATTATTAAAGCCATAAAACAAATTTTGTTATTTAAAATGTTAGTTTTTGATTCATTAACAATAATGCTGTATAACGTACCGATATATTTTCTACGATTTTGGTCGTAGTAATATATACTTTGCTTTTTTACTAAAAATAATTTCTAAACTTGATTTTGCGTTCTGCCAAAATATGACTAACATAACAATCAATTTTCTATAAAATTTACATTTAACTGGTCGGCGTTGAACCAGTTTATGGCTGCAGGTTTTATGGCTTCCAATTATATGAATAAAAATTTTGTAACGTTTCTTTTTTTGTGTGACACTCATTTCAATTTGTACTTTTGTAAGCAGCTTGCAATTACGCACAGCATACGTTTAAAAGATATCATCTATTTATATTATATTATCTGTATTGGCGACTCATAGTTCGTTCGTTCCTACTCAGGCCATTTACTATGCTGGTCTTGCTGGTCTTTAAAAATATTCAAGATCGATCAACGCACATGCAATCTGTGCGAACGTTAAAAGTAGACCCGATGCCGGGCTCTGTCATTTTACGTCATTATTAGCAAATTTTGATATTTCACCTTGTTGAGAATAAGTTGAGGAGATTGGTGGGGTGTAGTGGTTATTACGCTTTGGCTTTCAATATCTAAAACAAAGCTACCCTCGGCATGGTCAGGCCTTGGATGGTGACCAAAAACTCGAACTCCTACGTGCTTCGGGAGGCACGTTAAGCCGTTGGTCCTGGTCGCTATTTCAACCGTTTCTTCCCACCAACTGGGTCAGCGTTGTGGTGTTATGGTCCATACTCCTCATGTTTTTCTCCATTAGGAAGGCCTATGCCCAGCAGTGGGACGTATATAGGCTGAGAACGGATTTTTCACCTAGACCGGTGTTTCCTGTCGTTTTTTTATACTTACAGGATTTAAGTGTATACTATATATTATTTTGTTTAGGGTTGCTTATTAGCATCCAATAGCTCCATAAGATAGTTTGGTGAGTAGTAGATTAGCTACTAACCCAACAGTAAATAGAATGACACAATTGTGCTCAATCGATTTACCCAACAGACTCGAGCGTGACACCGACGATCGATACTGAACGATTGCTGCCCGAGTTGACCAGCTCTGATGATTGGCACGTCATTAGCGAGTAGTATGTTATATTTTTAAAATGAAATCAATTATGTTAAACTCTTTATTGCATCAAATTTAAAAAATACAGAAGTATTCAAGGGAGAACATTTGTGTAGATATTTGCGGCCAAAATATAACATTATCTTGAGCGGATAGATCTTCCGAGGCAGTGAAGGTGCTGCTGGTGCGTTCAGCGTAGGCGTTGGAATTCTTTGATGCAGGCCTTTTTGAACATTTTTGAGTACGAGTATTTCTTGTAGAATATTTTTTAAAGACTCCGTAATTAAGACCTTAAAATTTCCGAAAATATGCTCTTGCAGCGATGAGTCAATTGTGCTTCTGAAAACTACACTGGACAGCAAATAAACCGGACCACCCGCTACATTGGAACTTTAACTCGATTATCTTAAAAAGTATAAAACTTACAAATAACAAAGTTATACTTACAGAATGTGCATTTCATGATGATTAAAATAAAACTCATTAGGATCAATTAATTTCATAAGTAAACATACATACATACATATAATCAGAACTATTATCCCATAAGGGTTAGTCAGAGACTAGGAAAAAGCACCGCAAAAGCGGTCCACTGCAATAGTCCGCGCTTCACCATGCAGTGACTGCACTCAGCGTGACAGCTTGTGACCCCGTCGCCGCTATATGCTATTAAATGGTTGTGCAGTTCAAAGTCCATTAGTCGCCTTTTACGGCACCCAAGGGAAGAGTATGTAAGTAGGGAAGAGTTGGTAGTATTCTTTTAATGAGTCGCTACCACACGACTCCGAACGAATTTCACAAGTGTTTATTAAAAATTTTACAATGAAGAGTTTTATTCTTGCCAATCGTTGGTTTTTTTTTAAGACAATAATAAAGTCAAGTAAATGATGGACAACAATTAAAGAAAACGTAAGGAATCTCCGACTACTATCATTGTATGAAAATAACGATAATCGCGAACTCAAATCGAGACAGAGCAAATTGTTTCGTGTTTGTTGCTTGATATTTCAATTAACACGAAACGATTTTATTGTAAGTATAACTTTGATAGTTGTAAGTTTTATACTTTGGGAGATAATCGAATCTGAGTTCCAACATGGTAGCTAATGGCCCGGTTTATTTGCGGTCAAATGTATATTTAAAACACGCACGCCTACATTATTTCATTGATCAAATCAAATATATCTTTATTTCATGGGCTAAACTTATCAACATCTAAGATTCGTTGATATGTAGGTAGGTATTATTCCTAACCTGTCATTAATTAAAGTTTTATATGTTTATGCTCAACATCGAACCCATTGCCCTTCATCGGCAGTCGCGTCACGCGCCTGATGTGCCTTCGACGCATATGAATTGCTCTTTGTAAGGATAATATGGCGGTCCTGATGGCTGCACCTCTATTGTTCTTCGAATATAGTCTCTGTTTATGTCTGCTTCACTATATTCATGTATAATTGGATAGGTATATATTTATTATGTGGGGCTTATTCGCTAGAACGGACAGGATTTAGAAAAGTGGAGGAGGTTTAACCCCTTGAGGGTCAGCGCGAACACCGGTATTCGCAAACAATAGATGTTTCTACCGTGTCTGGTTTTCTGACCATTGAGAAGTTAAAAGCTGCACTAGAAAGAAAAGAGAGAGCAATAGTTAATCATGATACGAGACGCAGACGGATGAATGTTACTTTAAATGCTGAGTATGACGTGGATGATCTATGTTATAGTAACCATAATTCCTAGACCAATAGCGTCAATGGATACGCCAAAATGTGCGACGTCAACTTGACAAATTGTTAAATTTGCGATGAAAATTCAAAGCAATGTACATCAGCTGTGCCGCCAGCCGCCATGTTACTAATACCAGCACCGTGTTGTGGTTCTTTATTTTAGTTTTGGTATATTAAGTACGGCTAGTACTTTTCTATTTATTAAAAAAAAATTAGAGCCCATGTTATTTTGTCCCAGAATTGGATAAAAAGTTTGAGAACCACAAATTCTTTGTTTACCTTTTGTCTCAGATCAAAATGGATAGACTATAGTTACATTTGCAAATTCGACTATTGGACAGCTGTCATGTCAGAACATCATAAGCATTCGCCATTGGTCCATATTTTAACCTACGGGTCCACCTGTCCACAGATCTAAAAACTGACCCGAGGAATCCCAAAAAGTGAGCAACCAATCAAGCATGTCTGTCGGCTGTGTCAGCCTGTGTCACGCATGCGAATTGAATTGTTTACCGAAATCGTGACCTTACGGCACAGATAATCCTGACCGATGGCGTTTTTGACAGTAAAGCAAAAACGTAATTTAAGATTTACGGCTAAAGACGGTAGCGAATAAAACCACTGTCAACTGTCTGTTACAACTCCGCCGCAAGAGTGAACGGTCGACTTGCTTTAAAAGTCCCGCGCCAAGGTGGTTATGTGGCAGTTGGCTTAACAGTATTCGGCACATCATCAGAAAACTATCGGCAAATCATCTGCTCATGCAAAGGACAGAAAGGCGTCCCCTACAGCGCATAATATGTACTAAAGCGCATTCTGTCCCGCACTGTATTCATCCATGTCATTGTAGAGGGTAAGCACCTCGCATGACAAACTCTTTGAATATTCTACTTTAAATTCGTCGATACATCAATTTGATATGAATATGTAATGTTGTTTGTCGCGTGTATAATTCGGTTCGTAAGTTCGTCACTAAGGTATATGATACTGTTAATAGTACCTGCTGCGGCAACTCACGATTTTGGAGGCAGTTGGGTACAAGATACCGCAGACCAGCGTAGCCAGATTTTATGTAGCAAGTCGGGATTTTTGAGAAGAGAAAAAGAAATTTAGAAGATCTACGCCGAAAGATTTTCACGATAACTAATCGTACGACGTCCTATTTCGTTTCGTGTCAGTATTTTTTCTTAGCAACAGAGTCAAAAATTCAACAGCAACGCGATTGGCAGATGCATATATGCGAATCGTGTCCGAATCACGAATTAGTGTTTGGAGTAGAAGGTCAGATGTTTTTAAGTATTTACATTTTTATTTTATACTAAATTACGTTTACTGGGTCGTAGGCATCATGTGAATTTTAATAACTCGAGTCTTTAAAAAGCGGGACTGACCCTGTCCCGCGCGGGATATTTAATTTTTAGCAAAACATCGGGACGTCCGTCCCACCAAAATCGGGACGTCTGGCAACGCTTCCGCAGACTGTGTTGAAAATGAATGCGTAAATATCGAGTCGAGTACAAAATATGTATACACGAAATAATATTTCTTTCATATTTTTGTAGTTGACTCCTTAATTTTTTTTTATCAAGCAATACAAAAGAAAATTATATCAACTAAATGTTTTGTAGGTAGGAATTCATAATTGTCAAATTATGTCATCCATTGTCAAATATCACCGATATGGTTGCCATCAAAATTAACTCGTGTGTTTAACTTTTGACGGCAGTATGTAAGTGATATTTAGATTTAGACACTATGGATGGCTATTCTGTAAAATTACAAGGTAATTATACGTTGTCGTTTCAAGTTTCTAACAGACACGGCAAGTGAATAGCTGCTATTAGTAAGCTAATTGTCTGAAGCTTTTAACAGGTGGAAAAATAATTAGCTTTGTAACGTTTAAGTGCTTATTAAATATTGTCTAAACTGTATTTATTAGTAGGTATGTATCCCCTATATTCCTCTTTCTTATGTGAGACCATGTATGACTATCATATGAAAGAGACCACGCACCATTCGTTCACAAAACTGTTCTGAGAAGAACTAACAAGAAACTGAACCAAAAAAAAAATTGTTTTTGTTAATTATATTTGTTAGTTGTATATCGTAATTTAGTTATTAGTAGGTAGAAAACTTTATAACCATTTTTAGTTTTTTGTGTACTAGGTCTTTATAACAAACAGGAAACGTAAATAGCCTCCTTTTAAAGACTTAAAAATTGAAATCGAATTATTATAACTAATGTATATAAAAAGCAGTAAACGAGTTGATAAAATAAAAGTTTAAGACAATTTAACCACAACACGGTGCTGGTATTAGTAACATGGCGGCACAGCTGATGTATATTGCTTTGAATTTTCATCGCAAATTCAACAACTTCTCAAGCTGACGTCACACATTTTGGCGTTTCAATTGACGCAATTCGTATAGAATTAACTATTGTTGTTAATATGACTACGGATCTAAAAACTCACCCTTTGAACAGTTGATTGTGAATATCGCTTGCTTCATCTTGTGCACGGTGCATGCCACCTATTGCAAGGGGATGTAGACATATCAGGAGAAATGCGTGTTTAACACCTCTGCCTACAGCTTCTTGATAGAGACGTGATGATATGAAAATGAAAAATATTTATTGGTGTCTTTTACACGTTTACTGTTTACATACAATTGGGGCGTCCTTTTAAGTATAATACCTGTGTTGGGATGCCCCGCTCCTTCAAGCGATAAATATATTACAAACGTTTTGATTTTGGAAAATAATGCTAACATTTTTCACAAAAACAGTTTACATAAGTATAAACAAGTTAAGTATAGGTTACGTTATAAAGAGCAATCATTTTGGCAACAGACTCATATATTTAAAGGGCTTAAGACCGCTTCTAAACAAGCTAAAATAAGAAAATAAAACAAAAAATGTAGCAGGTAGTTATGGAATCCATGAGATCAACCTCAATAGTAGTTCTTAGAATGAACGAAACGAAACGATACATGATTTAGGATCATGCTGTTTTACACTGCGATGTTCATATTATATGTGATTGAATGACTAGACTAACCCGTGTAATTTGTCGGCAGGTATAAAATGCCCAGTGTGCAGCAAATTCGTGTTGCCGGACGACATCGAGTGCCACCTGGTCATGTGCCTCACGAGGCCGAGGCTCTCCTACAACGGTTAGTACTCCACTGCACGTTGACACACACCTACCACCCAGCGGTAGGCAGCCCTAGTCCGTAAATAGATTCTTACTCGTCAATAAGAGAATTAGTTGCAGAGATTCCCACCACCAACCCATGGTGTTACCTGCCTTACGGCATACAGACCGAATCACGGGAGAGCGCGGGGTACTTGCGAATGCTCTTTCCCACAATTCTATTTCCATCCCTATTGTTGCCACCTCTCCCCCTTCTGGGGCGTGACAGCGACACAGTCACAGGACTTCGCGTCGGGCTGCTCTTCTGCTGATACCCGATCAATCGAAAGCGTGCCTAATGGTGTGCCAGGAGTGCGCGAACTCGCGCAACGCGTTCCAATTGTTGCGGCTGCAAATGAGGTCCTGGTGATATATGGGGCCAGACTCCACTGTTTGCACAAGATCCAACATTTTCGTTCTTGCGTCCGCATACAGCGAACACTCTCAGAGTGCATAGTTGCAGAGATGTTGGTTGTCGTATTTGTTCGTACGCTTTGGCTTAGGATATTGAAAAGAAAGTTATGTTCGCAATGGTTAGCCCCTGCATGGGTGGCCACAACTTTGTGATTCTTCTCGAGGTTGTAAAGTTAATGTCACTGAGGCGGAGTAGCTTGTTCTATCGATATAGAACAATCAACGCGTTTGATTCACTAAGGCCCTTCGCACATGAGGCGTAGGCGTACCTTAAGCATACCTATCACGTCCAACGTGAGCAATACGAGCGCGTACATCTTCAAACAAGTCGCACACGCAAGTCGACGCACACGAAGACGTGTCCCTGTAACGTGTGTCGCGTGTGCGAAGGGCCTAAGGCACCGCGCTCCTTGAAACATATATTTAACCGTATTCCTAGTTAAGTCGATTCCAGTCATGGATTCGATTCCCCATGAGGGTAGGTTTTCTGTTCGCTTTATGGTGTTAAGGTTTTCTACCACCGTCTTCTCTAAATCTATCGCCATAATAACAATGTTATAAAGCACTGTCGTGTTCCGGCAATTATAGGTAAGATAGCCAGTTCCTTAGTTATTGAGGATTGAAGGTGAAGTCCGCTTATACCTTCAACATTATCACTTACCAAAAAATACCCAATAACGCTGCCCGTGTTACTAAACTAATACAGACGAGTCCGCACCGATTCTCCCTGTTAATTAAAACGTAATGAGAAGTTTTGTGTGCATCCTCAGATTGAGTGGTTGTGGTGTTTCAGAGGACGTGCTGAGCGACTCGAAGGGGGAGTGCGTGATCTGCCTGGAGGAGCTGAGCGCGGGCGACACCATCGCGCGCCTGCCCTGCCTCTGCATCTACCACAAGGGGTGAGTTGACAAACATTCATTTTTGGTCCTTCGAGACGCTTTTGGATTTCTCTTGGATATCGTTTATTTCAACCGTACTTTTAACTTGACACAAAAACATTAGCAACTAATCATGCTTGTGTTACGGATACTAGATAACGGATTAATATATTTACATATAAATATTATATAAATAAATAAATTTCCTCAACATTCACACCTATCAACTAGTCCCATTTTAAGCAACTAAATGCTGCTTGTGTTTCGGATACTAGATGACGTACAAATATATTTAATAGATAAATACATATAATTATTGAGATATACATAATATAATAGATATATAATGAACATCCAAGACTGGAGATCAAATGTCTGAAAATTCATCACCCAAACGCTTTGACTCCACTGGGGATCAAACCCAGGACCTCTCGAGATGGCGACGCCTTATATGAATAATCAGAAAATATACAATACATAAAATATATGTATAAACATCCAAGACTGGAGAACAAATGCCTGAAATCATCACACAAACATTTGCCCCCACCGGGATTCGAACCCAGAGAGAACCTCTCGAGTATACAGACCACTCGACCACGAGGTAGTCAAACATGCGATATATTCTTATATAATTTGTAAAAAGTAATACAAGGCTAGGTAAAATTTTGCTAAGTTTCTACATCTGAAACAAAACTTTCTGATAACTTTGAATGGTTTGTATAATTTTAACGCTCACAAGGGTATTGTAAATTGCTTGGATTGAATAAATGAGTAATTAACACCAATGCTTGCTTTAATTGTCGGAGATAGAAGCATAATAATAATAATAGGTCCATAAACATCGCAAATTTTTTTCGCGGCTTGCGTTGCATTTTTACCTTTTTTGTAGTAAAATTTTAAAATGTATCGAATTTCTTCATTAGATTCACTCATCTTGGCGATACGAAAAACAAATGAAAATCACACATTTTCCTAATTTGAATTTGGAATTATGTTCTTTAAAATTTAAACTTTCAATGATACCAAAACCAACCAGATACAAATAGTATAGCCAAAGAGATTTTATTACAAGTTTATACATACTATAATGCGAAAAGACTTTTTCCCCAACCTAATATGTTGCATTGTTATGTTTATGTATTCAACTCTTGCTGCCAATTTTACACAATATAGCCGAGTCCTATGTCCTCTGTGGAGGGCCATATAGGCTAGCATCTCTAGCACAGACAAAGGGACGATAAGCCCCTCGCCCTGGGCGCATTTAGGTCACCGATACACATCTCATGTCTGTGGCCTATCGCCTTTGAGATCAGGCCACTCGATATACAATATTGCCGAGTACAAGTGCATATTTTAAATGTGCCTTGTTCTAGAGGAACAAAGTCGATATTCAAGTAAATTTGAAGCTAAGGAATGGTTTTGCCTTGAAGTCTATTTCAGTATTCAAATGTTCGCGAGTGGATATTTACACGTTTACTTTTTATTAATGAAGGCAGTTTAGGAATTCGGTGGTAATATATGCAAAACTTCCTGTTAAGTTGGTGAATCCATTGTTACTTTAGTAGAATACTTTAGTAGAATATTGCAATGCGATGTTGGATACATCTCATTGTAGTCCTTCCAGCGTTAAAACATAACATACAACAATGCACAACTTCTAATACGGTTGCTAAACGCTGGATTTCAAGATAATAAGGATTGGCCACCCACACTAATCCAAAATCCAACTGTGGGGAACGGATATTTTGGTTTTCAAAATCACTCTTACGCCATTGTAAAAGATGATATATGCAAAATATATTTACATATTTTTTTTGTCTCATTTCAGATGTATAGACCAATGGTTTGAAGTGAACAGATCGTGCCCGGAGCACCCCGGCGACTAGAGCGGGCCCGAGCCGGGCCGGAAGCGGTCCGGAGGCGGGCCGGGAGCGAGCCGGAGTATGTCGGGGGCGGGCCGGGAGCGGGCCGGGACACGTGCCATGTGCGAGTGATAATTTTATACAATGAACAGACTGCCGCCCGAGAGGGCCTTGTAAATATAATTATGCTAGTGAGATGTTTTACCATTTAATAATTAAAAAATTATTAAAAAAATTACAAAGACAATTATAGTAAATCGCTAATGGGAAATTATCGGTGGAGTAATTAATTGTAAATTTTACATCGTTACTTTAGTTGGAAGGCAATATTGTAATATTAGTTTGTTTTATAATTTCATATGTATAATGAATATTATGGAAGTATAATATGTATCGTATGAGTATAGTGGCTGTTCTACAGTACGGTAAGCGAGGGTTATGTTAGTCACTGTGATCTGTCGTCAGGTTTACATATCTGTTTAAGCTTATATATATTTATGATAATATATGATTTGATCTTTTTCATCTTGATAATAAAGTTGATTTGTTTCTAAATTTTCTAAAATTGTTTTATTGTGTGTTGCCCTTATACCATACAATTATAAACATACACACTAGCAACACTGCACATTTTACTAAATATGACTAAGGATTATTGCATCACAGAGAGTAAAGAGCTGAAAGAGATAGACTTCCACTGAGTCGGAGCAGAGTTGAGAAGATCAGAGAACAGAGACAAGTGTTTCTTATGGCAGTATATTCAGAAATTATTAACACAATTGGAATATTTTGATGACATTTCAAATTTAAGGTCAGTGGCCAGCCATATCGTTTAGGGTTTTTATCGATAAGATATATTCTATAATCGAGATGCTGATTGCCATTATAAAAAGTAATCCTTCAACCTAAAAATAATTATATTAGCTAACTTTGTTATAATGCGCGCGGAACTAGTTGGCCGCGCCTTAGGTATGTGAGCGGAGGGACGGAGAGGCGGGGGCGCTTGCTGTCATTACTTAGTTCGGCGCCGTACTTCGCGACGACAACACGCATTGAAAGTTCCGGCTACTTTAAACAAAACGCACACGAGATTGCAATAGCGAGATGAGTCGGCCAACGAGTTAAATTTCTTTACATCAAAAGTCACTTAAAATTGAGGAGGAGGGTAGAGGAAATATTTTTATTGCAAAAATAAAAAAAAAATACTGAGTATTACGTCTTATTGATATTACTAATTAAAGAGGGGTTTGCAGACAGCTTGTGATGTTTTATTGAGGGATCTACTTTCAACCCTTAATAAGGTCCTAAAATAAGCTGCTACTCTACATACTAATCAATCGTAACGATTTGCCCACACACGAGGCGATCGAGGAGGCAACTTGGGGCGCATCCCCCACTGCCCCGATGTTGGCTCTAATTTAAAGATCGTGAGTAGACCCTTTGTTGACAAAAATGAAGAGTTGAAGCGTTGAAGACATTTAATAAAAATATACAAATCAAAATACAAATATGACTTTGCAAAATATGGCCAGGGTATTGCGATTAAGTCCTAGAGCTTTAACAATATTGATTCAGAGAACAAGGTTTCACATAGATGTTAAAACAGTAAATATTGTTCTGTTATGATTCGCTTACAAAGTATAAAAATTAATAATAATTAATAAATACATATCTTTAGACATTCACACCTATCAACTAGCCCCATTTTAAGCAACTAATGCTGCTTGTGTTATGGACACTAGATGACGGATAAATATATTTCATAGATAAATACATATAAATATCCTAAATATATAATAAACATCCAAGACTGGAGAACAAATGCCTGAATTCATCACCCAAACAATTGCCACCACCGGGGATCGAACCCAGAATCTGACTACTCGACCACGGAGATTGTCATAATGTTATTGACGACCTCCGTGGTCGCCATCTCGAGAGGTCCTGGGTCTCGAGAGAAATTTTCCGACATTTGTTCTCCAGTCTTGGATGTTCATTATATATGTATAATATTATGTATATTCTGAATTATGTGCATTTATCTATTAAATATATTCGTCCATCATCTAGTATCCGTAACACAAGCAGCATTTAGTTGCTTAAAATGGGACTACTTGATAGGTGTGAATGTCTGCGGATATTTATTTATTTATTTTTTATTGTTCTTATTTCCTTATTCTTCAGGTAAAAAGGCTAGGATTTTAGTAGTAAAACAAAACGCCAGTGAGAGATATCTAGTACATTTATTGCACTTACATTAAAGACAGAACGGGATTGACATAAATTTATCGCATGAACGTGCGGTGTCGCGGGCCGCGCTGCATGCGGCCGCCGCCCCACCCCATGCCTCCTGCAATAATGCCGTGTCATATAAAACATATAATACAAAACATAGCGTAGTGGTTAGAACGCTTTGCCTTTCGATCGAAAACAAAGCTCCCTTCGCCATGGTCAGACCGTGGATGGGTGACCAAAACTTTGTGATCTCGAGCTCCTCCGTGCTTCGGTAGGCACGTTAAGCCGTTGGTCCCGGTCGCTGAGACCGTTTCTACCCACCAACCCGCATTGGGCCAGCGTGGTGGTGTTACGACCCATACTCCTCATGGGTTTCTTCATGAGGTGCCCACCAGTGGGATGTTATAGGCTGAGGATAATACATTACACAGAGGATGGAGACTAATATAAAAACATTTTTAAAGGAGCTCAAAATACTATTATTAAAAAAATGTTACTATAGTTTAAGTGAATATTTTAGTGATATAATATATTGGGTCCTTACCTATGAAATTGGTGTTTTCATTCTGTCTTAGCAATTTGTCCGTAACTATTAAGTTTCAGAACATTCTTATAAAATAATTGCCTCTTCTAAAAATAGACCATATATTTGAGCTCGTATTATTTAATTTGATAATTTTTTGTAAGTTTAATTGTGTTAAAATTAGACACAAAGACAATTATTTTTAACTGCCTCCCGAATACATCATTTGATTTGCATTAACAAAAAAACGATGAATAATTTTTATCACGCGAGTTCACACACATATTGCTAAAGCTTGTCTAATGATACATGCCAAATATTATCTCTGGATTTGTCGTTGTGAAGAAAACTAATAAAATGTTAGTATGTAAAATGCAGACATCCCCAAAATCTCCATACAAAACACCAATTTCATAGGTAAGGACCTAATATTAATAATGATACATATATAGTTTAGATATAAAAATGTAGGTTTTATATCCATTTTACGTCCATACTTAGGCTATGCCTAAATGGGTAACATGATGTACGGGAAAACTTTTATTACCAACTGTGTATTTACAATTCATGAATGCAATGATTTAATTTGATTTGATTCGACATAACATGCCAACAGGCCCCCCTGTTATTTGGGGATTTAATGTAACATTTAACACCTCTCTAAATATATTAGGTCCTTACCTATGAAATTGGTGTTTTGTATGGAGATTTTGGGGAATTCTGCATTTTCCATACTAACATTTTATCAGTTTTCTTCACAACGACAAATCCAGAGATAATAATATTTGGCATGTATCATTAGACAAGCTTTAGTAATATGTGTAATATCACACTTCATAAAAATTATTTATCGTTTTTAAGTGAATGCAAATAAAATGATGTGTTCGGGAGGCACTTAAAAAGAGTTGTCTCCGTGTCCAATTTTTACACAATTAAACTTACAACAAATTATCAAAACAAATCAAAAGAGCTCAAAAATATAGTCTATTTTTAGACGAGCTAATTATTTTTTAGGAATACTCTGAATCTAAATAGTTACAGACAAAATACTAAGACAGAATAAAAACACCAATTTCATATGTAAGGACCCAATATTATAAGAAACAAATTGATAGATTGTGTGAATGAACACATCTAGGATAGTGGTGAACATTGTTACAGCGTGTGATACAGGACACCACCCCAAATGAAATTGAGAACAGGGCAGGGAATGGTGATGAATATGATTATTGAAGAAAAGAAGTGAAGGTTGAGGTGAAGAGTGGCAGGAGGAAGCGGAACAAGACATGCTGACGGGAGAAGAACACCATAAAAGAAATACATAATTTATATCAAGATGTGTTAGTATGGACAGGGCATGATTGTGTATAGTCAACCGCCTCTCTGATCTAGTGGTTCACACCACCGGGTGTTGATCGGGAGGTCCGGGTTCGATTCCCCATGGGGACAGAAGTTTTTCTGCTCGGTTTGGTTGGTGGTAGGGCTTCTAAGCCCGCCTGGCTAGCTACCACCGTCTTACCTAAATTTGTCGCCATAATAACAATGTTTTTAGCATTAATGTGTTCCGGCAATCAGAGGTAAGATAGCCAGTTCCTCATTTGTTGAGGATTACAGGTGAAGCTCGCTTCCACCTTCGGCCTTATCGTCACTTACCATCAGGTGAGATGAAGGTCAAGAGCTTACCTGTCGTATGTAAAAAAAGGCACTAGCAATAATATGTGTACAATCGTGTTCTTAAAGTATTGTAATAAGGTTCACATTTGAATGAGATTGTATACATGTCAGTGCTCATTACTGTACTGGAAATAAATAGTCGCCCGCTTCCTCAACCAATCTGAGTCTGGGAGCTCTGGGCAAAAACATAATTTATATAGCTCACCCATCATATACTGCGACGTGGGGGAAAAGTGGCCAAAGTGCTGCGCGCCCATCTCCCACGCGCCGCGCCCGCGGCTGAATATACATACAAACATACATACAATCACGCCGGAAATCCCGAAGGGGTAGGCAGAGTCCAAGGAGAACTGTGTTCCTTAAGACCACATTTAGCCATAAAATTGGGTTTGGTCAGATGAAAAATCGTGAAAGAGTAGTAACAAGTGGCTAGCTCATCGCCTACACAATCACAGACCCAGTATCCAATACGCCCTTAGTCGCCTTTTACGACATGCTAGGCAAGAAAAGCAGTTGGCACATTCTTTTTGTGTCCCGGACCACAAGAAGAATGCGGCTCCCGCGGCTGGACACATTACACAATATATTTTAACAATTACACTGAATGTAGTTCTCCATACATATAATGAAACTATGTAGGTCGAATTTCTGTACAAAGAGAAAAAAATCTTTAATACCAAAAATAAAAATAAACATTTTTATCTCTTTGTTTCTCTGTCTGTTTGTACAGGCTAATCTGCGAAATGGCTGGACCGATTTCAATGAAAACTGCATGGTGATACCATATATCCCTGGTCAACATCTTAGATACTTTTATTCCGGAAAATTAAGGAGTTCCCGTGGGATAGTTAAAAACCATAGTAACCGCGGACGAAATCGCCGGCAACAGCTAGTAATGAATATGATCATAATCGGCAACGGTAGCCGAGTTGGGACGGGCGGGGTCTACTCTTGCGCTCGGCCGCGGGAGTCGCAGGTTCGATTCTACTGTACCACTGAGTTTGAATAAAAACTTATGTACAGTTGATTGTGATTATAGCGTGCTTCACATTGTGCCCGGTGCATGGCAACAGGCTCGCCACCTTACATGGGGACCTAACATATCGGAGAAAAAGGCATGATGATAATGTTTGTTTTGATCATATTAAAATTTTGGGTTTTATTTTATACTAGCTGCTGCCCGCAACTTCGTCCGTGGTTACTGATTAAACATGATGATGATGTATCATCATGCAAAATTTCATTGAAATCGGTCCAGCCATTTCGGAGATTAGCCCGGACAAACAGACAGAGAAATAAAAATGTTTTTTTTGGTATATCCCCTCTTTTTACATCCCCTTGACATGACCTTAAGCATTTTTTTTCTATGTACAGCCATTCGACTTCTACAGTTTTTTCATATGTATAAAAGTAATGCAACCTATGCATTGACAATAGAGAAATAGTATAATATTGGGTCCTTACTTATGAAATTTGTGTTTTTTTTCTCTCTTAGTATTTTGTCTGTAACTATTAAGATTCAGAGTATTCCTAAAAAATAATTAGCTCATCTAAAAATAGACTATATTTTTGAGCTTTTTTGATTTGTTTTGATAATTTGTTGTAAGTTTAATTGTGTTAAAATTGGACACGGAGACAACTCTTTTTAAGTGCCTCCCGAATACATCATTTTATTTGCATTCACTTAAAAACGATAAATAATCATTATGAAGTGTGATATTACACATATTACTAAAGCTTGTCTAATGATAGATGCCAAATATTATTATCTTTGGATTTGTCGTTGTGAAGAAAATTGGTAAAATGTTAGTATGGAAAATGTAGAATTCCCCAAAATGTCCATACAAAACACCAATGTCATAGGTAAGGACCTAATAGCAGTAGTAGTCTCCAGTAAGGTAGTATAGGTGCGGCACTCACAGATGGCGGTAGTGCGCGTGCACGGGCGCCGCCGACGCGAACCGGCCGCGGTCTGCGCCCGCGCGCCTGCCCCTGCGCACACACACACACACACACACGTTGTATCACACAAATGACAGCTGCTGACATTCACACCTACTAGCTAGCCCAATTAAGAGCATAAGCTGCTTGTATTGACGGATCGATTCCACAACCTATCGAGTTCGATTCGATCCACCCACACGCATTGGGCCCGGCCCATATTCCTCGTGTGATTCTCCATATAGGAAGGCCTGTGCCCAACAGTGGAGTGTTTGTAGGCTGAGGACGATTTGATTTGAATCGATTTGATCCCGGAACCTCTAAAAATTACGACTCTGAAACCTGCCTACGAACCACTCGGCCACGAAGGTAGACGATAAAACCAGATGAAATTCGATGTAAAATCCTCTCACTAATGTCACTAACTGGATACGAAGCATATATTATTATTACTCGAGAGGTTCTGGGTTCGATCCCTGATGTTTTTGTGATGAATACAGGCATTTGACCACCAGTCTTGGATGTTTATATAAGTATTGTATATTTTCTGAACATTTATATGTCCGTAACACAAGCAGCATTTTAGTTGTTTAAAATGGAGCTACTTGATAGGTGTGAACGTCTGAGGATATTAATTTATTTATTGTAATAGATCCCATATCATAATTATAGCAAATCCGCGTTCAATTCACTCGATTTTTTTGAATTATTAAAACAAGATTTCATTTAAAATTAGCTCTGTTAGATTAGAACAAATACTTCAACCAGGTTCGTTGTCCGCTTATGTGTGGGTTAAAAAATATTTAATGTAATTATTTTCAAATCTAAAGTCAGATTGATCATTCTGAATAGTTGTGTACCTGTTGTTCTGCCCATACGGCTGATGCAGAGCAGTGAAGTCGTCAACGTGCAGCGAGGGCGGTCGCGAAGTGTTTGGTGGACGAGACCTGAAAGCGTCTGCGCAGCCCTCACGCGCTAAAGGCAGGGACACTGGAAATGTACCGCAAACATTCAAATCAGTTAAACATTTAATAACACAATCATAAAGATTTAATAGTGAATTGTGGGTGAATTGTGGGTGGCGCGTCCAGGCAGCCGGCCAGCCGCCGCACGGTGCTGCAGTGTGTGTGTGTGTGTGTGTGTGTGTGTGTGTGTGTGTGTGTGTGTGTGTGTGTGTGTGTGTGTGTGTGTGTGTGTGTGTGTGTGTGTGTGTGTGTGTGTGTGTGTGTGTGTGTGTGTGTGTGTGTGTACCTGGCGGGCGCTTGTCGTCGTGCGCGGGCGGCGCGGGCCGCGCGTCCAGGCAGCCGGCCAGCCGCCGCACGGTGCTGCAGTGTGTGTGTGTGTGTGTGTACCTGGCGGGCGCTTGTCGTCGTGCGCGGGCGGCGCGGGCCGCGCGTCCAGGCAGCCGGCCAGCCGCCGCACGGTGCTGCAGTGTGTGTGTGTGTGTGTGTGTGTGTGTGTACCTGGCGGGCGCTTGTCGTCGTGCGCGGGCGGCGCGGGCCGCGCGTCCAGGCAGCCGGCCAGCCGCGGCAGGGTGCTGCAGTGTGTGTGTGTGTGTGTGTGTGTGTGTGTACCTGGCGGGCGCTTGTCGTCGTGCGCGGGCGGCGCGGGCCGCGCGTCCAGGCAGCCGGCCAGCCGCCGCACGGTGCTGCAGTGTGTGTGTGTGTGTGTGTGTGTGTGTGTACCTGGCGGGCGCTTGTCGTCGTGCGCGGGCGGCGCGGGCCGCGCGTCCAGGCAGCCGGCCAGCCGCCGCACGGTGCTGCAGTGTGTGTGTGTGTGTGTGTGTGTGTGTGTACCTGGCGGGCGCTTGTCGTCGTGCGCGGGCGGCGCGGGCCGCGCGTCCAGGCAGCCGGCCAGCCGCCGCACGGTGCTGCAGTGTGTGTGTGTGTGTGTGTGTACCTGGCGGGCGCTTGTCGTCGTGCGCGGGCGGCGCGGGCCGCGCGTCCAGGCAGCCGGCCAGCCGCCGCACGGCGCCCGCGAGCGCGTCGGCGCCGGAGGGCGCGCCGGGCCCGCCGCCCGCCAGGTGCGAGTTGGCGATCTCCATTATATCGCACGCCACCTGCCGAATACGTACACTCACATTCGATACCTTTGCCCTGAATTTCATTCATGAAGCTTTTATATTTTCTCAAATAAAAAAGTCTATTATTTTTGAACAAAAATAAAACGCCAGAAATATGCACGCTGTAGTAGAGATGTGACGACTTGTGAAGCCACTAAAAGAGGCAAGATTAAAAATAAATAAGATAAATACCCACACCCTTTGAAATAGTGCTGCTGAATCCGTCGACCGCCGCCCTCAGGAAGCTGTTGAGCATATGCAAAAGATGTGCTGACACCTACGGGTTTCAGTGCAACGCTAATGAGAGGATTTCAAGACAAACTATACCTTGAAATGGTATAGGGTAAATATGTTAAGAGTTCACTCACCAGTTCGTTATCATTAACGTCATCATCCCCGCTGGGCACGTTGAGCCAGTAGTTGGTCGTCAGGCGCTCGTCGCTGGCCTCCCCTATGGCGTATATGACGCGGGCCCCGAACTGCGCCACCAGACTCTCCGGGGGAGGCAACGAACACTCCACCGCCTCTAGAGGAGGAGTCGCCGGCTCTTCCGGCACTTTCAACTTTTGCAAATTTGTTTGCAAGAAACTTGCATTCGCTATTGCGTCTTCGTCGAAGTTTCTTTCCTGAAATTGATTTGATTAAATAAAGATGAAATGTAAAATAATAATGATTTTTTATAGCTATTGAATGAATCCTCAGGTTTACCTTCAAAGTTTTCTCCAAACTCAACGCTGGATCCTCTTCAGACATAGAATATCCAACCATATCAGCCATTTCGCTCACTTGCAGAACTGACTTCCTTCCGACAGGCCCCTCGCCTTCTTCCACCTTCAAGATTCTGATCAGATCAATATACATACTGAGAACCTCCGCCTTATCTTCTCCTGGGCCTAACAATGTCCATTTGAAAAACTTCCCCAGAGCATCTCGTTTTTTCGTCACGAACTTCCTAAAATGTTGAAAGCCGCACTCGTGGTCTGTCAAAACAAAGTATGTCCTCAATATGGATGTTGCGACCGAACATGATTTTGTGTTTTCGAGGCAATCGGCAGAAGCTTCCAGAAATGCTGCAAGAGCATCCTTATTGGGAAGTGAATTCGCCAGAAGAATGTCGGAGTTAGAAACGGGTGGAGTCAAAGTTATTTCCACGTCGCAAAAGGCTGCAAGTGCATGTGCTGTGAATTCCTGAGCTGCCGCTTGCTCGCTGGAGGAGTTGGTGGCACTGAGCACCCCGCACAGTGCCGCCTGCACCTCAGTACACTTCGGGCCTCCACTATTCATAGTATGTAAAACTGCACACTTCACAGAGGCGTGAGACACCAAACAAGCGAAGAAGCCCAGAACTCGTGCCGAGCTTGCAGAGGCCGGTTCCTCTGACTTAAGTTCTTTCAACACAGCCCCGACGGCTGCTCTAGCGACAGTTGCAGCAGTGTTTGGTGCTAAATCGGCAATTTGTACACAGACCCGGCGCAACATATGCACGACAGGTCGATACGTGGAAGTGCATATAATCTGAATCATGTCAGTCAAGTCGTTTGACAAAGCGTGCAAGTGAGCCGACCAAAGTCTTCTTTCGTTAGACGCGTCAGCTAATTCTCTGTCAGTAGGCGCCGTTTTGGTCTGCATGGGTAAAGGTAAGGGTAATAGTTCTGAAAACACAAGTAGTCCTGGTACGAACGTATACGGAGCTGTCATAGTGTAGGATATAACTTCAGCACATAAAGAAGTCCAAGGGCCGCGTCGAATAGAGTCTCCGTCGTTGGCGTCGTCGGCGATCGGCTGGGCGTACGCTAATAGCGCTCTGACAGCCGCTTCTGCTGCTCTGGCCGCAGTTCTATACCCAACAGAACCAATTGGGAACGCTTTAGCGATGCCATATGTTTTTAGTAGTACTGGAGCTGCAGTCAAATCACGAAATCGTGGCCCACGACAACGCACTACCCTTGCCAACATCTCGTCTAGTAACCTTAAGCAAGGCAACAATAATTGTGCCAATTGTAATCCTTTTGCAGAAGCAAAGAATGCTGAATGCATGCTCGGTTGCTCAAAATGAACAGCTAAACGGTCTAGAATACCGACTATGTGTGCCACTCCGTCCAGCGAGAATAATTGTAGCACATTGTATTTATATTTCAACTCGACGTACTCCTCCGTCGCAGACTCACAAGCGATTGTCACATTTTTATCGTAATCGGAAATACAGAAATGCCTCAAAATCCTCATACACGTCATCAATTCTCCTGGCAAATCGGCTGAATGTTCCAAGCTAGTTTTCAGAATCTCAATACATTCTGTAAGGTCGTCACCAGATTGAAGAATCGTTTTCTCAACAGGCTTTAGGTACGGTATTACTTCTTGCAGTACACTAGATACGCTGGGCTCGAACCTATCATGTTCATTGGTTACATTTATTAGCCTCTGTCCGTATTTCTTCAAAAATGTAACGTTTCCAGAGTAACGGACCGCTGAAACTATCAGCTCGATCGCATAACCTTTAGCAGGAGACTTTTGTTTGCTCGGAGAATCGGTTTTGTTCTTGGTTTTTAAATCAGTCTCAAATACTTCCATGAGACAGTCCGCATTGTCTCCCATGACAATTACATCGGGGACAGCTGTTTTGCCGATACTACCGAAGGTTAAACAGTATAAGGATTGCAATCTATCAATTAATTCGTTTTCGTCGAGTTGCGCTGCTTGTAAATCGCAAATGGACTGTAAATAGTACAACGCTTTTAATTTATATGCCATTTCCAATCCTAGAATTTGCAGGTCACTATAGTTGCTTAAATCGTGAGGATAGATAAATTCTTCTGTATTTTGCTGGACGTAAGGTTGCGCTAACGTCTTGAACAACAATTCACTCATCTCCATATTTCGATACAAAAACATGAGGCCATTCTCTGAGTTGACCAGCTCGTAAATCAAATCATGGATAGGACTTATGACGACTAGATTATTACATGTCGTCGGACAAGTCAATAAGTAAAGGCAAACTTCCAAAATGTGGTGCTCTTTAAGGAATTCCAATAATATCTCATTGGAGCACTCTTGGTTGATTTCAAACTGAGCAGAGACTGGAAGAAAGCGTTTAGGTTGAGATAGATGGAAGCATTGAGTACGATACATATAAAGTATTTCTTCCAACGCATTTACAATGAATTCAGTTTCACTCTCTGACAACTCAGTGTCCTCATTTTTATTTCTTTCAGCGGCAGATTTATTAAAATTGAAGACTAGATCGTGAAGTTTGCTCAAAAGCTCGTAAATATTCAATTTTTTTATTAAAGCGCTGACAGAAAATTTTATCCTAGCAAGAGGATTTGTCTGCATGATACATATGAGGGCCTGGTATCCATTTTTAGGTTTATTCTCACTGTCAACTTTTTTGTCGAATTTAGGAAATATTGACTCCTGCATGAAGTGTTCAACAGCGTCTTTCGAAGACAAGCAAGCATTTAATGCCCTTAGTATCATAAGTCGAATGCTTAAAGCCATATATTCCTTTGAATAAATATCCAATAGTAGCATTGGTAGATTTATTCCAGCATTCAGCAAAATGTTCATTACTTGTCCATTATGTCTATGAGACATTAAAGCTTCAGCAAGCCGGATCCCACACTTCATATGTCTTATTTTATAAGTGGGCTGCTGCTGCACCAAAGCTAAATCGAAATTTAGCCCAATTCTACCAAATGTTACTAGTAAGTTATATATATCAATAAACTCATCATCTGTGTTACTTTTACGGAATATGCGTAAAATTATGTCACTATTTCTGCACAGATTTGTCAAGCATATATACAACTGCTCACATTGGTGAACCCACTCTTCTCTTGAGGCATTGTCAATTTCAGTAAAAGTATTCGAAAAGAATTTCTGCTCCCTTTTCTTCGCTGCTTTTGTTAGTTCCGATATTTTATACAAATCACTGTTGGCTTCGCAGAGTTCATCGAAAGTAACGCTCATTACATCTTTAACGTCTTTATTTTTTAAGTTGGCAAGGAAATGTACTTTATTTTCATACTCATATGTTGTCCATTCGGATTTGAACGGATTATAGTACTTTATGATATGGTCGACCGCACAGTACTCATTCATATCATAGTCAGCATCTATATAAGATGGCCCTTCAAGATCTAAGTCGCATATATCTTCATCTGACAGAATAGGTTCAAACTGTTCGGCATCCATAGAATCCTCTTGGGTGCGGTTGGGTGATTCTATAGCTTTAGCAGCAGTAACGTTATCTACAATCTGTACAGTTACTAAACTGGAATGTTGCGGTTCCACATAGGGTACGTTTTCAATCTCTTGAGAAGGACTACGAATGGAATTCTTGTGCCGATAGTTGGGATGATAGAAATCAACCCGCGGTATCTGTTTACCACTTCGGTCGTACTCGGCTCCATCTTCTGACCTCACAGAATGCATTGGGCTTCTTGAAGCTTCGCACTCTCGCGGCGACAAAGGTCTTCGAAGGCTCTCACCTGGAGGCGTTCTCGGCCTCTTTCTGGGATCATCTCTGCTTGGCGATCTACTGCCATAGCTGGAAGCTCGCATACGACTATAAGGCGAATGCCGTTTTCTGTCATATGGCGGCTGTTTCTCATAAGAAGGAGTCCTTCGTTCATACGAGGATCCTCTTTTGTCGTATGGAGATAATCTTTTTTCGTATGAGGGTCCTCGTTTCTCATACGACATTTTACGTTCATACGATGGAGCTCTCTTATCGTAAGGTGATCGCCGATCGTATGATCCCCCTTCTTTTTCGTAAGAGCCTCCACGCGATCGATCATACGACACATCACGATGGCGACGGTAATCATCTTTTTTGTAAGATCCCCGATCCCAGTCACGATCACCGGATATTGCTCTCATCCTATCTCTATCGATGCTGCGGGATCTAGAACGACTCAGAGGTCGGTATTCACCTTTAATCATATAATCTCTGTCTCGGCTTCGAGACCTTGAATGTAATCTTTCCATACGATCTAACTCCCTACTACGATCACGATGCCTCGATTCCTGGCTGCGACCTCTATCGAGTGAGCGCCGCCTGCTTCTGCCATCTCTTCTGTCTCTGTCTCTATCGCGCTCAAGAGAGCGAGGACTATGCCTCATCCTTTCATCTCTTTCGCAGCTTAAATCACGACGATCCTTTTCCCAGTCGTTTTCATCCAAATGATGATATGTTCTTGGGTCTTTAGGTGGTTCATTTTCATAGTAATCACCTCTATACATCTGGTTATCATAATTATCAGGATAATTGTTGGGCCTGTAAGGTTCAGGGTTATTTGCGGCAACATTGCCAGTATATGAAGGAATAGGATTAGAAGATTCTGGGTTCCAATCAGCTGATTGCGGAACACTCGCAGATGACACTGAGGCTATGTCTCGGGAGATAGTTTGTCGCTGCATGTTTGGTGCATTTGATCCTGGAGGTGCGTCACTGGTATTTGTATTACTTAAGTAGCCATAAACTGCCAATGTGAGAGTGGTGTAGGAACCTGGAATTGAGGTAAATTTCCATTTTATTAAATAATTAATGCATTAAAAACAGACAACCATAGAACTTTATAAATAAATAAAATTCAGCTAACTAAAACCTATCAATAACATTTTCTGATTGACTAATTTTAGTGGTCTTTAGTCAGCAGGATAAGTAACACAGTAATAAAGATTTTTTTTTAATATTAAAAATAAAACATCAATTAATTAATCTCTGTTTTTGAACACTAGTCCTCATAATATTTTAGGACTAGTATTTCAACCATAGATATTAATTAAACACACAAAAGTGAATTGTAGTTTTTTTTCCAGTGTCAGTATTTTCTTGACACTGTTAGCTGCATTTTAAGCAACATTCAGAAATTTGTAAAATTTAAATGTTTCCGCATGTTGATTCTGATTTCTGTATAAGTGCAAAAAAGAGGCACTTTCTATGGATATTTGAACCCATGCTTTTCATGGGTTGACATATCCTTAGTACACATTCCAAGCATGTGCATTGTAAGTTTTATTGCGGTATTGCCAAGCACTTAGTGACATTATGTAATACTTGCTTGGTCAATTATTGTATAACAGTCAGCAGGCAGGCAGAGTGGACAGGGGACACAACAAACAAAAAAGTGCTGATAATGACCTGTATTTCAAAATACCATGCTGGAGATGGTGAGAAGCTGAACCATACTGTTGCAGTTGCATAAAGCATAACAATGAATATAATCTATACAACAAAATAAAAACTATATAAATCTGACATTCACACCTATCAACTAGCGCAAAGAAAGCTTTCACACTTGTGCCATGAATAAGAGACAGTAATATGCTACATAAATATTAGAAATATACTAAACAATTTTTAAACTTTCATGGCTGCAGCACAAATAAATGTATTCTGCCCCCACCAGAACCCAATCCTGGGACGTCACTGATGGTGCTAGTTGCTGCCGGCGTACAAGACGCTCAGCCATGGAGGTCATCATTTCAAAATATATATGCCTCTGATCAATTTACAAAGGAACAATTACACAGACACACATTTAATGGTATGTATGTAGAGAGCAAAATATACATACCTGAGGCCCATATTAGTTTTTACAAGATGTTAAAAATTAGACTCATTGAGTGTTATTATATCTTGACACTAATGTTGTGCTATAACAACAAAAGAAATGTTTCCTATTTTATAATAATTTAGACAAAGACTGTCTAATATGAATATACGACTGCTTGTTTGAAATTAATAATGAAAACAATGTATTAGCTCAGCATTTCAGTGAAAATATAAAACAAAATGAACTAACCTCGCAACACAAGACCATCAGTTGAAATTTTATGTTGATCCAAACCACATTCCATATGAATCTGCCCATTCTGGCAGTAGTCGAGACTACCCAGGGACTCAAACGTCGATGAGCTAGGGTTATTCAAGTCATTTACAAAGAAGTCTATATGGAACTTTGTAGGATTTGTCGCACCGAGTCGCACTCGGCCCGGAAAATCACCCTCAACTCGAGCTCCGAGTGGAATTATCCGTATTTCCTTCACATAAATGGACTTCGGAAACTGCACAAGATCTAAATTAATGTCCTGCAAAATAATCCACAGTGAAACTCTCAAAAATCAATAATAATTTCGCAAAATGAATACAATAGACGCTACTCACTTCACTCGTTCCATGCGAAAAGGTGTCGAAAAATAGAAGGTCAGGTTTTTCGTTTGTGGCCATTTTATGATTTCTAACATATTTCAAACTAGCACATTGTTTTTTAACAAATAATTAATAAATTTAAAGTCTATCTTCACGAAAAAGTGGAAATTATCACTACCACAGCGTCATTAGCACTTCACTCCATATGCTGTCACTTTGACATTTGTTTTTTTTGTTGTTGTTGTTGTAAAATTCTCCCATGTAGGGAAGGCAAAGGGAACAGAGCCCATACAGCCAAGTCTTCAGTATATATTTCTTAAGTTGTTTGCATTGAAATGCTAGTGTAATGCATTTCAATGCATCTTGGGAGAGTTTTTCGTCAAACGATCGATGGCAGACAGTGTGGTGCTACTTGGATGAGGTGGATTACCACGATAAAAAACTCATCACTTTTCACACCACTTGACGTTTATTTCGATAATCCTCCACATTGCACATCATCAAAGACACTTATTACACAAAACTACACTGATTTTCCGTAACAATATCCACTCCGAAACAATATTACAATTATCGAAATAAAAATCACGTCCGCCATAGTTGAATGCCGCCAAAAACTCTTTTTTTTCTATTGTAAAATTCTCCCATGTAGGGAAGGCAAAGGGAACAAAGCCCATACAGCCAAGTCTTCAGTATTTTATTTCTTCAGTAGCTTGCATTGAAATGGTAGTGTAATGCATTTCAATGCATCTTAGGAGAGTTTGGTTTCAAACAGTCTATGGCAGACACTGTGGTGCTACTTGGATGAGGTGGATTACCACGATAAAAAACTCATCACTTTTCACACCACTTGACGCTTATTTCGATAATTCTCCACATTGCACATCATCACAGACACTTATTACACAAAACTACACTGATTTTACGTAACAATATCCACTCCGAAACAATATTACAATCATCGAAATAAAAATCACGTCCGCCATAGTTGAATGCCGCCAAAAACTCCCGTTGTACTCTTAATTTGTTATCAAATCTAATCGGGCAAAGGGTCTAAAGATACAACCATGTATTTATATTTTGTTTCATTCAATACTTTGCGGTGCTTTTGCCTAGTCTCTGACTAGGTTATAAACGGATAGGATAATAGTTGATTATATGTATGTATGTATCGTCCAGTATCGTCATGGAACTATGAAAGTCTTTGGGACTGGCCTTTGTTCAGCAGTAGAAGTGACGGTGAGCTGATTGTGATGTGACTCCTTTATTCTTAGTAGAAAGAAGGAAAGTAGTTAGCTACCAAAATATTCGAATTTTGGTCAGCAGAAAAATACAATTGATCAGCTAAAATAACTAATTGGTCAGCTACTTATGGGAAGCCAATATTTCTAATTTGTCAGCAAAATAACATGTTTCGATGACAATAATATTGTTTTATTTAAAAAAAAATAACCATAATCTAATATCCAAAGAATATTTTAAGTACTATTATCTATCAGAATACATTTAATAGGAATTGATCCCTAGCTAATCCTTCATTGATCTTTTCCTAGATTTTATACATTTCCGGTAACACTTATACCTATTGCTGCTGAAATAATTATTTGGCAGACCAAATAATTATCTTGCTTCGAAATTAATTATTCTGCTTACCAAATAATTTTTCGGCAGACGTTTTTGTTGCTGACCAAATAATTAAATGGCTGCCCAATTAATTACTTCCCTTTAAAAAACTTTAAATTTAATAACAAATTTCTTGGTTTTTATTATACAAGGTAGGTATGTTTTTATTAAAACTTTGTCAATTGTTTTTATTTTGATTATCCTCGTGCGCAGACGTCGGCGGGTGATACAGCCTTGTACGGTGTTCTTGGAACAAGGAAAACTGCGTATTGGCATAGGTACTTACTCTGGCGAATAGACTCATCACCTCTAAATAATTTTGACACCTTTAGGTAACACCTTTCGGCTTAGGTAAATTCTAAACATCATTAAAATTATTAATAACGTTATTTTAGTCAATTATTAATTTCATCCTACATTTTATGATGGCTTTCGAAAACCACTATCGTCAAACAGAAAATGAATCTGTTATGTATGAAATTGTATTTGAGGTATGGTATGATTAACAACGATTTTTATCAAAAACACACTTTTATTGTAAGACCAATAACACACAATTGACAATTAAACAAGTGTTACCCATACTAAAAATCTAAAGGAAGTGTTGCCAATATAACACTTTCCTCCCCTTAAAGATCCAACTTATCAGGCTTTTTTATCTTTCTTTTAGGGTATCGTCCTTCATGAGAAACCATGGTTAGATCTTTAACGGGAGTAATACTATTTCTTAAGTCTACCTTAACATTAGCCCTTTCATTCCTAGTCACACCTTCATTCCTAATTCCACATTCATTCTCATTACTGTTTGCATTTTCATTTTCACATACACTCGATATATTTTCTTTTACAGGTTCTACAATTCCAGGTAAGTTATCTTTATATTCAATAACATTTTCATTACTATTATTACTAACAAGATTTTCTTTTACAGGTACATTTTCCAAGAAATTATCATCACTGTTTTCATCATTATGCATATTTTCAAATTCCATTAACTGATCAACATGTCTTTTCCAAATAATACCAGTGTCTGTTAATTTAATTAAATATGTTACTGGACTCAGGCATTTCAATATTATTCCTTCTACCCATTTACTTTCCCTATAACTTCGTGCTAAAATTGTTTGACCTATTAGAAAATTTTTAACTTCTCTTCCCCTTGCATAATATCTTTGCTTATCCTGATTTTTTAATACAGTTGCAATCAAATTAGGTTTAATTAAATCAAATTTTGTTCTTAAGTTCCTGTTAAACATTAATTTAGCAGGTGATTCACCAGTAGCGGAGTGCTGAGAAGACCTGTACATCATTAAGAAATTATTCAAGCTATCATTTACATTTTTCTTTTCAAAAATTGCCTTTTTTATACAATTTTTAACTATTTTAACTGCACTCTCAGCACATCCATTACTCTGTGGATGGTATGGTGGCGAAAACACTTGCCTAATTCCACAACTTTTTAAGTAATTATTAAAATCAAGCGAATGGAATGGTGGACCGTTATCACTACAAATTAATTCAGGATATCCAAATGTACAAAACAATCTTTTTAAAGTAGCAATGGCTTGAGCTGCTGATGTTGAACTGACTTCAGCCACCTCAATCCATTTTGAGTAAGCACATTGAATAATAAAATACATTTTTCCATAACAAGGACCAAGATAGTCTACATGTAACCGTGTCCATACAGATGTAGGGTATTCCCATGAGTGTAAAATAGTTTTCTGTGGATTTTGCCTAAATTCTAAACAAGCACTACAACTGTTAGCTAACAACTCAATATCTTTATCAATTGATATCCACCAAAAATATGATCTAGCTAAAGATTTCATCTTAACTATGCCCAAGTGTGTAGAATGTAGTTCTTTTAAAATATTTTTTATTAAATAACTTGGGATAACAACTCTGTTTCCATACATTAGAATGCCTTGTTCAGAACTTAATTGTTCTCTTCTTGTAAAGTAAGGTTGTAACAAACTGTTTACATGATTTGGCCAACCATTCATTGTAAAATGTAAAACATCTTTTAATATTGGGTCTTTAAGTGTATGTATTCTAATTTCCTTACAATTAAGTGGTACAAAACTGTTATCTTTAATAAAATTTAAATAGGTATAATCCTTTTCTAATAATTCTGTTCTTTGTAATGGTAACCTTGATAGAAAATCAGCATTATTTTGTTCTGACTTAACATGAATAATATTATAATCATATCCTGATAACAAAAAAGCATATCTTTGTAACCGCCCTGCAGCTAAAACTGGTATTCCTTTTTTAGGACCAAATATACTTACTAATGGTTTTGAGTCGGTCAATAATGTGAATTTTCTTCCCCACAAATACTGGTTGAATTTTTTTACACCAAAAATCAAAGCTAGTGCTTCTTTGTCCACTTGACTATAGTTGTTTTCTGATTTATTTAAAGTCCTGGAAGAAAATGCAATAGGTCTCTCAATGCCATTTTTCTTTTGGGATAACACAGCTCCTAAGCCATAAGAACTAGCATCACAAGCTAGGTATAACTCTGCAGCAGGGTCATAATGAGCTAACAAATAAGGTGAAACTAAAATATCTTTTACTTTACTAAAAGCTTGCCTACACTGGCTATCAAATTTAAATTGGACATTCTTTTTAGTTAATCTATAAAATGGTGCCATTAGTGTTGCTGCATTTGGTATAAACTTGACATAATAATTTATCATTCCCACGAAAGATCTAAGTTCTGTCAAGTTTCTTGGTTCTGGTGCCTTTAAAATTGCTTCAATATTCCTACAATCAGGACTAAGCCCATCAGCTGACATTGTATATCCTAAGTACTGAATACTAGTAGCCATAAAAATGCATTTTTCTAAATTTACTGTCAATCCTATTTTCTCTAAATTTGTCAAAACATATTTTAAGTTATTCATGTGGTCTATATCATTAGTACCTGTCACTACTATGTCGTCTAAGAAGGTTGCAATGCCTCTACTTTCCAGGCCTTTAAACATTTGGTCCATGAAAGATTGAAATAAGTTTGGTCCTATTTTGACACCATACGGTAATCTGTTATATGCATATAGCCCTAGATGAGTATTAATAACAACAAGCTTTTTGGACTCATCGGTTAATAAACATTGTTGAAATGCATGTGACAAATCAATTTTCGAGTATTTTTGACCTTTTTTTAAACTGACAAATAAATCCTCAATTCTCGGTATGGGATGTTTGTTGTCCTCCAGATGGGGGTTGATAGTGATTTTAAAATCGCCACAAATCCTAAGTTTACCATTTTCTTTTAATACAGGAACAACTGGTGTAGCCCATTCTGCCGATGAGACAGGGGTCAAAATACCTTCATCAACTAACCTAAAAATTTCTTTCTCCACTAATTCTTTCATAGCAAAGGGTAAAGGTCTAGCTTTATAGTACTTGGGTGAAACATTTTCTTTTAATTTCAATTCAATTTTCTTATCCTTATAAGTACCTAATTTTGAATCAAAAACTGCAGGAAATTGTGACTTTAATATTTCTTTGACATTTTTACTACCTGATGTTGTGCATGCTACATTGTTCATATTATAAATTTTTAACAATTCTATGCTGTCAAGCCAATCTCTACCTACTAAAGGTGGGCCACCATTTTCAAAAATATATAGCTGTAATTTACTGTAAACTTTCCCATGATAAACCACATCTGTTTCAATATAACCTAAAGGTTTTAATGGAGTATCAGTATAACTTTTTAATGACAACTTAGTTGTCAAAATAGGTAGAAAATTAAAATATTTATTGTAAGTTTCCTTACTGATAGCACTAATTACACTACCCGTATCAATTTCCATTTCTAGATTAATATTATTAACATTTAAGCTAATTCTATAAGGTGTTAACAATTTACCTGTCTTAATATTATAAAGATCTTGTTTTTCGTCTTCACCTTCTTCTTCACAATAATAGTTCTGCCTCATTCTCTGTCCTCTTGATCTGCACACGGCTGCCAAATGACCCACTGTTCCACACTTGTTACATTTTCTGTCCTTGAACCAACAATTGTTCTTAGGATGGCCTGCACGTCCACAACATAGACATTTAGCATTATTTCTGAACTCCTGACGACAAAACTCTATTGTGTGTCCTGATAGTCCACATCTTGCGCAGTTCCATTTACGGTTTTCTTGTATGCCCTTTTTGTAACCGCCATGGTCAGATTTTCCACTCTCCATTTTCAACATAGGACGGTTTTCTTGTATGTCCTTTCTGTAGCCGCCGTGATCATATCTTCCACTCTCCATTTTCAACATTGTTCCTTCCCTTTCTCGCATTTCCACCACATGCTTGTCCGATTTTTCCATGGAAACCGCTATCTCCACTGCCTTGTTGAATGAAAATTGAATTTGAATTTCTGTTTGGATTGAGGAGCTCTGGCTGTCGATATCTAAAAACAAAGCTACCCTTGCCATAGTCAGGCCTTGCATGGGTGACCAAAACTTTGTAATCTCGAATTCTTCCGTGCTTCGAAAGGCATGTTAACCGTCGGTTCCAGTAGCTATTGCAACTGATTCAACTGAACTAATTGGGCCAGCGTGGTGGTGTTATGGCTCCTCGTGTGTTTCTCTATGTAGGATGGCCTGTGTCTAGTAGTCGGACGAATTAGGCTGATATTGTGTGTAATGTGAATTTAACTTATGCGTTCGACTGTGCGCTGTCCGATTTAGTATTGGGGTACCTGTTGGTATAACCGACACCACTCGTTCAAGACACCAGAAGGTCCCCGTTGTTCAGTGCTGCCCGTGTCATTGAGTTTGAATTTTTGAGTACTTACAGGACTTTTAGTTTAGACTTGAAAAAAATGGGAAGTAATTAATTGGGCAGCCATTTAATTATTTGGTCAGCAATAATATGGTCAGCCGAAAAATCATTTGGGCAGCAAACAAGTATTTTATCAGCAATAGGTATAATTATTAGGTCACAAAATAATTATTTGTGCAGCAAAATAAATCTTTTCTGTTACTGAACAGAAAAGATTAGGAGCCATAGGTTAGCGTGGTATGGACATGTGATGAGGAAGGATGAATGAAGCCTATGTCCTTTCTCAGGCTATCTGTTTACAAATTTCAGTTAAATTCGTTCAGTAGTTTCGATGTTAATGCGAGATAGACAGACAGAGTTACTTTCGCATTTATAATATTAGTATGGATAAGTACTTAAGTTCAACAAAATGAGTTTTGATTGGAAACACTATCTTATCTACTACTTAATTTCACAGAGTTTTTGTGATGTTTTAGTTCTCCGCAGTTCCACACGCGTAGTAAAGAAAGAAAGAAGAAAGAATGAGTTTATTGGCCATATATACAAATACACAATATAAAACAACAATAAAAAAAAAATCTGTATTACAGGCCAATTAGGTTTCTGCCTCAGCATATCAGCGACCAACGTCACTGTGGCGCTGGTATTCTGACAGGACCTAGAGTAAATAATATAATTAATATAAACCTTAACAATACAAAAAAAAATATATAAAAATTAACAAAAATTAGTACACGTTCCCGTGGGTATATCTCGAGATTAAATAGCCTATCCTATGTCACTCAGTGATAGCAGAGTGAACGAGAGAGCAGCAACTCCAAAGCATGTAGTTCACCTAGAGTAAACTTTGGGAAGATATAGTGGTGATAGCCCAGATGTACATTTACACACATGACGCAAATGCATGTACTGCACGTGTCCGAAAACCCCGATAAAAATTAAAAAATGCCTCGTTCTGTGATAATTTGTGAAGGGGCATCAGCGGCATCGGTATCTTTCAATCAGTTTGGAATTTTAGATCTGCAAAATTACGGCTGTGACGTCACAGTACACGTTAAAAAGTTGACACGCTCAATTTTAATACAAATCGTTATTCTTGCGTTATCTATGTGGTGATAGTGTAGATCACATCAATGAGAAGATTTTAAATAAACAATGAATTCTTCTGAACTCTTTGTAATCTTTATAAATTAGTATGTGACTATGTATTGATTGATATAAGGAAAATATGTACCTACCTACATACAGAAATGTGTATGTGTGTAAGTACCTACCACCAGTGCAGGTAGATACATTTTGGCGAGGCCAACTCTGGCCAACTTGAAAGTCTCTGAACTGAAGATCATCTGAAAAAAGTTTTAGTTTAGCAGGATGGAAGATGGTATTGTAATCATGAGTTAAAAAGTCATGGGTGTGATAACGACCCTTACCGCGTTGTTAGAAAATTAGGTAAGTATATTTTCTTAATTAATTAATTGATCTATCAACAAAAAAGGATGTAAAATTCCAAAACATTAATATCAAAAATAGCTTTCATCTCTTTCTTATATTTGCGTGTACACGACAGAGAGATCAGTGTCGTGCGCGAAGTCTAGTTGCCTCTGTTTATTCGCTACCTGCTACAACCACCTGTATGATCGCGGAGGTTGCCAGCGCAGGGTAAACTTCCCATTTACGGGGAAATTTTCGGCTATATTAAAATACTGTTGATTATTATTATTATTTCGGGGTAATTTCTCAGCTAAATTGCTAAATTATTATTATTATTAATATAAGGTGGCGATATATTGATATTTAAGTTAGTTTATATTGAGAGTTGTTTAATTATTTGTTGTTTTCTTTTATAAGATTATTCGATTTTAAATCAAATTACTCAACTCCATCTGATGGTAAGCAGTAGAAGAGATATTTGCGGAAATAATTAGTGTCCCCAAAAAACAGAAGGCCTGGCCACCTCTATCATGTTTAAGGTACCTCACGTCTCTCCTAACGAACCCATGTTGTAGGAATACGTATGGTGGAAGGGAATTTAACGCACTAGATATGTGCACAAGGAATGAGCGCCGAACAATTCCCATTGTTCGTGACGACAAAGAGGTACCGTTAATCTATGACACCTCAATTTGGCACTATCTTTCTATTCCCTACCTGTGAGGGAGTACCTTTACAAGAGGGAAGGATAAGTAAGGTCAAATATCTAGATAGAGATAGATGAACACTAGAGATGTGTAGGTCCGGATAGATACGCATCACCAGACCTGCGTCACACGCATTAGTGATGGATGTATATCCAACGGCCAGTTGGATACCAATCCCCGGAGTTACATTATAGTAGGTACGCAATAATAGGGAACTGAATCACGCACTAAGGAACAGCATCGCGAGTGAATAACAGTCCGCGGTGGGTGCGGGTATAACTAAGATGTATGTATTCCTTTGCATTCCATTCCCATACTCAATCCGTTTTTCATCCGATGATCTGAGTATGCCCGCATATCACGGCCATTTGGTTAGAAATCCGGACCCATATAGGTCCGACGAACACGAAACCTGGATGCAGTTCACCATAACTAGATATATCTGGATCTAAATCCCAATTTACAGCGGAGCTACACATTTCTAATAAACACTATATTTGCAATAATTACACACGCATATAATTTTTAAAACAAAATATAGGAACTTCTACGTAACACAAAATGAATTCTTCATTATAACTCTTCAGAGCACTCTTAATTTATTAGTATTTTGTAGTGTTTTTTTAAGTATTTCAAATAGAAAATAATGAACTGCAGTTCACGTCAAAGATTTTGAAATAACTTAAGTAAAATATTAGATTGAAACTAAAGTAATGTTACTAATCAAACTTTATTTTATATCTTTAAAAAAATGAAAACTTGTAATCTCGCTTTGTGAATAAATAATGGTCACCAAGAAGAGCATTATGAAGACATTATAAGAAGGAATTGAGATTTTAGTCAACTGAGTTGAATCGAACAGTCAACCAATCGATAATTTGCTCTCGATTAAGAAAGAATCATTACTTATTAAACATATAACTGGAACCTACTGTAACGAATGATTATTGTGAAATAGTGTGAAATACCCAGTTTTCTCGAATCTTCTAGAAGTTTCTATTACCCACAAAAATTTTCCGAAGGCTGTGCATAATTTTGTTGTTATGCTCGCCACCCCACCTGGTTGCCGGCCGGCGGCGGGCGGCGCGCCAGTCGCTCTCCCGCGCTCGCACTGCACGCTCGTCACTACCGGGCGTCGAGCGACAACCGCGACACGTCACCAAACTTTCCAACCGTCACGAATTTAACTTTCGAACGCGCGTTCCATTTAAAAACTGAGGTGTGTCTTCGAGTGCGGTTGTTTTTTAAGTTTGTTTTTGAAATTTTTTTAGTGGTGTGTGTTTGATGTGGTCAATTGTGGAGTAAGATGCGGGGCGCCGGGGAGGCGTTGTGTTTGCTCGTGGTGGCCGCCGCGGTGGCTGCCCAAGCCGACACGAGGCACTTAGCAGGTCAGTGAACACTCAAAGAAAGTCACGTGACTAAACGCTGCAAAAGTTACCTCAAAAAATTAAGTGTTTTACGTTGCCGCTTCAGTTCGTGGTAACAGTGTTGGTGCCACCAAATGCCCGTAATGCTTCCGAAATATGCGAGCGAGTGGTTGATGAACCGTTATAGTCGCCGGTGTCGACTCTTGACTGCATGCCAATGCTTGTTTTACGATTTGACTGCTAGAATATTTATGTTGAAATGAATAAGTAGAAGCATCAGCTACATACTTTATTAAATATTAACAATTCGTCAATCTACAATCGACTTTTCAAATCACCTTTGTAGATACCTACATTAAAAATTATAAACCTAAACATAAATCAATTTAAAAATGTCACAAGTACGTGACTGATAGCTGCACTAAGAATATACCTATTTGATTTTAAAATATACGTGCAATTAGACAAGAGAGAGTCACGTAGTTAAAGCAAAAATTAAGGAATTGCTCGAACGTGATTTGATCACGTACAAATTACCAGTCTCGTAAAGTAGGTAATTAGTTTAATACTAACGTGGCTGTACTACATATTAATAAAAATATAAATGGAGATATTTATTATTTTATTCAGCATTGCTTTGCTCCTGGTTTTCCTGATGGATGGAATTTACGGTGATAAACGACAGTACTCCCATACAATACAGCCTATTTGGCGAAATAACACGTATATAATAATTTTAGTAAGTTTATTTTTTTTCTTTGCCATGGTCAGGCCTTGGTATCAAAACTGTGATGTCGAACTCCTCCGAGCTTCGGAAGGCAAGATAAGTCGTTGGTCCCGGTCGCTATTGCGCCAGCAGCCTGGTGGTGTTACGGTCCATACTCATGTTTCTTCATGAGGAAGCCCTGTGCCCGTGTCCAGAAGTGGGACGTATATAGGCTGAAGACAAATATTTTTCTCGTTAGAGAGTACGTGTAGGTTTATTTACCCACTGTTTTTTTATAATGTAGGTAGATGCGAAATCACGGGTTCTTATAAATTCGCAACTTTAAGTGGTTTACATTTGCAAGACCGTCTCTGTATATGGTGGGATAGTTATGGATGTATAGTATGGGCCAGTTGATAGGTGTGAATATCTGAAGATATTTATTTATTTATTTTATTTATTTACGAACATGTTGAGATGAAATAAGCTACCAGTGAACTTATTTATTATTAATTCGACGAGATCACTAAAATAAAATCAGAGTGAACGATCGTTCACTTTGGTGAAACAAAGTCGCTTACCACCTTCATAATATGTACAGTCAGCATCATAAGTAGATGACCAATATAAGTACCTTGTCAAATTAGTTAGAAAATTCTAGGAAAATTTCGCTCATGGACAATTTGACACAGTAGGTACTGAGGTGACGAGCTACTTCTGATGGAACATATTTGAAGTTTTGATGCCGTTTTTTTTAATGGTGTGATGCTAGAGAAAGCTAGATATAATAATAATTACACGGCGCAAGAAGCCGGGGCGGTCGCTAGTCAAATGTCTTGTTGGTAAATAAGAATATTTCTTCAGAATGCCCTATATATTATTATGTTCAGATGGTAATATTAGTTTCATGATATTATTAATTGCCTTCAGAAGCATGCAGTAACTTTAGATCGCAATGTTTTGGTTACCCATCAGAAAATGGTGAAAGTAGCTTTATTTCCAGTATCGAAGCCCGAAAGGGGTATGAACCGCTACCCGCTTTCTTTACTCATGTGCCACTACGCCCGCCAACAAACTCCCCTAGTAGTGTACTTTTATATAGAAACTAGCTGTTGCCTGCGACTTCGTCGCGGTTTCTATGGTTTTATAAGTATCCCATGGGAACCCTTTAATTTTCCGGATTAAAAAGCATCTATGATGTTGCCCAGGGATTTAAGGTCACCATGCAAAATTTCATTGAAATCGGTCCAGCCATTTCGGAAATTAGTCCTCAACAGACAGAGAAACAAAAAAAAAAATTTTTTTCGGTATTTTTCCACTTTTAACCTCCTTAGGCTTGATTTTAAGCATTTTTTTTATGTACAGACATTCGACCTCTACAGTATTATTATATGTAGGTATAAATTGTAACTCACTAGTAAAGTTGGCTTGTAACCATCGGTGATATTGCCGACCGACCGCAGATTTATGAATAAATTTCATTCATATACAAGCTATGAATATACTCCATGCTCTATCTACGAATTCGTAACACTATTTCGCTTGAAACATCGAATTTGACACCGTTTTACATCAACATACGGCACAAAATCGTTTGGACCAATCGATGATCTGTTGGACTGCGGCTGCGTTTAAAAGACATCAACGGGTGCTTATATTATAAACTACCTATCGTATTATTTGACAATGTATTTACAGTAATATGTATAAAATTATCTAATCTAGTAGGATTTTTTAAACGATTGAAGTAAATTCTTAAAAAATTACTTAATCTAGTTTTAAATCTCGATTTTTAGTGTCGTCAGCGCATCTGCAGCTCTTCCGGTGTTGTAGATGTCTATGGGCCCTGTTTACATAAAAAAAAGTTTTATTAAAACTCGTGGTACAGGTAGTGTGATCGAACCCGCGCCCTCACGATCGAGTAATGTTCTTTCCTAATTCGGCTACCGCTGCCTTTATAAAGTAAACACAATCATATTGTATAAAATATCTTGTTTATTAGTGTGATGGCCGGCGTGTGAAGCGGCGGCCGGAAGTCGCCAAGACGTGCTTGCCCGTTCAATAGGACACTTCCTCTCTGCAACTTGTCTCTTAATGTTGCCATACAAATATGCACTTTAAGATAAAGGATTAGAGTGTAATATAGACAGCTTTGACGGTAATAAAGCGTTTACTGTCAATCACGTGAGAATAAAATAAATGACGTGTTGTCAATGGTTTGGTGTGATTGAAAAAGTAACCAAATACTGAAATAATATAGTATTTGGTTGCTTTTACGAAAATCATGGTGGTTATCTTATGTATTTGTTGTACAGTATATTTTTTTATTCAATAAAAAAAGCGATCTTTTTCACTGTAGAGGTGTTATTATTCTAAGCTGTTGAATTGTAATTTAAAAAATGAAAAATTGCAGAGGAATTTGAATCTGCAGACTTGATAAGACATCTGTGAGTTAAATAAAGTGCTGCTGTGTGAAATAAACAAACTGCAAATAGATAATATAATATGCTATATTACGATATTTTTATTGTTTGAAAATCTGATAATGTTGTCCATTAGGTACCTATACACCAACAATTAAAAACCATTTTGAAAATAAAATACTTATTTGTAATAATGTAATATTATATTATTAGACTATACAGTTTAGGCCGGATTTCACAACGATTGATGTATATTGCTTTGCATTTTTTTGCATAATATTTTTTTTTACATATTATTATGACAGGTAAGCTCTTGACCTTCATCTCACCTGATGGTAAGTGATGCTAAGGCCGAAGGTGGAAGAAAACTTCACCTGTATTTGGTATTTATTGATGTTATAGCCATGATTTTGACCATTTGGTTATCTTTTACTACGGATCAAAACTGGGCATTGCTAGGAGATATATTAACCCCTTGAGGGTCAAGCGAACACCGGTTTTCGTAAACAATATACTATTAGGCTTCTATTGTCTATCTATTAGGTATGACGACCTCCGTGGTCGAGTGGTCTGTATGCCGGTCTCAAGGCGTCGCCATCTCGAGAGGTTCTGGGTTCGATCCCCAGTGGGGGCAAATGTTTGGGTGATGAATTTTCAGGCATTTGTTCTCCAGTCTTGGATGTTTATATATATTTCTATATATTCTGGTTATTTATATGTATTTATCTATTAAATATATTTATCCGTCATCTAGTGTCCGTCACACAAGCAGCATTAGTTGCTTAAAATGGGGCTAGTTGATAGGTGTGAATGTCTGAGGATATTATTATTATTGTTTGTTTTTTTGACAATTGAGGGCTAAATATGTATGACGAACCGAATTGATATGAATTGAACAACATCAGACGAAATGTGGGTGATTTCCTTACTTATAGGCGTGGTTATAAAGTGTTACGTTTATGAAATTCGATGTTAAACTCTAGAGATTAATCTAGATTCTGCGTGAAGCTCACTTTTTTGTTAACGGCTCTGACACCGCTACCGTTACCGCGACATTTCAATATCACTTCAGACGGTGTCAAAAATGGGGGTACCGTTAGTAATCCCGCGACGCTGTGACGCTGTGAGCTTTTGCGGTGATTTCCGAGTTCTGGTGGATTTTCAGATTTTTATGAAAATGTTTGTGTCGTCAGGAGGTTAATCAGTTGTAGTGATGCATGCAACTATGAATGAACGAACAAGTGAATGAACAAAAGATAAATCTTTAGTATGGATTTAATTATGATAATGATTTAGATTTTTTTTCGTTTTAGTGAATGAGATTTTACACAATTTCTTCTTACTGCACCTTTTAGGCCCAATTTTTCAATCCTCAGATAAAACTATCTGTCAGTCAAATGTTAGCTCTGTCCTTTTTCTTTTTATGACTTTAGAAAGTGACAGTGATAGTTTTAAATGGCGGATAATTTAATCTGAGGATTGAAAAATCAGGCCAGATTACAAAAAATAATTATATCTAAGTAATTAATCACCCACCATTACTCGCTTCATTCCTAACTACGGTCCCTTATGATCTATCCATCTGTGATTCTTCAGTCTTCTTATTCAATGAGAGAATGCGATCATCGGTGCACGGTATATCAAGTTTTGTATATCCTACTAGCTGTTGCCCGCGACTTCGTCCGCGGTTACTATGGTATTTTTAACTATCCCACGGGAACCCTTTAATTTTCCGGATTAAAAAGATTAAGATGTTGACCAGAAAATTTACAAATATTATGTAAAATTTCATTAAAATCGGTCCAGCCATTTCGGAGATTAACCCGTACAAACAGACAAACAGATTAACAGACAGAGAAACAAAAAATATTTTTTTTTGTTTTGTATTTGCCCTGTTTTCACATCCACCTGACTTGGTTTTTTTCTATGTACAGACATTCCACCTCTACAGTTTTATTATATGTAAGATTTATTATATCTAAAGATATCAGTTAAAAATAGATAAAGGTATTTACAATTTGTTTACACTCCACAAAAAATATTTTAATAAGTATTCAATATATTTTTTTACATTAAAATTATTAGTTTACTCAAGGAATTAAATATCGAGAATTTCTAGGAGTTATATCCTCAAACCATAGGTACACTTAACTTTAATGCGAACTACAACCTTAGTCCTTTTTAATAAAGTTCAAAATCAGCCGAGCTACGTCGATGACTATCATCGAACAAGTTCAAGGCAATACGCGAAACCAGTTTCGCTGTTTTAATGGTGTACGGGTTCCGTCAGCTTCCGTCCTTGTCCGTCCCTAGGAGAAGGAGAGAGATGAGTTAACATACTTAGTGGAGCCGCTATGTTTGCTTTAATACATCTGGGATTATGTGTATTATATATAGTTTGCAGAGTACAACAATTTCTATCCAAAATAAGGTTGTAATTTTGAAATGTCTTTCATACCATTTCTATACTCTTTCTAGTTCTTATTGTGACAAAATTCTTTTTTAAATCCATGCCTATTGCAACATAATATATATTACAAAACGTTGTTATGAGTTATGGCCTGTAAGTGCAGACTTATCTCTGAAATATTTTTTTCTAGCGGTTAGATTAAAATTTTCTACCTATACCAGTATATATTTGATTACAACTTCACACAACATTAACAAAAAACCACATTAACTTAACATAGGTATCTGGCGAAATGTGGGTGTTGTTAACACGTCTGCCTACCCCTTTGGGGGTGAGGCGTACGAATCAGGGCAAACAAAGATACAAAAAAGCAAGGCAATGAAAAATAACAAGTATACTGACAAAATATCTTATCTTTTTGTTTTAACTTGAAGTGACATCTTTGAGTCAATTCGCCTTTCTCAGATCCTCGAAGCTATTTAATACTTGGATTAAAACCGGTTTATGGTTTTTTTTAATAGTTTTTAGTTATGCCAATCAGTTAATGCATTTTCCTTATCAAAACTACGGGAAAACTGCGCGGTATTTCGTTTTTGCAATTTGAATATATCAGAAAAAATATCTATTGATTTTTGAAGATTGGATAAAGATTTTATTTTATTCTTTAGCAAGTGTAACAAATAAAATAGTAGTCATGTGATCGTCAAAATGTATACATATAAAAACATAGAAACAAAATACTAAAAAAAAAATATTTTTTGTGTCTCTGTCTGTTTGTCGGTTTGTACGGGCTAATTTCCGAAATCGCTTGACCTATTTGAATGAAATTTTGCATGGTGATACCTTATATCCCTGGTCAACATCTTCGATACTTTTTATTTTGGAAAATTAAAGGGTTCCCGTGGGATAGTTAAAAAACCATAGTAACCGCGGACGAAGTCGCGGGCAATAGCTAGTACACTATATTTTTTTATTATACAGTACTTAAATTACAACAAAACAGGTTTAAATGCGGCTCGATCATTATATAGATCAAGAAATGGGGGAGTTCTATGGTAGACTTTGGATGTGTGACCAAAATTGTCGTGGTCCCGGTCGCTATTGCAACCGTTTCTACCCACTGACCCGCATTGGGCCAGCGCAGCGTGGCGATGTTGCGACCATACTTCTCATGTCCTTGTGTGTTTCTCCATGAGGAAGGCCTGTGCCCAGCTGTGGGACGTATAAACGCTGAGGAAGGATTATATAGATTATGCAGGAAAACTAAGCAGAAATTGGTTTTCTCCTTGTATCTTGGAAATTTTAGAAAGGTATCTTCGCCTCAAAATTCCCAGCAGTTCCAAGGGTCTGCTGAGAATATTACGGAGAATTAATAAAGATTTTGTGCACTAATACCATGGATACGTCACTCCCACGTATCCTCATACAATGTGGTTTCCCACCTTTTGATAGAGAAATATTTAAATACAATTGACAATGGATGTTGAAATGTTCTTTGTGATACTTCTAATTTTATGTTTGCTATTTGGTCGTAAATAATGTGTTGTTGAGGGTACAAATGAGCATATATAGGTCCCGCTATTGGGTACCAGCCTTTCTGAAGGAATTAATAAACTAATAATATTAAGGAGGATGTGTCCATATAAGCTCTTGGCCTTCATCTCACCTGATGGTAAGTGACGATATGGCTGAAGGTGAAAGCGAGCTTCACCTGTAATCCTCAACAACTTAGGAACTGGCAATCTTACCACTGATTGTCGGAACACAACAATGCTTAAAACATTGTAACTACGGCGACAAATTTAGGTAAGACGGTGGTAGCTAGCCAGGCGGGCTTAGAAGCGCAAACCAAACCGAGCAGAAAAACTTCCGTCCTCATGGGGAATAGATCCCGGACCTCCCGATCAACACCCGGTGGTGTGAACCACTAGACCAGAGAGGCGGTTAAAATCTATCTGCACATTATATGTGTTGACGGGGAGTCTACTACACTGCAGCGTCGGATGTGTCTTGTAAGAATGCTATGGGCCATTCCACCTCCACGCGAATTGGTAAACACCAACTGGGACCGGAGGCTTATTACTGTGCTTTTCGAAGCATGAACCTTAGGAAGACTGCTGGCAAAGGTGTGGATGAAGGAAGCCCAGAACACAATCATGAAGGATGACATGCAAGTATTCATTCAGTAATGAACTTAAATAATAACTTAACCTCTTGAGGTCCAAGCGAATACCGGCGTACGCGGACAATAGATTTTTCTATTGTGACTTTTTTTATAAGAAAATTTTATGTCGATAAAAATGAGAGTTTACATATCATAAACTTCACCTATATCAGTTAAGATAATAAAGAAGTTAGAAAGTTCTCTTAAAATTGCATATTAATTTGCATCACTAATTGTCGATATTCGATATTATTATCGACACTTAATCGATTAAAAAACGTGTTTCATAACAGTTTTCACTGTGATCACGCTCCGGCGAATTGGGTTGCGTGTGCGCATAATCGTTAGTAAGCCTTCCTGAGTTATGCAAAATTAGAAAACGTTTTACTTTGGTCATAATGGAACAGACCACACATGTCGGATTGTCGAGACACAATGATTTAATTTTGGTCTTGGTAGAACCACAAAGAATGCATTTAGCAACTCACAAACCGTATCGATTGCAAAATGAAACCTAAAAAGTCATTTACTATAAAACGGACTGGACTACACATATAGCACCGTGCTTAGTATCTACCGAGAATGTTTTTTTTACGTTAGACCTGACAAATGACACCATCTCGTGCGGTCCAGATGGAGGGGTCGCTAGTGCGGCGCGAAGAAAGAGCATGATCCATAAGTTTACTTGTAATGTTTTGACGACCTCCGTGGTCGAGTGGTCTATACGCCGGTCTCAAGGCGTCGCCATCTCGAGAGGTCCTGGGTTCGATCCCCAGTGGAAGCAAGCGTTTGGGTGATGAATTTTCAGACTTTTGTTCTCCAGTCTTGGATGTTCATTATATATGTATTATATTATGCATATTCTGAATAATTATATGTATTTATCTATTAAATATATTTCTCCATCATCTAGTATCCGTAACACAATCAGCATTTAGTTGCTTAAAATGTAACTAATAAAAAAAAATGTAACTCCTATTAGGCTATTTATGTTACAATAGTCTAGCGTTAACTAGACTATAGTCCTGAGCTAAAGTCATATAAATAAAGACTTATTCATCAGTAATAGATAAAAACAATGGGATTTCCTGTTTAAAGTCTACTAAAACAACGTTTTTGACGTCATCCATATAAAAAAAAACATTGACAGAGAAATGAGCTCTGGCGAATAACAAGATTTTTTTAAGATGATCGATTGTTTACCTGCCACTCGTGCTGTTTATATTTAATTTACTTTATATTTAATTATTAGATTGAAGAGCTCGGTGGCGTAGTGTTAAGTACGCATGGCTTTCGATTGAAAACAAAGCTACCTTCGCCATGGTCAGGCCGTGGATGGGTGACCAAAACTTTGTGATCTCGATCTCCTCCGTGCTTCTGAAGGCACGTCAACCGTTACCACCCACCTATACTCCTCATATGTTTCTCCATGAGGAATAATTAGAATTAGTTTTTGGCGGCGTCTGTTATCTTTTTTGGGTTCTTAAATATTTTCATTAAAATTGTATAAATAAAGCGGTTTGCTGGATTATTTCGCAGTAACCTTTAAGTGAAAATGAAGACCGGAAAGAGTTCAGTGTACTATAAAATGTCAGGGGAAAAAATCAAACAAACACAAAAAACACTTATATTTGATAGACATACCTTTCAGTTACTCTCCATCAAAAAAGAGGATCACCAATTCTCTCAGATTCAGTTTTTTACTCTTTTATCCAGTGCAACGGCAGATTTCTTTTGAGTAGGACGTTCAATGTCGCTCACAAAAACCTACTTACTTTTCGGTAACAAGAAAACAAAATTTAGGAGAAACTAACTCGATGCGAAAACACCAAGCTTAATATAATTAGCACGTTTGCTTCAACGGGGCGTTGAACTGCCGACCTTTAAGTTGCAGACTGGTAACACCATTACAACCTGACCTTGAGACGAAATATGTGAAAAATAACATATAATTGTGCGATTCGTACGCATAAAGTGGTTATGCGATTTTAAGTGGGTGGTAAGGGCTCAAAACCTGAATGCCGGAAAGATTTATGCAAATGCAGTCTTTTTACAATATTAGAGGGAACTAGCTGTTGCCCGAGACTTCGTCCGCGGTTACTGTGTATTTGTAACTATCCCACGGGAACCCCTGGATTTCCCTGTAAGAAAAAGTATCTAAGATACTTTGATGTGAAGAGAATCCAGATGGCTGGACCGAATTCAACGAAATTTCGCATGGTGATACCTTATATCCCTGGTCAACATCTCAGATACTTTTTATTCCAAAAAAATACAGAGTTCCCGTGAGATAGTTAAAAACCAGTAACCGCGGACGTAGTCGCGGGCAACAGCTAGTCACAACCAGTACCTCTCTTCCACTTTATTTGTAATAAATACGTCGATTAAAAGACGATCCTGTAGCATATTGTAGTATTTTTATCGTTCAATGTCAGTGACACGGCCCGCTCGTTTGTTATGCGCGCAAGCATGCTATATCCGCTTTGTCGAGCAATGGTTTTCTGATTCGACGGAGCTGGTTGGATGTATTTGCCATTCATCTCCGAATTTGCTAGTGATACACCAAAACTAATGCTCAAAATGGATGAGGATAATGAGGAACTCAGTGGTGTAGAGATTAGTACGCTTTGGCTTTCGATCGAAAACAATGCTGCCTTCGCCATGGTCAGGCCGTGGATGGATGACCAAGACTTTGTGAGCTCGATCTCCTCCACTAGTCCCGATCGATATTGCAACTGTTTCTACCCACCAACCCGCATTGATCTGGCGTGGTGGTGTTACGGCCCATACTCCTCATGTGTCTCTCCATGAGGAAGGCCTGTGCCCAGCAGTGGGACTTGTATAGAATGAGGACGACGACGTGAATAAACCTCTTCTTGCCTGCCCTTTTTAGACTTTGGTGGACATCCTCATCCATCATCTTCAGCATATATACGTCCCACTACTGGGCACAGGCCTTCCTCATGGAGAAACACATGAGGAGTATGGGCCGTAACACCACCACGCTGGCCCAATGTGGGTTGGTGGGTAGAATCGGTTGCAATAGCGACCGGCGCCAACAGCTTAACGATGTCCTCCTAAGCACGGAGGAGTTCGAGATCACAAAGTTGTGGTCACCCATCAAAGGTCTCGGTAGCTTTGTTTTCGATATCGACAGCCAAAGCGTACTAACAACGACGCCACCGAGCTCCTCACTGTAAATATATTCCATCGGGTACGGGTAACCCGACTTCCTTTGTCTCTGTTTCTCCTTAAAAGTTGCCGCAGTGGGTGTCCTGAGTTAGCTGTTTTTTGGATCACACGTCTAAGTTAAATTAACCGTCGCCGTCAAACTCGTCGCAAGTATTGAGCGGTCCGAACGGATGCAGCGTCAGCAGTTTGCGACTTTGACTGGTTATGCAAAAATTGGCTCCCAAACTCCGAATTTAGACCAAAGTACGGAGCAGCCGGGGCTGTCATGTTATTTTGATAAACGTTTCCGATATTTTTCAAGATCGAGAAGTGGAAATAAGGTTTTGGCTTCACTGAGAAAGGATGCAGATTCCGAGAACGTTCAGAAACACTTTATTAACATTACTACAAAACAGTTAATCGAAATTCGTGAGACTGCAGTCATTTATTCAGTTTAGGTCTTTACATACTCTTATGAATGTCAAATGATGCCGTTCACAGCTACCAGGAGGCCATGTTCTTAGAAACTAGCAAGTATCTCAGCAAGTTGGTCCCTCTCTTAACAATAAAATTTGTGCAGACGCATCAATCAGCATCCATTTTCTAGTTGATTATAATGATCCTTGTAATCGTTGCTATTTTGTCCAATTAGTTTAAAATTTTCATACTAATTAAGCTGAGTATTATTATAGTCTATTAGATATAGTTGCAGAAAAATCCACGGGCCATGGAAACAATGAACTGGTAATATAAAAAATTGACCTAACAAACTACCAATGGATCTCTTGTTCATTAGTTTCAGCCACCATTGTCTTGAAGTCCGTTATAGGTAATTTGTACGTCTGTATGTCTCCAATTCGCTACACATAATGCCGTCGCTCGTTTGCTCAACATTATTGCGATAGCTCTTCACGCCGTGTTTTGTTTCGTGTAACGGTCGGCCATTGGCTTTAGGAAGTAATATTTGCAGTGACGAGTGTTTAGAGTGATTGTCTTCGAGTTGACTCGTCAGCTCGTCTAGATTTTAAAATATCTCTAGAATCCGTTTCAGTTAGATTAAGTTTTAATTTGATGAGTTATCATACATACAATCACGCATGTAATCCCCGAACAGGTAGGCGGAGTCCTAGGAGCACTGTGTACCTTAAGACCACATTTAGCTAAACAAAAATTGGGTTTGGTCAGATGAAAAGTCGTGAAAGAGTAGTAACAAGTGGCTAGCTCATCGCCTACACAATCTCAGACCCAGTACCCAATACGCCCTTAGTCGCCTTTTACGACATGCTAGGCAAGAAAAGCAGTTGGCACATTCTTTTTGTGTCTCGGACCAACACGGGACTAAGAATTTTCAAATTAATGAGTTAACTATTAAAAAAACGATATTTTTGCCTGAAACTTTGATAAATAAATTTTGAAATAAGTATAGCTTGAACATTATGCACTCTTGAGATGTTTTATAGCAACATTTGCATCTAAAATATAAACCGTTGTGTGATAACGTTGTCAATCAGCCTAAGTATCGCGCTGCGATATGCTATTTATCATCAGCTCTAATATCAAATTCCATAGTAAAAACCTGACAAAAATGCGATATATTAATGCAGTGTGTACAGACTTATAAATTGTTCAGACATATAGCAAATTCCTGTTTGATACTTGTCTAGGAATTCATGTGATAAGAAGTATATGGATTCAGGAAGTTCAACCTATTAGCAATACTGATTATTATGGCTTTACACACTTAAATGTTTGATAGAATTCCGCAACCTATTTTTGGGAAGCTAACGGGACCCCGTAACCTGTTACCAGTCTAAAAAATATGTATATATTTAGACATAGTCTTTAATCGATTGAATATAAATGCCTTATAATTCGCGTGGCGGTGTGGCATGTGTGTATTTCGGCTACGAGTTTAAAAGCAAATATTTAAAACTAGCTGTGCCCGCGACGTCGTTCGCTTGGCTATTGATTTAACGCTAAAAGTTTACAAAAGTTTTTGTGTGTTTTGTTAACACTGCATTGCATTTCTACAAAGTGCTCAACATAACATCCATTCCTACCTCTTATTAACAAAATGTTGATTGTTAATAGTTGAACTAAAACCTCTTATTATTAAAATAATGAAAATAATATTTCTTGTCAGTGTCATGTGATTAATTGTTGTCATGTCGTCGTGACATTATTTTACAATGCCGAGAAATTTTAAATTTCGAAATGAAATAACATTTTGACGGAATGTCACTCGATCGGTTGATAACCACGGTTACACGGTTACACCTATTCGGTACCCGTTACCATTTGAATGCCGGGATAAGAAGTAGCCTATGTCCTTTCTCAGGCTCTAGATTATCTGTGTACCAAATTTAAATTGAATTGGTTCAGTAGTTTTGACGTGAAAGCAAGACAGAGTTATTTTCGCATTTATAATATCAGTATGGATTTAATTTTTTCTCATCATTTAAGATTTAATTTGAATATTGTTTTGAATATATTCAGGCTCCAGGTTAATCATTTGAAAAAATATTTTACAGCTAATTATTTGCTTAAAAACTAATGAAGAACGAAGGATGTTGTGGAGGAGTCTCTCGTTTGAAAGAGATATGTAATAATTAATATAGTTATCGATATAAATTGGTACTCGCATAATTAAAATCCTCTGACAAACGTACGGAAATTGTGATGTCGAATATACATCTCGACGTCACTAGTTTCTAATCGTTTTCACAGTCTATGTTTGACAGTTGTGGTAACGAAAGATCTTCAAAAAGTTTATAGCTTACAATTTGAATGTTTTCGAATGTTTTCCTGCCGCACAATAATATCTTTTGTAAACTTTGGGCGAGTTTTGTTTACACGTTAGTTATTGAACTGCGAGTACTGGCCAAAGGGCTAGCATTTCAAAGTCATAGCACACGGCAAGTGAGAACGACCGCCACGGAGACAAACTTGTTACGTCGGTCTGCTACCAACTGCCGCCTTCATTTGGACGTGTCTAACTCAAACTATTAAGCATCATTGGAAACTTAGGACACTTCTGGAGGACAGTCGTAATTTTGATAGGCACATTAATGTAATATCATCGGTAGGGTACTATTCGAGTCTTGTGCATCTGATTGGAGGAGCAGCGTGGTGGAAATCCAGTTCATATTGGACCATTGAGTCATGGCTTCGAGTCCGCGTGAGGGCAGATGTTTGTGTAATGTTCAAGATCTCTCCAGTCACGAACGTGTATGGTTTTTATATAAGGTCCTTACCTATGAAATTGATGTTTTGTATGGAGATTTTGGGGAATTCTGCATTTTCTATACTAAAATTTTTTCAGTTTTCTTCACAACGACAAATGCAAAGATAATAATATTTGGCATCTATCATTAGACAAGCTTCAGTAATATGTGTAATATCACACTTCATAAAATGCAAATAAAATGATGTATTCGGGAGGCACTTAAAAAGAGTTGTCTCCGTGTCCAATTTTAACACAATTAAACTTACAACAAATTATTAAAACAAATCAAAAGAGCTCAAAAATATAGTCTATTTTTAGACGAGGTAATTATTTTTTAGGAATACTCTAAATCTTAATAGTTACAGACAAAATACTAAGAGAGAAAAAAAACACCAATTTCATAGGTAAGGACCCAGTACTTATACCTATTATTATTATTTAACAGTTTATTGTATACAGAACAATTATACAGAACACATAAATTAAATAGAAATTACAAGTGTGTGGCTTATTCCTAAAGAAATCTCTACCAGCCCACCTGCGATAGGAGATAATATGGCATGGAACATAATTGTCGCGTGTACACTATAAATACATGTAAATACTATATATATTTTAATATAATAGGTTGGGGAAAAAGTTTCTTCGCATTTTTTAAGAAAATTCAAAACATTTTTTAATGTAGTTTATTTACATTTAACTAAAGTATGTAGGTACCATTTTGTTCGATAACTTTTTGCCATCTTGTAGGTAGGGACATGATCCCATTGCTATAGAAATTTTGGGACTTCTGGTCAAAATACCGTGACAAGTGGTTTTGGCAGTCCTCTCGTGATGTTAACCTGACACTGCCTAAAGAATTCTGAAGAGGCCGAAACAGGTGGAAATCTGAAGGTGCAAGGTCAGGATTATACGGCGGATGCATTAACACCTCCCAGCCAAACTCTCTTAATTTTTGCTGAGTGGCTAAAGATGAGGTCTAGAGAGGTCTAGCGTTATCATGATGAAAAACCACACCCCTTCTGTTGATTAATTCCGGCCGCTTTCTCTCAACTTCTTGCTTTAATCTCATCAGTTGTTCGCAGTAGAGTTCAGAATCGATGGTCCTGCCTGGTGGTAACAGCTCATAATGAATAATGCCCTTCCAATCCCACCACACACACAGCATAACCTTGTTGCGAGTTAACCCGGGTTTCGCCACAGTCTGTGAAGCCTGACCGGCCTTTGACCACGACCTTTTTCGCACGTTCTTGTCGTACGTGATCCACTTTTCATCACCAGTTATCAGCTTCTTCAAAAATGGTTCGGTTTCATTACGTCGTAATAAAGAATCACAAATGAGTACACGGTTCATTAGGTTTCTTTCAGTGAGCTCGTGAGGTACCCAAATGTCGAGCTTTTTTGTGTACCCAGTTTTTTTTCAAATGCGCCAAAACTGTTTTGTGGTCAATTCCCAGTTCTTCAGCTACGTCGTAACTACTGACATGCCGATCTTGCTCCACTTTTTCAAAAATGGCATCCATTTTATCTGTAATAGGGCGACCAGAGCGACGTGCATCTTTGACATCAAAATTTCCGGATTGAAAACGCTTAAACCAAATTTGTGCTACTCTCACAGACACTGCACTAGGTCCATAAACATCGCAAATTTTTTTCGCGGCTTGCGTTGCATTTTTACCTTTTTTGTAGTAAAATTTTAAAATGTATCGAATTTCTTCATTAGATTCACTCAACTTGGCGGTACGAAAAACAAATGAAAATCACACATTTTCCTAATTTGAATTTGGAATTATGTTTTTTAAAATTTAAACTTTGAATGATACCAAAACCAGCCAGATACAAATAGTATAGCCAAAGAGATTTTATTACAAGTTTATACATACTATAATGCGAAAAGACTTTTTCCCCAACCTAATACAAACATACCTTGTAATGAGCAGATTAATTTGCCTTCTGGTATCCATTATATCTATTAGAAACACAAGCGCGTAATACGTTTCTTTAGCTAGTTGTGTAAGAAAATTATTTGTTTTTAATATTGTCTAAGATTATGTTATGTACCTCTTTAACGCAAGAAAAGTAGCTGAAACATAAATTGTCTTATTTCTTAGTATTTATATTAAATATTGGTTAATGTTGTATAGGTATATTTGTTTTTACGAAAACCGTTTTCTTTCTTATCACAGTAATCGAAAACCATGTCGGAGTAATTATTTTTATTAGTAACCATATAACAGCGAGAAATCAAAAAAAATCTAGGCACAGGCTCGATTCTATCCTCTGTGATCTGAACCAAGTTCACTAGAAAACATAATTCAATATTTGCACACAAAAAATAAGTATATTATTATTACATAGCACACCTATAAAAAGATTTGATTATAAATTCAATAAGTGATGAACGTCGCGGCTATCGGTAGCCGGCCGCGCATGGCACCGGCTGGCACGGTGCGCCCGCGCCGCCATTGTTAGTTAAATAACCGACCACTAGGGCACGTTGTTTTGGTGTCGCTTGCACTACGGCTAACCTTGCCAATGCGCATCCTACTCTTAATGTTTGACGATATCCGGAAGAGTAGTTTTATATCTCTTGAGGTGCCGGGTTCGAGTCGCGATTGGGGTGTTACTTTAAGAATATTTCTTTTGAAATCTACTCATCTACCATGTGAAATTTATGTCTGTCCGATACCTTGATACCATTTATAATGTTTACGATAGAAATAGATGAAATAGAATTTAAGTGCTTCTAAACATTTAATAACCTAACTGTTGTTTAATTTCGTAATGAATTCTATATCGTTGACAGAGCTCGTAATAAATCCCCTGAACATTAAAATTTGTCATTTCTATTTAATTGGTACACGGTACAGTCACGAGTATGAACATGAATAACTAATTTAGCAATACTCGTCTTTAATCCCTTGTAATACAATTCATTTCTGGCACAACTGTATGTATACATTTGTTCGCGAGTGTACCGACGACAGGCGTGCACCGAATACGTGGTAATTATTCAAAACTGCGGAATGTTGAGTTTATCTCGAGTCAGCAGGCGCTCACTCAATACGATGCAGTGTTTGTGTGTTTGTTTGCACCTAATAAAATTAGCTATTAGTAAATATTTCCCCGCGTCTTTGGCTGTTTGCTTATGTCTTTGTATTTGTGTTGTGTTATTTACTCTGTGTCAGGAAGTCAACTGTTTAGTGAAATTACTGGGTACTTTACAACTTATGTCACGGGTTGCTATGTTAATTGTGATCTGTGTGGGCGTCACAAGCTATTTAAATAGATATCACTTGTGTTTGCGACTGTAGCCACTTGTAATCACGTGGGTCTGTTTATTTGCAAAACTAATGAATAAAAAGGCAGCAGTAGCCGAGTTGGGACGGGGCACTCGTTCGAGGGGCCTCGGGAATCACGGGTTCGACCCCACCGCCTGCACCACTGAGTTTGAATAAATCTTATGTACAGTTCATTGTGAATTTCGCTTGCCTAACATTGTGCCCGGTGCACATGGGGACTCATATCTGGTGAAATGTGGACGTTAACTCCTCTGCCTACCCCTTCGGGGAAAGAGGCGCCATGATGTGTTATGATATGATGAATAAAAAAGCATCACAGACTGTTGTTTCACTTTAAATGTAGTCTGAAATATCCTCATCTAAATGTACCTATTAGAATGTTCGGAACAGGGGGATCATTTTTCACATCCTGTAAGATGTTTATGCCTTCACGGACTTCGAGTCAAGTTCGAGTAACTGAGAGCTCAAAGTACAACATGAAGACACGCGAACGGAATAATTTAAATTATTTATTGCATGTCACATTACAAGGTTACGTGGTGGTAAACATTACTAATAAATGCATGGCAAACGATTATACTTAGCTGATCAATATTTTATATTATTCATTTACTTCTTAATAAAGTAATTTGTATCGTTGATGAATGAGTAAAGCCTATGTCGTGATAATAATATGATGTATAAAATGAATAGTAAGCCAATAATTTAATTTAGTTTTTTAAATCTGTTTATTTTTATATTTACTTTATTTATTACTATTTATTTATACTTTAATGTACATAATACTCGTAGAAACAAAACAGACAACTTAAGGAAACTCAAATATACAATAGGCGGCCTTATCGCTAAGAGCGATATTTATTTTACGACACGTTACTTTATTTTTATTTTTTTATCTGTATATTTTAAACTGTTTATTTTATATCTGTATACTTATGTATATGTGTGAAATATACCTAGCTAAAATCAAAAGAATCGAAGCATTCTTCGATATAAATTAGGTATCCCAGTAACTTTTAACAGTTTATTCTTATAAAAGACAAACAACAATAACGGTACAAAGGTTATGGCGATTCTTTTATAGCTCCCTTTCAGTCAGGACGAACTTCGGCGAATATCCAAATGTGGAGGGCTATTTGTCTACATTTGCCTTTGTGTATTTTCCCCGCTTTTTGTAGCGACATAGTGGCAAAAAATGTAGACGAATAGTTCTTCACATTTCAACATTCGCCGAAGTTCGTCCTAAGTGAAGAGGGGCGATTAGATAATTTCTCCATTCTCAACGAATGAATAAATTAGCTACCTACTACTGAACGGTACAATTAAATTTTATTTCATTCATAAAGACATATTTGTACAGGTGTGAAATGAGTTGTGTCACAATCACACTTGACCAATAAATTACTAAGCACGAGTTAAATAATGAAAAGTTAATTAAATATTAATTTATAATTACATACTAATTTATTTATAGTAAATATTATATAAGCAAATTAATTTAGACCTTATTAAGTAATGTATTGTATATTTTGGTGTGTGAGTGTAGAACGACCTGCTTAGCCTAATACAAAATGGGTGACTGGTAGGGAAGGATTTTAATCGTCAATTTCGCCTGCACATTGTTAGGGATGTTCCAGAACTTTGCAAGCGGGCGGCCTGCGCCGGCGCGCACGCTTACACGTCAAATTTTCGATACAATTTGATTGGCGCTGGCAGTGAAACGCTGCTAACTATCTCGTGAATTGTAAGCGCGCGTTTGTGGCCTGCGCCAGCGCTGACGGCCGTCGTTGCTATGAAACCTCCCTAAGATTCAGTAGAAAAACAACTAGCTTCCAAGAAAATCTTGTTTATTTTATGCCGGATGTATTCTATTACCTATTATAAAAATATTATAAGGAAAATGCAATGAAATAAAACTTAAATTTATTGAGGAAATGTATAGGCTGAGTAGTTAATAATATAGACTCTAATACCTGAGATGTAAGGTACATGTTTCAATCTCGTCGTTTCAAGATAATCGTGGCTACATTAAGATATTTACGGAACATTGCGGATTTTTTATTGAAGGAAACTAATCGAATACTACTTTATTATTAATAATGGCGTCTTGTATTTCACATGAATTGTCTGCTAAGCATGTCTTGTCTTGTCAGGAAGGGCTGTGCCCAGCACTGGGCCGTATATAGACTGAAAACTATGATTTGTACTATTACGAGGGGAGAGTTCAAGTCTGTTTTATTGCTTACATTAATCGATACATACCAATATATGCCGATAGCTGTGTAAACAATATGCTACACGATCAATTTGAAACGTCATACCGGAAGTAGGGTTGAGAACGGCTGTCTTCCGGCGAGCGGCGCGCGCGCATGATTAGGTTACGGCATTAGTATATAAACAGTTTATAGCTATCGATCTTGAGTATGGCGTCACGATAGATTATCTCACTCTAATAGGGGTTACAGGATGACTTCCTCTTACATACGTCAGTTTAGCAACCACTTGTTAAATAATATTGGCTTGTTGAGACTCTAATGGTGGACACGAATATGGCTTCTTCCTCGATTGTTTCTCATATTGGCCTTCTCCATCTACTTCCTTCTATAATATTCGCTTATTTCAAAAGTGGGGTTGATGCAACATGTCTTCTCCTACCATTATGCTCTGACATTCGTTAGATCGGCATCCATTATATAGATCCACTTGTCACGTTTTTCACCGACTTTTCCAAGAATTTTAGCCACTAATTTCTTTGTCGTACGCGAAAATGGAATTCTCTGCCAGCATACTTCGGTTTCCTTCCTTCTACGACCCTGGTCCTTTAAAATAGGGTGGTAAGTACTTCAGAAGACCAGCATTTTGTGACACTCAAAACTTATTCTTTGAATTACTGAAAGATATCTTCATAATTTGACGACCTCCGTGGTCGAGTGGTCTGTACGCCAGTCTGAAGGCGTGGCCATCTCGAGAGGTCCTGGGTTCGATCCCCAGTGGGGGCAAGTGTTTGGGTGATGAATTTTCAGACATTTGTTCTCCAGTCTTGGATGTCATTATATATGTAAAATATTATGAATATGTTATGTTGATAGGTGTGAGCACAGTGTGAGTGTCTGTCGATATTTATTTATATATTTATTTCATTATCCCAATATTTTATATCGTAGTCAAGGCCAGAGCCAGGATAATAACATGTCATAAAGACAAAGACACATTTAGTCATGTTCTAGGCATTTCCTCGTGATCTGAAGCCGGAATCGAACACACAAGGTTACCTCGGAACATTGATTGGGAAACAAGCGAGTTAGTCTCACTAGACACGCAACAGGTAGTACTTGTGTCGTCTCTATTTTATAAATAATCTCAAATCGAACACTGCGACTCAGAGACGTGTATGTTTTTCATAGACACATGTATTTTATGAACAACCATAACTTAGATACAACACAAATGCTCTATTTTATCACTTTAATAATATCTGCCGCTATCGAATCAAGGACCTCAAAAAGGAGGCGACTCATTTCAACAGGCATCATATACTCCGACGACCTCCGTGGTCGGGTGGTCTGTACGGCGGTCTCAAGGCGTGGCCATCTCGAGAGGTTCTGGGCAAATGTTTGTGTGATTAATTCAGGCATTTGTTCTCCAGTCTTGGATGTTTATCTATGTATTGTATATATTCTGAATATTTATATGTATTTAATAAGAATTCATCACACAAACATTTGCTCAGAACCGTAGTAGTAATATGGACTTATTATGTTCTTTTGTTCTCGTGTTATTTGTGTGTCGAATAAATTTATTTCATTTCATTTTAGTTTGATAGGTGTGAATATCCGAAGATATTAATTTAATACTCGATAGTGGTCAGAAAAACCTTTAAAAAACCCCTATAACTGGTAGTGGTAGAGGTCTAAGACCCGTACTTTTGAATACTGTTAGAAAGAAATGGCGATATTCATCTCCACATAACGCCATCTCTTTCTAGCTTTGCTCCAGCAGATCTAGACCAGATCTAGGCTTAAGATTCTGGAAGACTGGTCTAAGAGTGGAAACAACAAGCGGATGCTGTAGATTGGAAGGGTACAGACCAGTACCTCTAATATGAGTTTGCATAGTATTCTATCTCGACAGTCGTACACGTCTTTCTCAATACATTTACGTCAGGTCTATATAATAATAATAATAATAATAAAACTCTTCATTGCGTTCACCAGAAAGAAAAGTTACTATGTCCTCAAAACTAGATGTCACAATTGGCGGCCTTATTGCTAAGCAGCAATGTCTATCCGACTTCCTATTGATGGAGAATTATAAAACATAAGGGTGCATAAAATAAAAAAACTACAAAAAAATAAAAAAAAGGAATCATGACAAAAACGAAAATCAACGATGATGCAGTTGGGCAGTAGCAGAGACGATTAAAGGAAAAGTTTAAATCGTGAGATAATGCGATAAGAGGCGCTTGTGGTAAATATATGACGATTTTACGATGACATTGATCGAATCGAGTCGGCGAAAAACGTCAAAACTTAGTGGGAAGACGGCAGGAGAATGAAGAACTTTCTATTCTGTGGAATCTATAAGGCATGAGCCACTGAATATTGGGTCCTTACCTATGAAATTGGTGTTTTTTTTCTCTCTTAGTATTTTGTCTGTAACTATTAAGATTCAGAGTATTCCTAAAAAATAATTAGCTCGTCTAAAAATAGACTATATTTTTGGGCTCTTTTGATTTGTTTTGATAATTTGTTGTAAGTTTAATTGTGTTAAAATTGGACACGGAGACAACTCTTTTTAAGTGCCTCCCGAATACATCAGTTTATTTGCATTTACTTAAAAACGACAAATATTTTTTATGAAGTGTGATATTACACATATTACTAAAGCTTGTCTAATGATAGATGCCAAATATTATTATCTTTGGATTTGTCGTTGTGAAGAAAACTGAAAAAAAAAATAGTATGGAAAATGCAGAATTCCCCAAAATCTCCATACAAAACACCAACTTCATAGACCTAATAGACCTAGACCTAATATTATGAAAACTAAGTATTTTAAAGTCAATAGATGCTGTATAAAAGCAATGACAGTGACGTCCGAGTACAGAGATGGCCGTGACCATAACAATAGCATTCCACCACAATAGACTGTAGTATGTACTCGGAAACTCGCTCGTTCAGGAATTGATAAATTTTGCTTTTGTCAAGTTTGTTATTACAGTGAGTTTCCACGCCCTTGTTATTTTCTGCGCTTACGCATACGGTGAGTAAGGTACTTCTAGGAAGACAGTTAGTCCTTGCTAAGTTTCAACAAAAACTCGAGGAGGGGGGCACTTTTTAAAATCATAAAAAAAAACAAAACGAGTGGATCAATGTTCAAAAACAAAACGTTATACAATAATACGAGATATAGGTACATATCTCAACTATACCTTTTTTTTTTTTTTTTTTTTTATTCGGTGGTAAAATGTTTTATACATACCCTAGAGGGATTAGCAGCCCCTCCGGGGTTATGTGGGATTCCTCCGCTCTGCGGACTGTCAAAGCGACAGTCGGGAGAGCGGCCCTACCCACTAAACGTCCACCGGCGCGCACTCGGTTCGCCAAGATCGCTGCCACACGCGGAACTAGGTATGCGTGCGCATGGGGCGATATTTGGCGGGCGATCGAACCGATCCACTCTCACCCCCTTTTTACGGGGGGGTGTTGCGCGACTTCAGCTCCCTGGGGCTGTGAAATCGGGTGACGGGGCTGCATCCCTGAACACCCGAGCCCCCGACTATGGCTGCGCTTGCAGACCATAGAGGCGCGCTCGGCGCCTGAGCCTTCTCCGACGGAGAGGATCCGCGCTGGGGCTGGACTCCCGCGCTCTCTCCGCTCTCTCTTTGCCGGCCATGGCGGTGTCGCAGAAGACGGTGAACGCCTCCCACGCCGCTGGATCGCCGACTATGGCCCGTATTACTGCCGGCAGCGAGAGGTCCGCGCCGACCTGTGCCACGAGAGTCCGACGTTCAGACTCCCAGGCCGGGCAGGACTCCAGCACGTGCTGGGCAGTGTCCTCCACGTGTCCGCATTCGTGGCATCGCGGGGTCGCCTCTCTTTTGATCCGGTGCAAGTACTTACCGAACGCACCATGTCCCGTAAGTACCTGCACCAGATGGTAACTCAGATGGCCGTGTTTGCGGCCCAGCCACTCTTTCAGGCTCGGTGCGAGTCCCGCTAGTGTCCACACCCCTTGGGTTGGCACCTCCAGCCTCTGTCGCCACGCCCTCATAACTTCCCGCTGGGCGCGAGTTCGCCAGCGCTCCACCATCTCTGGCGCAGGACGCACTCCCTCACGTCGGTATGTCACGCCGCGCCAGTAAACCTCCGACAGCGCACGCGCGTCGAGGTCCCAGGGCGGGGTCCCGGCGAGAACGCACGCGGCCTCATACGACACGGTGCAGTATCCGCGTATGGCCCTGACAGCCATGACTCGCTGCGATCGACGCAGCATAGCCGCGGATCGCGGTGTCAGGTCCTCCGCCCACACCGGCGCGCCATACAAGGCCATTGACCTCACCACCCCGGTAAACAGGTGGCGGCACGACACACCCGGTCCTCCAACGTTGGGGAGCAGCCTCGCGAGCGCTCCAGCGGTCCGGGACAACTTCGTGCAGAGGCGACTGAAGTGCTCGGTGAAACTCCAGCGGGAGTCGAGCACCAAACCCAAGTAGCGCATGTGTGCGCTGATCTCGACTCGCACACCGTTGACGATGATGTGCGAGTCTGACGGCGGTCTTCGCCGAGGCCCGTGGAAGAATATGGCCTCGGTCTTCTGCGCGGACACCCTCAATCCCAGACTCTCGATTCTGCGGATGACGCTGTTGACACTGACCGTGGCTAAGCGAGCGGCATCCGCAAATACGGCGTCGGAAGCCAGCAACAGGGTGTCGTCTGCATAGCAGACGACGCGTACGCCCGTGAGGTTGGCCCCGCGCACGGCGTAATTGTACCCGATGTTCCACAGGGTAGGTCCGAGGACAGAACCCTGTGGGACACCGCACGCCATGCTGCGGGTGATCAAGTGCCCGTCCCTATCAACGCACTCGATCCGCCGCCCGCGCAAATAGTTTCCAATGAGGCGCCTCAGGTAAAGAGGCACCCCATGGTACCGTAGTCCCGCCTCGATACAGGTGAAGGGCAAGGTGTTGAACGCGTTCTCGATATCGAGCGATACCGCTACAACCACCTTGCCCCTCTCCACCTCTTCTTCCGAGAAGGCCCTCACGCGCGAGATCGCGTCGATGGTGGATCGGCCCTCCCGGAAGCCGAACTGGCTGTCCGCCAGGTCTGGTCCCGTCGTGGTCAGGTGGTGGTTAATCCGCCCCGCAACAATGCGCTCCAAAAGCTTACCGGCCTCGTCCAAGAGAACAATAGGCCGGTAAGCTGAAGGGGAATCAGGCGGTTTGTCGGGCTTCGGCAGCAGGACAAGTCGACCTGTTTTCCAACACTCCGGGAACTGCCCGGTCCGCAGGCACTCGTCGAAGAGACTCCGGAGTCGGTCCCCCAGGGCACCAATGGAGATTGCCAAAAGACGGCCGTGGATTCCATCGGGACCCGGGGCCGTGGATTTCGCCCGGAGTCTCAGTACCGCCGCGCCGAACTCTTGCTCGGTCACCGGAGAGAAGGCCTCCTCACCTCGTTCCTGCTGCCGCGGCACCATCCTCGGAGGGATGTGCTCCTCCCTGCTCGGAAAGAGCCTCGCCACGATTGTGGACAGGAGCGCTGGCTCGAGTTTCTCGATCGCTGGGGGGCCGCGCGACATTTTCTCGCGCACCATCTTATACGGGCGCCCCCAGGGGTCTCGGTCCAGCGACTCGAGAAGCTCCTTGCGAGCAGCAGCCTTGGCTTGGCAGATGACCAGCTGTAATCGTTTACGGGCTGCGTTCAGGTCATCCACCAGGCGAGTCTCCTCCGTAGGATCGCGGCCCCTTCGGCGTCTACGGTAGTTGGTTAGAGCCCGTCTCTTCGCAACACAGGCCGCGCGAACGTCCGCGACCTCTGGGCTCCACCAGTATACCTCCCGTTTCGGCGGGCGACGAGCAGTTCGGGGCATGGCGCAGTCGCTGACGCGCGTCAGCATCTCCCGGAACCTCGTCGCCTCCGCCTCTACCGTACGGAGGAGGCGTCCATCCGTGCTCCACGCCTCCGCCTCCGAGGACTCAACCGCTAGACTCCGGTCCATTTTGGTAATGGACCAGCGCGGGAACCTCGGGCTCTGGGTGGAGGTGTGCATCGAATCCGGGGTAGGTCGTCGCTGAGGGGAGACGCTGAACCGAATATAACGGTGGTCAGAGAGCGTCTCCTCCTCAACGAGGACTCGCCAGTCACTCACCAGCGATGCGGTAGCGGGGGTCGCGAACGAGACATCCACGATTGACCCTCCCCGCTGTCGCACGCAGGTCTGCACCTGGCCCTGGTTCAATAAAACCAGACCGGCCATGGCAGACCACTCCTCCAGTGCATCGCCGCGCGCGTCCGTAACCGGGCAGCCCCACTCCGCCGACTTGGCGTTGAGGTCGCCCATCAGAACAATGGGGCGCGGCGTGGCGCGACCGACTGCGACTGAGAGCTCGCGTAAAAACGCCTCGAACTCGGCCAGGGTCTTGTTCGGGGAGAAGTAGACCCCGATAATGACTAGACCTTGAAGGTCTACAGAAACAAAACCCTGGCCCCGGTCTAGCACCCGAAGAGGGCTCGAACTGGGGTTCACGACGGCCACGGATCCTAATGTGTCCGCGGCCCAGTGTGAACCGGGCACAACAAAGTATGGCTCTGCCATAACCCCCACGTCTATGCCCCACTGCCTCGAGGACTGCAGGAATAGGTCCTGAGCCCCGGAGCAGTGGTTCAAATTCCCCTGGAGAAAATGGACTAGACGACTTAGGGCCATTAAAGTTCCATTTCCTCCGGGGGGCCGGCGTCTTGCCCATTCTGCGCGCCCGCCGCCTGGGTCTTGGCGACTGTCTGGGCCTTCTTCGCGGCTCTGCGGGGTTTGGAGGCAGAGCATGCTTTACCCCCGAGGCGGTGTGAGGCCGGTTTCCCCTCTGCTGCGCATAGCGGACAGTGAACCTCCGCTTCGCAGTTCGGGGATTTGTGACCCGGCTTGCCGCAGCGATAGCACAGGTCGCTGCGGTCCACCGCCGACGCGCACCTCTGCTTTGTGTGCCCCGTCTCCAGGCACCTATGGCACTTGAGGGGCCTAGGCTCCAGTAGTTGGACCCGGGCCAAGCACCAGCCGACAAGCAACTTGCCGGCTGCCACAAGGGTGTTAGCTGCCTTGACCGGGCAGCGGATCCACGCCACCCCCATGCCCGCAACGCCTTTGCGAATCGTCCCGACCGTCACCTGGTCGGAACGGCATCCACCCCGCTCGGCCACGGCCGAGGCCACCTCCTCCTTCTCGACCGAGTCGTCTAGGCCCGACAGCCTGATTTCCGCCGTCATGGTGGGCCTGGTGATAAAGACGCTCGGTCCGAGGGTCTCCTTCAGCTTGAGGGCCAGAGCGTCCGCCTTCTCGGCGTTGCCCTCACCTGCCACCTGCAGGATCCGGGCTCCGGTGGCGGCCTCTCGGTACGAGATGCCCGTAATGCCCATTGCCACCAGGTCTACGGCAGAGCGGGCCTTGCGGATAACCTCGCTGTAGGTGTCCCCCCGCTTTTCGGCCTCTGGTTCGAGGGTAAGAACCACCGCGGCTGTCTTAGGCGTGGCTCTCCTGCGTCGTCTTTTGCGGCTCGCGCGCTTCGGAGGCGGTGTGGAAACCGACTTGCTTGGCTCCTCGCGCGGGGCCTTCTTCTTCTTGGGTTTCCTTGTGACGGTCACCCATTCCCCCTCATCGTCAGCCGACGCATCCTTGGGTGGTTGCGGCGCCGGAGCCGGCCGCGCCACCGCCGGTTGAGACTTCTGCGCCCCAGCGACCGGCCCAGCCCGTGTCGGAGCCTGTCCCTTCTTTACTGCAGCCTGAGATGTTTTAGGTGCAGGTTTCGGGGCGGCAGCCGTCGCCGCAGCGTAGCTCCCCTTCTTCTCGTGCGCCAGAGGAGGTCGGAGCCTCTTTGGTGGCAAAAGACGCTCTTCGATGTCGTCACGGATGACGTCAAGGCGCGCGTTAATTATCTCCCCGATTCGAACTAGGAGCTCGCTCTGCGACAGCTCCTTTTCGAGGCTCACCGCGGCAGGCTCCTGGGCCTGCTTGGCAGCACCAGGCTTAGTATTGCGCTTGGCGCCATTCGTCTTAGCCGGGCGAGGAGCGGGGGTGGCGACTGGAACCGCGTCGGTCTCCATATGCACCTCCTCCGTCTGCGGTGCAGCTCCTGGTCCTGGACCGGCCGCGCTGTTTGCACTGGCGGCGACGGCGGCCGTCAGCTTCTCTACCGTTGAGGTTAGAACCTCGATCTTTCGATGGAGGGACTCCACTTCGGCATTCAGCCGCCTGGTCTCCTCGTTGGCCGTGCGGAGGTAGAGAGTGTCCGCAATCAGACACGCACCCTTTGCGGCCAACTTCATGTCCCGTTGGACCGTCCCCTTGAGGTTACGGGACTTGCCAGCTCCTGTCGACACAACCTCCATATATTGCCGGAGCGTGTCAGCGAGACGCCTGGCCGACATGGTGTCGACAGTCTTCTCATTTATCTCCTCCAGCTTGTCGATTTGACATTTGGCGTTGGCCCGATCCGCCGCTTTCAGCTGGGAGTGAATCTCGGTCTCCACATCCGCGAATTCCACGTGGCGGTCGGCCAGCTCCTTCTCCTTCTTTTTGCGGGCCCAATCTACAAACTCGCCCGTTGTTGGTGGGCGCCCGCGTCCCCTCGGTTTCGCACTCGACGTCGATGGGGCCAGAAAATCCGAGCCGTCTGACCCATCCGTGCCAGAACTGTCCCGTTTAGGGCGCTTGGTGCCTCTTGTTCTGCGCCCACTGGCGCTTGACAACGCGACGGAAGCCGCGTCACTCTCAGCGTCTGAACGCAGACGCGGTTCCGCATCCTGCGAGCCGATGCTCGCCAGACTTACTACAGAGCCGTAGCGGCTTAAGCCACTTCGCGAGCCACTGTTGCTCCTGCTCCTCTCTGCACCACTGGTGCCGGCAATTTTCAACCTGGGTTGAGTTTTGTTTTGGTTTTGATTTTTGGACTCCATATTTGTTCCCACGAGTGTGGGGGAAGAAAAAAGTCCGCCCGGGCAGTGCCCCCTGTACCCGGGTAAGCCTAAATACTGTGAGTGTCGGCCGGTGCTCACAGGTTTTAAACGTCTTCGCTGACGGGTTTGCTGGATTTTCCTTCCCGCGGGCCGGCCAATCAAGGCAAGCCCTCCGGCCAGCGAATACTACGACGTACCCCTCGGAGCCACCCGAGAGGTCGTTGAAGTAGCATCGCTGGTAACGGCTCCGAAGAGGGATGGCAAAACCCCCTCCCACCAAGGCGCCCGGCATTTCTGCCGGGACACCGTTGGTTCAGCGCGCAAGCGCCGAAACACCATATGGCGCCGCCAGGCAACAAAGGCGCTGGACGGCGCGACACCTCGGTGGTGAAAACGCCACAATAACCTCCAAGTCACAACGGGAATCGAACAACTCTGGACTCGACCGAAAACTTAAGACTCAGAAGTCTCCACGGGAATCAGTAAACCAGGACTCAACCGTAACTCCTCCGCTGACAGTTCGCAGAGGAGCGAGAGCAGCCGCAACTGAGGCTACTCCCGCTCCCCTCCCAGGGTGCACCACGAGGAGGTCTGCCAGCCCGCACCCCATCTCAACTATACCTAACTTAACTTCCTATTTAACTTATTTAACAAACAATGGAGAAATTACCTCGATTACAATTTTTTTCAATCGTACACGTGTTTATTAGTCAAAGAATTCTATATTACCTTTACCTGACCCTGCTACTGTATCAAATACAATCAATGGTTCTTTTGTGTTCATATATTTATTGTATGTATATATTGTATTTATGTACTTGTAGATTATGTATTGCATTTTATATAGGTATATATATTATATCTTAATATATAGTATGTTAAGTATATATAGTATTTAATGTATTTATTGTGTATACGCGACAATTATGTTTCATGCCATACTGTCTCCTATCGCAGGTGGGCTGGTAGAGATTTCTTTAGGAATAAGCCACACCCTTTGTACTTTCTATTTTATTTAATTGTTGTTTCTGTTTAATTGTTGTGTACAATAAACTATTAAATAAATATATAAATAAAATTTACTAATTAAGTCAATTTTGTAATAATGATAACAATCAGTTTTAAACATCGTCGTTCAAAGTTAATCCAATACCGCTCACATAATAAGGGCGGAAATATATATTACAATAATAATTCCACGGGATACAAGATAGTTGCATCCTTTGTTCCGAGACAAAACCCATTGTTGCGGCGTCAATATGTAGGAGTTCCTGAAGGTATTTTATGTCGCGCAACGTTATTGCTTACATAATGCTGCAATGACGCAGATTTTAGATGGCACGTATGTTCTAAAGGGAAGTAATTAATTGGGCAGCCATTTAATTTGTTGGTCAGCAACAAAATGGTCTACCAAAAAATTAATTAGGCAATAAACAAATCTTTTGTGAGAATGATAATTATTTAGGCAGCAATATATACGAGTATGTTACCGGAAATGTAAAAAATCTAAGAAAAGAGTCAATGTAAGACCAAAGATCAATTCGTAGATGTTTGTGGCATTAAAACACATTATTAAACAATTTGGCAGAAGAGAAAACATTTCAGTTGCTGCTTAATTAGTTATTTTGCTGACCAATTTAGAAATATTTGCTGCCCATAAGTTGCTGACCAATTAGTTATTTTAGCTGACCAATTTTTTTGGTTGACCAAAATTAGAATATTTTGCTGACCGTTAATAGAATAAAAATTATAATACAAACTTTTTTAGAATTTTGACAAAAAAAAATTTTTATTAGGACATGTTAAAAAATTCTAAAATGCTATAGTAAGGTAAACCAACAGCGATATTAAAAAAAGAAAAAATATATAATGTTGATCATAAACACATGTTTTCCACCACCGAAACTAGATATCTCCTATCATTTCGTCGTCCTCAGCCTATATATTCGTACGTCCCACTGCTGAGAACAGGCCTTCCTCATGGAGAGACACATAAGGAGTATGGGCCGTAACACCACCACGCTGGCCCAATGCGGGTTGGTAGAAACGGTTGCAAAAGCGACCGGGACTCAAGGCTAACATGCCATCCGAAGCATGATCACATTCGTGATCACAGTTTTGGTCACCCATCCAAGGCCAGAGTATTGCGAAGGGAGCTTTGTTTGCGATATCTTAAGCTAAGTGTACTAACCATTACGCCTCCAGCTCCTCATAGCATTTATTTTATTTTTATTTGGGAAACAAATAATACAAATACGTAACAATAAGTAACACATAATATTAGGTCCTTACCTATGAAATTGGTGTTTTGTATGGAGATTTTGGGGAATTCTGCATTTTACATACTAACATTTTATCAGTTTTCTTCACAACGACAAATCCAAAGATAATAATATTTGGCATGTATCATTAGACAAGCTTTAGTTATATGTGTAATATCACACTTCATAAAAAATATTTATCGTTTTTAAGTAAATGCAAATAAAAATAGGTACTTAGAGAGAAAAAAACACCAATTTCATAGGTAAGGACCCAATAATTGCAAATAGATCAGTAAAGTTTGGACTATACTAGTTAGTACGTAATATATAATTGATAATAATGACTATTTTTCATTTTTCCAGGTATATTTTCAACATCATCCTTTGGGATTCAAAATCAGTATGTACCTACCTATTAGGTTTAAATTTAAACATAGCTTAGTGTGAGTCAAGACCCAACAATTAACTTATTAAATAATAATAATATTATACCACTTATTCCTTGAAGTAATTGAAATTGTTACTAAAACCATTTGTGCTCCATTTGTCACGTTCTCTCCTACAAATTTGGAAAGGGACAAAATACATAATCCGCTTATATTTGATCAGACCCACGGGCGGCGTTTAAAACTGATTTATTTCAAATTAGCTGAATAATAATAGGTCATACATTAATATTGTTCTAGCATCGTAGATATGAGTACTAATTTTGCAAGATATATTATTGTTACATTTTCTAGAAATTAGATTGTATTTTAGTTATTTTACGCGATATGAGAATTTTAAGGATTCGTTAATTTCTAAATACTAAACAAATGTTAGAAGCAGAGGTTAATAGTTAGAAACATAATATATAAAATTTAAAATAACCTTCTTAACATATTAAATTTAATACATATAGGTCAAACTGATAATTTCCTTTTTTTTTAAAGTAGATACTAAGAAGAAAGATTTATATAAAAAAAATTAAAGATTTAGAAAAATATTTTTTAATATTTTTATATTCAGAGCTATAAAAATATTTTGTGCATCTAAATATTTCTTGATCTTTAGTCACATTCAACGACGTTATTAAAAATTCACCGTTAATTTGTTTTTTTAAGTGTTTGCAAAATTTACATAATATTTGTTACAAGGATGTAATTTTTTTTAAATTAATGCAATGCATAAACCAAAACTCCAAACACTACTTGCTCTAACAAAATTAAATCCATTTCAACCAAACAAATATAAATATAAGAACCAAGTTATTCACACGGCGTTACCAAGTAACGGTTGTTGTAAAATAGCTCTTAAGTGGAGGTGATTAGGCGCTGCGTGCGTCCGAGTCGGCGCCACTCAGCGTAATGAGACGTTCAGCTCGTCCTGATGGATGGGTGCCGCCTTGTCAGTTGTCTCTGCGTATAGAGAGGTTATAGGAGGGCTATGGCACAAGCTTGTGACGGGGTGAAGCCGGGAATAAAATGAAAGACGCTGGGTCGTCACTTAGGTAATGTATATAATGATAATGAAGAATTAAGGCACAAAATAGTGCCTTAAAGAAACTTATAGTCTTTGTTATTTATTAGGAACTGATCATGTGGTTTGTTGTAACTTTTGTTTAAGCTTATAAAAATTGATCATCACTATAAATATTACAATTATTGTTAGAAGGGAGTCAACCGCTCTACGCACTGACTCTGGCAAGAATGAGCTTCGAGAACAAAACAAATAAAAAGAGACAGATAACAAATTTAAAAACGGAAACCAAGAGAAAAATGGCCAGAGAAGAGCGCAATGACAGCAACGAGGCGCTAATATAGCTATGGCGCCTCGATACAAGCTGAAGCGGTAAAGGTAGGCAGGCAAATGTATATAACGTCGAAACCCTCCGGCGATTAAAGTTATGGGTTACGAAACGCTGTTGGCTGATGCTGGTTGCGGCAAGCCGATTATAGGGTGAAGTGACGTACATTAGAGGAAGCTTCTAACAGTCGTCTTATGTCAGCTGATGACTATATATAAAAGATGGAGGTCGATGGATTTGATTAAGCCTTGGAAAATCGGGGAGTGCTAAGGAAGTTATTAGTGTTCGAGCTTCTCTGTGTTTCGGAAGGCAGTTAAGCCGTTGTTCCCGGTCGCTATTGCGACTGTTTCTACCGACCAACCCGCATTGAGCCAGCGTGGTGGTGTTACGGCCCATACCCAAATAACTTCTCCATGAGAAAGGCCTGTGCCCAGCAGTAGGACGTATGGCAGGACCAACAAAATGTGTGTGTGTGTGTTCATTTATGGAGCAACAGTATTGAGGGACTCAATTTCATTGTGCGCGTTGGAATAGATGCAGTTGGCCTCCAATCAGCAGTATAATAAAAGACGGTTTTCTATGACTTGTACCATCCGCCCATCCATCCGCTGAACCTTTCATAGTGATTAGTGATTAGCTCCGAACCGTCCCCGGATTGCCCCCCTTTTAGCGGTATATCTCGGTCCGCCGAGATGTCACCGCAAAACTAAAGATGCAAATTTTAGCTTTAGCTAGGCTGGAAATGTAAAAAACCTCGCTTATCATCATACAATGTCAGCTGTCGATATCTTTCGCGTATAGCCTTATAGATAAATCACTCAATTTCATTAACGTTCGTCAAATCCAACATTGTCTTCGTTGGAGTTGAGATAATCGAGTTACGGATATTGTCCACATTGAATAAAAAGTTTTCTATAAAACATTTGGCACCCTCACAGCAGGCAGGAACCATAGATGTAGCCTTGTCTATGGTCCCTACCATAAATTATTATCCTCGATAACATAAGAACCTTTATTTATTCTTTATTGTACATACATCTGCATCTTTGTACTTGTATGGACAAAACGGTGTCTTTTGTTTCTTTGCAAAGATGAATTTAAAATTTCGAATGACTAGTTCCAAATTCAAATTCCTGGTGCTTTAACAGAACTTACAAGCAAGTTCTTTATTTAAAATTAGGCGTATTCCATTGTTTTCCTTTTGCTCTGTGATATGATAAATGTATGGACTCAGGCGCGGTGATTTACGATGCCACGCTATTAATCAGCGGTATCGCTGACTTGGTTAGAACCGTAGACGCTATGAGTGTGATATCAACTGTATTATTTAACCTTTCAGCAGCGGCCACAAAACTAGACACAATAGAAACATCTAAGACGAACACCGGCGTTCGCTTGGCCCTCAATGGTTCAGTTTTAAAATAAAGCTTGCCTTACATGTCCCGCTGTATGGCTACAGGTTTGAATGAAGATAACAGGAAAAATACTGTTGGGTTTTCTCTTTTAGCGCACAAATATGTGTCTGTCTTATATACCTTAATCAAAAAACTCACGTCCAAACTCCCATTAAAATAATCTCAACAACGGACCAGCTCAACTATCCGATAAACGGGTCCATTTGCATGATAAAACCCAGTAGACAATGGTCTACGCGTTTTATTGTACGCGAGGTTGTCGGAAGTGCCCCATGATTTACTGGCCCCGACTGGCCCCAAGCCTTTTTGTGGGGATATTTACGGCTGTTGGGGTTAAGTGGACACATGTCGATATGTTTAAGGAAAAAACGAAACTCCTTTAATCAGTCTAGTAATTTTAACAAAAGTTTCAAAATATTCCATTCTGGTGGCACGTTGCAGAAGGCTCATTCTGTTGCCCTTTCTATATATATTGGGTCCTTACCTATGAAATTGGTGTTTTTTTTTCTCTTTTAGTATTTTGTCTGTAACTATTAAGATTCAGAGTATTCCTAAAAAATAATTACCTCGCCTAAAAATAGACTATATTTTTGAGCTTTTTTTATTTGTTTTGATAATTTGTTGTAAGTTTAATTGTGTTAAAATTGGACACGGAGACAACTCTTTTTAAGTGCCTCCCGACTACATCATTTTATTTGCATTCACTTAAAAACGATAAATAATTTTTAAGAAGTGTGATATTACACCTATTACTAAAGCTTGTCTAATGATACATGCCAAATATTATTATCTTTGGATTTGTCGTTGTGAAGAAAACTGAAAAAAATTTAGTATGGAAAATGCAGAGTTCCCCAAAATCTCCATTCAAAACGCCAAGTTCATATGTAAGGACCTAATATTATTATGGACTCATCTACTGCGTACTATCTGGTGTTGTTGAGTAATTCGTCTTCGACAAAGTTTGTGCCCATTGATGCGACCCGGGAGGCATGACACTCCCCACTATGGCTTGTGTCGTCGAAGAATAGCCGACACCGCCGCGAGCCACAACACCCTTGGACACCGGAGGGCTCCCCTAGTAGCAACAGGGGAGCGAATTCTGGGGGGTCCCCAGTTGCAACACTCGATGCTGGGGCCCCTTGCAATGTCCCCTTCTGGGAAGGAAAGCACGCACGCACGCACGCACTCGGTGGTACGCAATTCAAGGCATTTCCCCAGCGTGAACAAAAAAAGGCCTTCATGGTTTCTTCATGGAAATAACACAGGACTATGGGCCGTAATACCACCACGCTGGCGTAATGCGGCTTGGAGGGCAGAAACGGTTACCATAGCAACCGGGACCAACGGCTTAACGTGCGTTCCAAAGTACGGAGGAGTTCGAGATCACAAAGCTTTGGTCACCCATCCACGGCCTGACCATGGCGAAGGTAGCTTAGTTTTCGATATTGAAAGCCAAAGTGTACTAACCACTACGCCACAGAGCTTCTCAAGTTGTGTCATTAGCTGAGCTTTTCATTAAAAAGTCATTGACTAGTTACTGTAAGTAGACCTTACTGAGAGTTAACCTCACTAACTTTGGTAAGTTACCAAATTTCTTGACCGTTTTTAACCGATTAATATTAACTTAACCGAATAGGAATATCGGGGAGTTTTATAGCTATCCTCAGTAATTTAAATTTAAATTCACTAGTAAAGCCAGGAATTGAACCAGTGACCTTTTGCTCGTTTAGCACGTTCCCGATTTGCGATCACTGGCTTTATTTTACAAAAATCCATAGTAATATTATAAATGCGGAAGTATCTCTGTCTGTCTGTTGGTCTCGCTTTCACGTCAAAACTACTGGACCGATTTACCTGAGAAAGGATATAGGCTACTTTTATCCCGATATTCTCATGGGACCGGGTAGCACGCGAGAGAAGCCGCGGGAAGCCTCTAGTTTAGTATAAATATGAATCGCATAATGTAGAACCTGTAAATAATAGACCATAATTTGCTTCAATCTTTAGTTTTTGATATATTGCAAGTACAGCTGTCTCTCTCACTCCGCCAATCAAATTGCGTTAGCACGCCAAGATTATGCCGTTCTGAGTTTCTACCAATAGCTAAACAAATAATAAAGGCCCAGAGAAAGGGCCGCATCAGTAATATGCGTCGAAAGTGCTGTTAATAAGTTATAGAAAGTTCTTTAAGACCCTTTTGGGGTTAGAGAGGTCGAAGAGTGGTTGAGCGCGCTTTACACGGAACCGGAACGGATATTCCAACACATGTATGCGAAAAAAGACTCAAATATTCATAAAATTTTGAGGACCTCGGTCGCGTAGTGGTTAGAACGCTTTGGCTTTCGATCGAAAACAAAGCTACCTTCGTCATTGTCAGGTTGTGGATGGATGACCAAAACTTTGTGATCTCGATCTCCTCCGTGCTTCAGAAGACACGTTAAGCTGTTAGTCCCGGTCGCTATTGCAAGCGCTTCTACCAACCAAACTGCATTAGGCTAGCGTAGTGGTGTCAGGACCCATTACTCCTCACGTAGTTCTCCACGATGAAGGCCCAAATATAATAACATTGGGAATAAGGCAGGGAAATCATGATGATTAAATGTAGGAACTTCCCCTTGATAGAATTGACATTAAAAATATAGTACCTACAAAGTCAGTTGTAACCAGTTAAAAAATTTAGGTGCTTTACGCATAGTGTAAAAATAATGTGTTTCCGCGTCTGTACGCGGCGACCTTTAAGTTCCATTTGTGAAAATTATGTAAACTTATGGCATGATCAGTAGTGCTATTCATAAAATTCTCGATGACATCAATGCTCTAAGGAAGTCCTCTTACCGTGATTTACTTTGTAAGAACAGCTAGGTTCTCTAACACACAGTCAGGAACCATTGCTGGCTTTCTAAGAGTAGTTCTATAGAGTTTTCTAACTGCAGTTGCCATGAAAGTGGACCTTCACTATTCTAGACTTAAGTTCAGACTTTTCTTAAGAAACAAGTTTGAACCGTAATTTTACTAATACAGCCATTACATACCATTATGCCTTCCCTAAGGACTAGCTTACCCACATTTCGAAATATATGTAGTCCTCTAAAAGGCCTCTAAAGAGAAGGCGACCTCGTTGACATGCCAACGAGTTGACATGACAGTTTAAAACATGTGTTCAGGATGAGCTGTTAAGTTTCATCAAATCTGTAGTGGAAATTGGACAGCCGACTACGAACCGAAGTTCTTTTGTCTATCGGCTATGGCACCCATACATACCCTATACCCAAAGAACTACGATCGGTCCTTTGCTTCGAGCAATCAGCAACTTTTCACGATCTTCGGTTGTCACGTCGTCGGTTGTCAGTTCAGAGACAAATGTGAATGTTCACAGCTCCATCATTCGACTTCTCTCTGCTGTGCCAAACCTATCGGTGCTGTGCAAAACCTTTGTCAAAATCCGATCCAATTCTGCACGCCAGTGTACTCCTATTTGTCAAGTAAAATAACTAAGTGTTTAGTGTACACGTCTGATTAGCATTCATCTGCCGCGCCGAGTGATTGACCCAAAACAATGCGCTCGCGCATGTTTGCACAGACAGAGTCGACGACCCGGCGCCGCTCGGCTTACCTCGGTAATGAGCGCATACTTGGTGACGTCACCTTTACAGGGGACAACACCTTAAAATTTTAACCTACTAGAGAGCTAAATAATGTGGTTGAATACCTTATTCTGTACAACCACTAGTATAAGTTGATCCCCTTTTTGCTCTTAGTTTTAAATCGCAGATCTGTCTAAAGTAGTCGATGCTTCATCATCAACTAACCCTTGTCGGTTGAAAGTGTTACGGCTTGTAGTGCGTATGTTATTCTCCATGGCTATGCCCAGCAGTGGGACGTATATTGGCTGGTGACGACGAACCCATATTTGTGCACTTACTCGTTCTTCGTCGCCCTCGACTGTCTTCATTCCTCTTTGTCGCAGAGCGTCCCACACTCAAGAACTATCCAGCTTTAATGGTCAGTCCTAAGTCGAATGTGTGTGGGCTATGTCGGTTCATACCCAATATAAATACAACTTAATGACGTCACCTTCACAACCTCAAAATTTTAATCTACTAGACAATTAAACAATGGGATTAAATATGGCATTGCCTTATTTTGTAAGAACGCTACAGCTATGTGGGATTACTATGGTATGGTAACTACCAGTATTAGTTGGGCCCGCTTTATTCAAATTTTGCTTTTAAGCGCAGGACTGCTTAAACTAGTCGAAGTCATGAGCTTTCTTAAAAAGTCTCATGATTTATTATAAGTTGACGTTATAAAGAAACATTGAACTCTACCTGTAGAAAGGTAAGGATTATTTACCAAAAGATATATTGTTGTTTACTGTTTTTGTAGGGATTTGTATATAACTATAACTTTTGAGCCACTTACATTCTCATTCATGTTAGTTTTTACTGTACAGTCACATTCAAAAGTCCATTCATAGTCGGTTAAAATTATCTCATGGAGCAAAGCACAAAGAAATATGATTCAAATGCATTGAGACCTAATCAATGATAACTTAAAGTTGAAATTTATTTGAGGCAGTTTTTGACTAAGGTATTGATTTATTATATTTATGATTTCCGTGCAAGCTATTCTCCTCTTTTTCCTGCCCTGGTCCCAATTCTATTAGGGGTCGGCGCAACATGTCTTCTTCTTCCACTCTCTTCTATTACTCGTCAAGTCAACACAGTCAACTTGAAGTCTCGGTCAACATCTCCATCTCGCTGAAGTAGAGATCCCAGGTAGCGAAACTCCGAACAGACTGGAAGATTCTACCCATCGAACGCAACGGGCCAAGGATTTGAGAGACCGCCGAAATCGCAGTACATGTTTACGGTTTTGGTTCTGCTAATTTTCAGGCCAACTTTCTCCAATCTCTGCCTCCAATTTTCCAATTACAGTTCTTAAAATATGATGATATCATTGGACTTTTGAATGAGATACATATACGATAGTTTTCTAGATATTTACAAACTACACACATAACTGCATTTTATTGATTCATCCGGCGCGAAGGACCATGTTGTGTTTTCTTATATTTTTTAACTGTATCTACACACTGAATATTTGTTCACAAAACAAATTAAGGTGCACAATAGGTTTTCTTGTGCAACTGTTATGTATTAACAATTAATTGTTGAACGAGTAATTAGCATTCCCAGAACTGATTCACAATAGCACTCGCAAAACAATAATAATATTAATAATATGCAATATGCCCCACCCAGCTAGTATTTAGAGAATAATATATTTCTTGATACTAAATTAAGATTCGATTCAATTACCGCCAACCTAAGACCACATGATTTGATTATAAGAGCTTTTTATAGATGGGTTCCTATAAAATCTCTTAAAGTTTTTAACCCATTACAAATGTATCTTCTATCCAAAAATGTATCCGAATATGTGGAGAGGGTCTTGGTTATACAAAAATTAACAAGCGAACGGTAATAAACCCTTTTATTCTCACTTCCTCTCATCTCTGATCTGTACAGCGACTTATAATTTGACACTTTCAAAAAATTTTAGTCAACGCTTTCAGACAATTAAAAAAGTTAAAAAAATATATGATATTAACACGTGAAATGTAGCTAACTTGCATCCGGTTAAACGGGTTACTCGGTTAACTCGGCAATTTACAGTTAAAGTTAAATTTGCGGCTAACTAACGTCTAGAGTTCTGAGTAAACTGAATGGACCACAATTTGACTGTTTGCGTAAATGAGAATTACATAAAACGAGTCTAAATGAATTGCCGGACAAATGTAGAAGGTTAAGAGTTTTTGGAAAAACTAAATATAACAAATTGTGTGGACGATGGCAAGGCAAGAACTTGAAAAAAACTATCGTCTATGTATTTTCTTTTCAAGGACAGATCCAGCAGATCAAAGAAAAGATAAATAGATTGAGTGAATAGCGAGGCAGCGAGTGCTATTGAATGGAAGATGAGAACATGTTGGGTTGACAAAGAAGTTGGGTACAGGATAGACAATAATGATGCCTGTACATAATCGATGCTGACAATCTGTTTTAAAAATTAGTTATTAATGAAATCTAGGAAGATTCAAAAAACATTCCTTAGAACAAAGGGGTGGTCTACCTTGAAAAATAAAATACAACAGGAATATAAATGCCAAAATCAATAAAACAAATAATTGTATATTTCTGGCAATAACTTTTATTTACACGCATAAAGTTTAATTCTCATTGCAATGAAGTTGGTCACTAAGTCTTCGTTTCAGCGCATACATTGGTACCTATCCATTCCATAATAAATTATGTTAGCCAAAAATGTACTTAAGGTAAAATACATCCGAATATCCGATCTCTAGTTATTACAGACGGTGTGTCTCCACAAATTTTTATCGACAATTCTTTCAGCCCTCTCGTGGAAATCAAAAATGAATGAGTTGGAAAGAGATGAATGTATGCAATGAATCACGGCGGCGTCGCTGCGCGTGCGCCGAACCGTTAAGCGATGTGTTTGGTGCAAGTCACGAAAGAGAGTGTGGTTTCACTTTTTAATGTTTATGGGTTTTCTCAGATTGTAGCTTTTGAATGAGTCTTTTTTTGTTTCTGTTTTGCAAGTTATAATCAAAGGTAAGGTATGAAAAGAAAAATATGCATTGCGGGAGTTTTGATATTGCGTTCGTTTATACTTGTTTTATTCGTGATCCATGAAAATACAGATGAGAATGAGAAATGTGGGTGTTTAATACCTCTGCCTACCTCTTCGGGAAAGAGGCGTGATGGCATGCTACGTTTTGTGTGATTATTTTGGTAATGCTTCATCTGTATTTTGTTGGAAACTCAAGTTTTTTATAACATAAATTTGAGAGCGTTTGAGGTCTAAGGTGAAACACGCAAACTCAAGAAGTACCTTTTCACTCTTGCCTTGAAAAATCCCAAATTGAAACCGGACGGAAAGAGACGCAGGAACGTTATTCCACTCTTTTGCGGTTCGCATGAGAAAAGTTGAGGGAAAAAGACCAATATTCCATCAAAATAAATCAAATTCAAACTCAAATCATTTATTCAGTTTCGGTATTAAAATACTCTTATGAATGTAAATATAGATACAAATTCAACATACCTATTTTTTAAAGCTATATTTTTTCGGTATGTCACTTTTTCAAACCCGTGTTGGTCCTGGACGCAAAACGAATGTACCAACTACTTTTATTACCTAGCATGTCGTATAAGGCGACTAAGGGCGTATTGGGTACTGGGTCTATGATTGTGTAGGCGATGAGCCAGCTACTTGTTGCTGCTCTTTCAGGGTTTTTTCATCTGACCAAACCCAATTTTGTATGGCTAAATGTGGTCTTAAGGAACACAGTGCTCCTAGGACTCTGCCTAGCCCTTCGAGGATTACAGGCGTGATAGTATGTATGTATGTGTCACTTTTTAGTTTCTTTTAATTATTATTTGTATTTACAAACTACAATTACTACAGTGCTTAGGTTATTCCGGTTTTTCTGAACCCGAGTCTAAGAGGCAAACCGCTTGTGACTTACATCCTTAGCGAAGCACCGTTACTCGGAGCGGCTCCGCTGCCGGTAACCGGGTCGTGTGACGCGCACTGGGTCACGGGTTCTGATGAATTTCGACATTTTTTGACGTTGTTTTGGAACCTCTTATTAATTAATAATACCGCTAGTTTTCGCGAATTTTCTTTTCTTGCATTGAAAGAACTGGCTTCTTAAAAAATACCCCTTACAAATACCATTTGTGGTGTAGGCCAGGGGTCTTGGGAGGTGTGCGAAAACAGGAATTTTAATGTAAAGAAAAAAAATCAACTGTAAGTTAACTTACTATATTCGCAAATTGTTTGTGTGATAAATTCAGGCATTTGTTCACCAGTCTTGGATGTTTATATAAGTATTATATATTTTCCGAATATTTATATGTATACAATATATCTATTAGATATATTTTTCCGTGTTCTAGTATCCGTAACACAAGTAGCATTAGTTGTGTATAATGGAGCTAGTTGATAGGTGTGAATGATTATATTTATTTCTTTCTACCCACCGACCCGCATTGGGCCAGCGTGGTAGTGTTACGGCCCATACTCCTCGTAAGGAGCCCACCAGTGGGACGTATATAGTTTGAGGACAATTAGTATATAAGTGCTCTCTTTCAGAATATCTGTAAAGAAATTACAAAAAAGATTAAAAAATTGTAACAATGGCTCATAAAGACGTGATAAGGAGGCATGACTGAACAAATTAGTGTTAGCATAATATTTGTTCAGAACATGTGTGCATCCATATTATAGTGCGAAACACCTGATATTTCCGTAACATTATCATTATCAGCTGCTTCTTGGGCCCAGACCGTGTAAACAAACAGTGTTTTGTATACCTTTGTCTTGGATAAATATGAGTCAATAATTTTCAAGATGCCTTTTGTATAAAGATGTAAATGTCCCTTTTTTATGTGCTTTGATAATTTGACGATATCCGTGGTCGAGTGGTCTGTACGTCGGTCTCAATGCGTCGCCATCTCGAGAGGTCTGGGTTCGATCCCCAGTGCAGGCAAGTGGGTGATGTATTTTCAGACATTTGTTCTCCAGTCTTGGATGTTCATTATATATGTATTATATTCTGTATATTCCTTATTTATAATGATTTGTACGTTTAAGGTGTCATCATCTTTGACGTTCTGGGCTCGAATGTCGGTAGGGGCAATTAACCAGCTTTTCCTGAACGGGTGTTATTTATTTATTCATTTATTTAAACGGTTAGCAAAATATTCGGATTTTAGTCAGCAAAAAAATGCAATTGATCAACTAAAATAACTAATCGGACAGCAAATCATTCTAAATTTGTCAGCAAAAACTATCGGGCATCTGCTTCTAATTTGTCAGCAAAATAATTAATTGGGCAGCAACTCAAATGCTTTCTCTGCTGCCAAAATGTTAAATATGTGTTTTGATATCACAAATATTGTTTTAAAGGGTCATAAAAAATAACCCTAACCTATATATCTATCAGAATACATTACCTAGAAACTGATCCTTGGTCCTTTCCTAGATTTTATACATTTCCGGTAACATACCTTATACTGCTGCCCAAATAATTACTTTGCTGCCCAAATAATTATTCTGCCGCTCAAATTATTATATTGCTTACGAAATATTTGTTTGCTGTCCAAATGATTTTTTGGGTGACCTTTTTTGGTGATCAAATAATTAAATGGCTACCAAATTAATTACTTCCAAACCGAACTACTCATGAAATCATAAGCACACGTTTCTTCGACTGGTTTACCCATACCAGGCCGGCAATGGCGTCTGTAAAACGTTATCACCTACGTATTTAACTACAGAATTATAACTTAGTACTTTCTCACGTTTCCTTCTCGCACTCAGGAAAGAGACAAAAGAAAAGTACCAACTTAATCATCTCAGATAAACTAGAAGGTAATATTTATTAGTGTTATTATTACCGTGCGGTCCCTTGTACCCGATAAGGTAAGAAATAGGGTCACAGTGTTTGCTTGAGGTACTTGTACCTTTGTTGCTATAAGCATTGAGATTAATTATTACAAGGGTTTTATGACTTATGGTAGGTATACATGGTAAAATCGGGGGGCACGGGAGTGCCCCTGCCAGGTCGAGCGCAAAGCAAACACTGCCGTACCATCCTTTACTGGAACCATTTCGCCACAATTTCAGGCCCTTATTTAAAAACCTCTGAATAAGACCAGAACGCAGAAATTTTCATCATCCAGTAAGCTATAATCACATACTTAAAATCCAAAATTTGAAGTCTGTAGGTCTTTTAGTTCCGAAGCTAACCGAAAGCAAAGTTTCGCATTTATGACACTCACTCATGATCATCAAAATAGAACTAGTACTTCCCATAAACTCAGAGAGCTGAAATTTGGTACAGAGTTATGGTTTAATGGCCACATAAAGGGAAAACTATAAAAACTAGGATAATCGAAGATCTGGAGTACCTGGTGACCCTGATTAGAAAAAACAAGAGCCAACCAAACTATTAGAGAGCGACATACCGCCTTTACAAAAAAATATTCATCTTGGTGGGCCGCTTCATCTGGTGTCGAAAATCGAAGGTCTGAAGTATCTGATGAAGAACCCTCAGCTGTTCTCAGCTGTATTAGAGATATGGTAATACCCCCTTCTACTATTGGTTCCTTGTTGGTCTGGCACACAAAAAAAATATACCAACTGTTTTTCTTGCCTAGCATGTCGTAAAAGGCGACTAAGAGCGTATTGGGTACTGTGTCTGTGATTTTGTAGGCGATGAGCTAGCCACTTGTTTAGTAACAAGTAGCTAGCTCATCTTTCACGATTTTTCATTTGACCAAGCCCAATTTTTGTATGGTCTTAAGGAACACGGTGCTCCTTGGACTCTGCCTAGCCCTTCGGGAAAAGCAGGCGTGATTATATGCATGTATGTATTATAGGTACATAAAAAAATCAATCAAAATAATAATATAAGATAAATAAATATGCCCACGTTTCTACAAAAAGAAGTGAAGTCTACCAAAAACATTCTGTAAAAAACTAGCCGTCTCGATGGAGCTGCTTGTTTATCTCTAAAAAGATATCTAGACAAGGTCGTGCCAAGTCTAAGGTTCCTTACTGCGATTTCTTTATTATTATAGTAAATGTTGTGTGACTTTTGGTGGGATTTACTGTTTTCCGTAACCTTTTTGTCACTTAGAAATACGAGTAGAGTTGCGCATCTCATACTCCATATACTCGTAATCAAAAAAGTAAGAACGATGCGTGATAGAAGAGAATATAAAAAGGGTGTTATTTAAACGGTCAGCAAAATATTCGAATTTTGGTCAGCAAAGAAATACAATTGATCAGCTGAAATAATAAATTGTTCTGCAACTTATGGGCAGCAATTATTTATAAATTGGGCAGCAGATATTTCTAATTTGTGTGAAAAATAACTAATTGGGCAGCAACTCAAATGTTTTCTCTACTGCCAAATTGTTTTGATGACACAAATATTGTTCTTAAGGGTCATAAAAAATAACCTTAACCTAATATATATCAGAATACATTTCCTAGGAATTGATCCTTCATTGATCCCTTTCCAAAATTGTTTTACATTTCCAGTTACATGCATATTGCTGCCAAAATAATTATTTTGCAGCTCAACTAATTATTTTCCTGCCCAATTAGTTATCTTGCTGCCCAATTAATTACTTTCCAAAAAAATATTGTACGAGCAGGTGCCGATTTCAAATAGAATTTGGAACAGGAGAAGAAAGATAATGACAGAAAAAAGGAAAGAAAGAAAAATGTAGGTAATATATACTTTTGAAGCATAGTTTTATTTAAACTGGAAATTGTTAAATCACTATACCCCATAATCGTTGTAAACTTGTAAAAAAACATCATCAGCTACTGGCTTTGTCATGTAACGCAAGGAACGTTGAGCGTGCCTTGCATAGATCCCGGTTCCTGTTACAACCGCTTTACCTACGAATCCGCATTGGGCATCCGATTCCGCAGTGTGGTGAGACGGCCATATTCCTCACTCATGTGTTTTAATGTAAAGACCTGTGCCCAGCAGTGAGACGTACACAGACTGGCGACGATGACGAGATCTCTTAGGTCCGTAGTACAGAATCAATCTGAAGCGTTTAGATCTCTGCTTGGGTTAGAAAGAAACAACGCTATTCATCCCCACATAACGCCATCCCATTCTAGCTGTGCTCGAGCACGGGCCTTATAATAACCGTTACGAAAATACGGAGCAATATCACACAAATTATTTACTTAGTACCTTCGTTGACGGCTCTGAATTAGAGCCAAAAGCTCCGTTTAAAGCTCCCGGCCATTGTTTCATAGCAATTTAATCCAAACACCACACCATTGTATGACAATGCAGACTTGGTTCTGGGGCAATCTGTGATTAACTTGCGTTAAACGCGGATCGTAGTTAATTAGTTTAACTTCTATAGTTACTTCGCATCCTTGACGGTTAATTTAAAATTACTGTTAGATTGTCTGAGGAAAGTAAATGTAACCGTCACCAGTCTAAACACGTGCCTCTGCTGGTTCTTCCTACTTCCGTAGTGGCACGGCACTACAAGCTTAGACCGTAGTTCTCGCCTTTTCTAAAAATTCAGGTGAAACTTTGGCTGCTTGAGGCGTTTGCAGGGCCCTTTAAAACACTAGCGAACGGTGTTTTTGTTTTTTTAAACCACTTGCCATCAAGCTCCTCATATGGATACTAGGTTATTTACTTGCTGTAGTTTTATAAACAAAAATAAAACCTATAGGCAAAGCACATCATTCTTATCGAAGTAAGCTTGTCTGTTGTAAAGAGGCAACCAATTACCTCTGAAAGAGTTCCATCCCGGCTTACGTAAGGCGTCGGCGCTATCTGGAGATGCTCTACTAATCATAATACCGACGTCAGTTTGTCTCAATTTTGCCCAGAAACTGGGGAAAGGGGTTGTAAAGAGACGTTAGGGATAGTGTACACGAGATGTACAAATAATAAGTAGGGAATTGTCAAAGATGACATCCGTGGCTATTATAAGGGTAAAATTATTCCCGAGGGATAAACGACACACCTCCAGGCCTTCAGTTATATCCCAGCCTGTCTACACACACTACACAACTTGTGGTCTGATATCGCTGAATACTTGTTTTTAGCGGTATGTTACTACATAACAATTGAAGTTACTCCCCCAAATCAAACCACCTTCAATATTTAAAAAAAAAATATTAGATTAAAAATCTAAAAAAGACGTGTGGCACTCGGGGACTGCCGCGGTAAAGCTATTGCATAGCATTTTGTATCAACTTATGCAATTATAATTTTATTTATTTATTTTATTCATGCAGTATTTCTTTTTCTTTGATATTAATTCAAGTTACACTTTTTGAGCGTGGTGACCGATAAGAAAACAAATTATATAAACTGTTGGTAGTTTGCATATACATTATTTCGTTCGGATCACTTATAAGTAAATTAAATCATAAAATAATTATCTAAAATAAATGTTAATAAACTAATTAATAAAATAACAAAACTCATAATAAACAATGTGTAATAGTTAGCTTATAAATAAAACCAAAGTGGCGTCTTTGTTAAAATTTGTTCTTTGTTGTATCACTAGATGGCGCCACCTATCCTTTAAAACGCACTATTGTTTACTCTCATAGACTTATATGGTCAAACCGATGTTAATTAAAATTTGTATTCGCCTTGGACACGGTGTTTCATTTTGGTAACCCCCTTGGGTTTTAACATGCACGGCCTTCAAGCCACACCTCCTTGCGCATCGGAGTGGGGAGCGTGAGGTTTTTTCGTTACGGAATTTCTGGATTCGGTCCCCGCGTTCAAGGCCCGCGATAGAAGCTATGCAATAGCTTAAAAATCCCGTTTAAAAAAAAAATTACCGACAAACAACCTTGCGGGGCTGAACGAGGGGTCACTCGAAACGTAATGTAATGAAATAAAAAATTACCTACATGGCATGTATAGGTAGTAAGTGTAAGTTGCAAAGACGTTAATTTTATTGTTGTAATTTGCGCTTTTAAGACATGAAAAAATATATGAAAGTCGCCATAAAGTTGAATGTCGTAACCATAATATGTGCCTGTTGTATACCCATCTTAAGATCGACAAATGAAGATTGATCTAAGCAACATATGCACCGGATGAAAATGGGACTTCTAGCTTATAATAAGTCTGACGTAATGAGTGTCGTTTTGTTTGACACACGTGTTTATTTTACCTCGTATGTGCTGAGAAGTCTTTTGTCTTTTATTAAAAAGGTTGGTCTCAGAGTAAATATTTGGTAGATATTTTATAAGGCATCTTAAAATCATAAATTAAGGATTGATTGATATTCACACCTTCAACTAACCCAAATTAAATAGCTAAATAAAATATGACTCTTCTGTGATATCGGAACAAACGATATTCAGAACAAACTCAATTCATATACGAACATCCAAGACAGAAGAACAAATGGTTGTTTCTATCACACAAACATTTGCCACCACCGGGAATCGAACCCACAACCTCTCGAGATGGCGACGACGCCTTGAAACCGGGGTCAAACCATTCGAGCACGGAAGCTGTTAAGCTATGGACACAAATTTCCAGATTCAAGCTCTACAAATAAGATTAAAAAAATGTAGCATATTAACGTTGAGAGATAACATCCAATGTGAATATAGGTGGCAAGGCAGGTAGCCGAGTTGGGATGGACGGGGCACTACTCGTTCGAGAGGTCGCGGGAAACGCGGGTTCGACCTCACCGCCTGTACCACTGAGTTTGAATAAAACTTATGTAAAGTTTATTGTGAATATCGCTTCATTGTGCCCGGTGCATGGCAACAGGCTCTCCACCTGTTACATGGGGACCTGACATATCTGGCGAAATGTGGGTGTTTTACACCTCTGCCTACCCCTTCGGGGGAAGAGGCGTGATGATATGTTATGTATGTTAAGGATAGAGGTAATTCATATGGGTAATTCTTATGCCTCCTCTACACGTAGACAGACGGGTCCGCAACTATTGTCTGATGCATCCACAAATGTGTCTGAAGGCGTATCAGTCTATGTTGGTGCACGGCGGACGCAACACGTACGCTCTCCAAATGTTTTCTACCTAATACAGCTTCAGAAATATGTAAATTTCGCTGATAATCTTGGTAGTAATTTTCACGAGTAAATAATAAAGAAAGAACGAAAAAGGAACGCCAAAAAAAGAACAGGCCAAAAAGCATTCACTTCCCGAAAAAAAATGAACGTGTCGCCAGACGTGTAGACGGAACGCGCGGTCACGCGCCGATTACCTTTGATCCGCGCCACTAAAACCGACAAGATATGGGTTTGCGCCAGACGCAATGCACGGACGCTGAATACAACAGAAGACCAAATCAACCCCTCGATACGTTCGGCTTACTCGACATCTGCAGACGCGTCTGTCTACGTGCAGAGCAGGCACGGGTAATACAGGGGTGATTTACGTTGTGTCATTGTAATTAAAATATGCTTGATTTTTTATCAGCAGTGTGGTCGCACCGAAATATGATCCAGTTTTGTAGCAGTTATCATCCCGATCCGTAAAACAATGGCCCGTTTAACTCCTAATTAATCTGTAAATGCAGTCGTCAATCCGGTCCGAATTGGGACAGCTCAGTGACAATAGGGGCGACGCGACACTAAATAGATTTTATTTAAAAAAAAAACAAAACATTAAAATTTGAAGAATGACCAGAAACCAATGTATCAATCCAATTCAATTCAAAAGCCTTTTTATCTCTTTTTTTGCCTGTTTACTACCGTGAGGCCTTGTTAAGAGAAGATACAGGCAAGAGAATCTGCAAGGGTCCATCCTCCTTTTACATCAATATGTTCTACAACATAGAACTTACGTATATTATACAATACTCGAACACCCTTACTAATAAACGAGGTATAAGGTTGTAATAGTTATTCAGTGTTTTGTCTTCGTCAGACATTTAGAAGACATTAGTTGTCAGAAAGTGACCACTGAATAACTATTCCTTCCTTATAACTCGTTTATTAGTAAGGGGGTAAGTCACAAGTGAATTTGAAGGGAAATGCACCAAATACGATATAACTATACACCTGATTGTAAAAGAGTTCGTCCTCGGTTACTGGTTTGTTTTAACTATCCCACGGGAATCTTTAATTTTCCGTAATAAAAAATATCTAAGATGTTGACCAGGGATATAAGGTATCACCATGTAAAATTTATTGAAGTCGGTCCAGCCATTTCGGAGATTAGCCCGTACAAACAAACAAACAGAAAAACAGACAGAGAAACAAAAAAAAAAATTTTGGTATTTTCACTCTTTTTACATCCTCCTGACTTGGCTTTAAGCATTTTTATTTTCTATGTACAGACATTCGACCTCTACAGTTTTATTATATGTAGAGATGATAGTATCTTAATTACACACATCAGGATTAATAAGTGTTTTGGTGTGATTTGTATTTTGTTTCCGTACTGAAGTATTGATAATTTTTAAAACACATCACAGTGCAAGGCTGACGAAGAAGATACTTCATATACAAGAAGAAGATACAAGAAGATATAGCATATTATTTACTTGTCCGCTAAAAATGGCTTAAAAGCTGAAATATGCTGCAATGTCACGTTAATAAAATGCTCTAAAATATTTTTCTAATCGTACAATATAATATATTTTATTGTGGCAGCCCTAACAACACGAGTACCGGTAATCATCGCGGGCGGCTATTGACGCCCACTTACCGGTTAATCGCATCCCGACCGGTTCCGGTAATGCCCCGGAGCTCACGAGTTATCCGGCTTTGGGTGGTTAAAGAAAAATACGGCAATAATCCGTATATTTACTACTGTTTAGACTATTTCTGATTTTTTATGGGTTAGGGGCAAGTGAGCAAACGGATCTCCTGTTGTTAACCTCTTGGACACAATGCGAACACCGGTATTTGCAAACAATAGATATTTCTATGAAGTCTCTTTTTGTGCTCCGTGACTACAGGGTGAAATTTAAATCATTCGACATAATTTTACAGGACATTTCAAACGTTAAAGGTTATAACCGATATAATAAAAATTAAAATACAATAACTTAATTATTAGTTGCAGCTGTCGCGCTGTGTTATTGAATTGTAGGTACATTTGTAAACAAAACTGTGTATCGAATTTAATGTAAATTTTACATGTATTTTTTTGTGGTTTATGTTTTTAATAAGTATATTTAACAATTTCGAGTAAAAGCAACTGAAAATTTTGGTTTTTTTTTTTCAACTAAGATATTTTTTTCTCCCTCACAAATATAATGTTTAATAGCACTAGAACCCCCCATTAAAATTAGTCAATTATTTTCGATTTCACCCTGTATTTACTACTAAGCAATTACCGTCGTCCATGGACACATTGGACACCCACAACCAAAGGAGTGACGAGAGCGTTGAGCGGCCTTTGTTAAAAAATGGAATGGGGCTATTATGCCCGTTGACAATTGTTTTATGATTACTAATTTAAAATACCTTTTTTTTGTTACAGGTATGATACAATTTAGAACAACAAACAAGACTACCTACCAGGTTGATCAGTAAGTCTTAGCTTCTAGTTACAACTTCTCATAATGTCTACCGGTCGCTAAATGTTCATTTCTTGAAATGGTCAACTTTTTAAATTGGTAAAGGCATAATATATTCGCGGTCGTTGTCTTCTTACGAGTATATTGACAACCTTATGAATTCATAACCATCTCTTGCTGACTTGCGATTTTGAAAGGCGGTTCCTATTTACAAAAAGGCGGTGGAATCGTCCACTGTAAAAGGCTGACACATAATCGTAGTGTTGTTGCAACAAAACAACTTCAGCAACTTTTTACGTAGTTCGACTCACGAAGCTCGGTGGTGTAGTGGTTGGTACGCTTTGGCTTTCGATATCGAAAACAAAACTACCTGCACGATTTTTCATCTGACCAAACCCAATTTTTGTATGGCTAAACTCAAACCCAAAGTCATTTAATCAAATTGGTATCATCAAATACACTTTTGACAAGTCAAAACAAAATAAATTACAATTATCCTAAAATTGACAATACCACTACTTTTTTTTCGGCCTGTTCACTACCGGGAGGCCTTGTCTAGAGAAGATACAGGCAAGAAACTCTGCAAGGGTTCCATCCTCCCTTTACATGAATATGTTCTACAACCTAATAAAGTTTATGTGTATTATAAAATAACCTTAGTCACAGATGTCAAAATTGAATTGGAAGGAAGGTATAAATGTGGTCTTAAGGAACACAGTGCTCCTTGGACTCTGCCTACCCCTTCGGAGATTACAGGCGTGATTTCATGTTATGTATGCTATGTATGTTTCTATCTACCAACACGTATTAGATTGTGGTGGTGTTATTTATACTCCTCATGAGGAAGGCCTGTACCGAGCTGTGGGACGTATATACGCTGAGGGCACGACTCAGGATAATATCAGTGTCTGAGTTTCTTCATATCCGTTTCTACCTAATAATCTGAATTTAACTAAATCGTGGTGATGTAACTTGCCCATCATACTCCTCATTTGTTTTCCATGAAAGAAGGCCCTGGTAGCCTACTCTTGAACGCAATACCGATCGATCGACATTGAGATTTCTTCTGTGGGACACTAGGTACATAAATGGGTTCAAATTATGCGGATATTGAGTGACTTAAATGACATTGAGCTTAGCTAAAATTGGTACTCTCCTACCGCCTCTCTAGTCTCGGCATTTTGAGATATTGGATTGTGTTATTATTGAGTTTTAATTGAGATTGCGTTCGAGAGTAGGCTACCAGTTGTAGGACGTATACTAGTAAAGTGAAGGTGACAGTGCCTGTATTCAGTGCTCTATATAATTATGAAGTATACGTATGAAATTTAAAAGAATATTTGGATGTATCCTAGGCTTCCATGTTCAGTGCATTCCTAGCCCGCTGACCCGAAATACATCTCTTGACAGATGTGTGGCATTCCTGAACGTAGCCAGGCCGGTACTACGTGATATTAAATTTTTATCGGAACTTTCTGAACGTTATCGCCCATGTCAGATCGTGAAGTAACCAGCTCTCGTTGGGAACGACAATCCTTTGTCTGTTTATCAAACACTGATTATATGACATTTTAACAATGTCAATATACAAAATAATGTTTTAGAGTTACGCCTACGCATGTACCCTCAATTGCTGACCAAAAATCTATAGTCTAAAGTGAAAATTTCATGCAGTAGGTTTCGCGTAATGCACGTACCTACTTTAAGTCAAAAAATACTGGTATACTTAATTTTGGCTTCTATTCCTATAATAAAAGTCAATATTTTATCTTTTTGTCTGCATGCTGAGAAAACTATATTTCTTTTTTTTTAACATATGACTGGCAAGCTTGTCCTTCATCTCACAATTAAAAAGTGACGATTAGGTCAAAGTTGTATGGGAGCTTCACCTGTATTCCTCAACATCTTCCTGTGTTCCTCATACTCTAATTGGCGGAACACAACAATGCTTTATAACATTGTTATTATGGCAGCAGATTTAGGTAAGACGGTGGTAGCTAGCCAGGCGGGCTTAGAAACTTAGAAGCTGTACCACCAACAAAACTAAGCAGAAAAACCCCTGCCCCGTGGGGAATCGGACCCCGAACCTCCCGATCAACCCACTGGGCAAGAAAGGCGGTTTTATGACGAAGCCGAGACTACTTAGTGCACTTTTATCCATTTTGGAATACCATTTGGTTAGCTATATTTAGAGAATTACATCAATGTTTATGACTATCATTATCATTTAAAAAAAAAAGACGTGTGGCACTCGGGGACTGCCGCGGTAAAGCTATTGCATAGCATTTTGTATCAACTTATGCAATTATAATTTTATTTATTTATTTTATTCATGCAGTATTTCTTTTTCTTTGATATTAATTCAAGTTACACTTTTTGAGCGTGGTGACCGATAAGAAAACAAATTTTTCTATTATTAAATAAATAAAAAAAGTTAATATTGTTTAAAATATTTTTTATTATTTTACAATACATGTGGGTTTTATTATCTTAACGCCGTGTCGAAGACTGCCGAACTGAAACGACGTTAGACGATGCATGGCCTTCAAGCCACACCTTCTTGCGCATCGGAGTAGGGAGCGTGAGGTTTTTTCGTTACGGAATTTCTGGATTCGGTCCCCGCGCTCAACGCCCGCGATAAAAGCTATGCAATAGCTTAAAATTAAAAAAATATATAGCCGAGTTGGGACGAACTGGGCACTATACGCTTGAGAGGTCGCAGGACTCGCGGGTTCGATCCCACCGCCTGTACCACTGAGTTTGAATAAAACTTATGTACAGTTCATTGTGAATATAGCTTGCCTCTCATTGTGCCTGGTACACATGGGGACCTATCTGGCGAAATGTGGGCGTTAACACCTCTGCCTACCCCTTCGGGGAAAGAGGCAAGATGATATGTTATGTTATGTTAACGTAATCCAGTACACAACCTCCAATATGCATCCTAGGCCTGTAATTCAGAAAATAATGGGCACTTTACCTGAAACATCCGGCTTTCAGGACCAACCACAATGGCGGTGGGCGAGCCACGTTAAGTTTATGAATGTTGTTACTGCCTCTTTTGTTCACTCTCATATTTCATACACAGCGTGATTTATTTTATCCTCTTTGGTATTCCAATATTTTTCAGGATGACAAACTTTTGTTTCTTTTTTCCCAGCATCTTGTGGTTTATATGATATGGTAATTCATACTTCCATACTAATATTATGAATGCGAAAGTAACTCGTGTCTAACTGTCTCACTTTCACGTCAAAACTACTGAACCAATTTAAACGAAATTTGGTACACAGATAGTCTAGAGCCTAAGAAAGGACAAAGGCTACCTTTTATCCCGATATTCCCATGGAAACGGGTGCCATGCGGGTGAATGTTAAAAATTTTTAATAACGCCTCCCAGAAAAATGAAGAACAAATTTACGCCACTATGAACTTTGAATAATAGAGTAGGAGTAAATATTCAATTCCACCAATTGAGGTTACTATTCCAATTTGAAAAAATCTTTCTTTTAGTGTTGATCAGTCAATTTGTTGAGGAGGGCTATAGGCTATACCATCACACTATCTCGAAGTCATTATTCTACGCAGAAGAAGTCGCGGGCAAAAGCTAGTCATTCATATATGATTTATTTATTCTTCAAACCAATGATTAATGTATTTTTGGTCAGCATGACTTTTAGGCTCGTTTTGGTTTTGAAAATGCTTCAAAATTCTTGAGATCTCTGTTGGCTAAAAATAGTACCGAATTTAATAAAAAAAAATCTATGATTATTTTGTTACTTTATGTTGCGCATTCAAATTGAAACGTAATTGTATTCTTATTTGCTCAATGTTTTTTTAACATCGTGAACGTTAAGGATGAAAATTTATTATAGAATTTTGAGTTATTTTATAATATCACGTGCTGTTAACTGCAGCACTAGCACAACTTCTAGAACTAAGGTTTTAGATTTATTACCCCGTTTTTTGCGCGGGAGTCAGCTTCCATCTGGATTATCCAGTAAAATTTCTACTGAGTAAAAAGCATGGTATTTCATTTTCATCTTTTGTGTTATTGAAAGCTGAAACACCTTTTATGTATCCTAAAGTACCTAATGTGTGCGAGATTATGTTATAGATGCGAGCTTAATGGATACATTTACGTTGAATGGGAAGAAAATATTAGTATATGCCCGTGAATTTGCTAGTATGGGATTATATTTCTTGTTTGTGTTAGAGTAGTGCAGATATATGGGTCCTATATGTCAGACAGATACTTCGGTGACACTGCTTTTAAATCCATACCGCCTTTCAACCGCCTCTCTGGTCTAGTGGTTGACACCACCGGGTGTAGATCGGGAGGTCGGGGGTTCGATTCCCCACGGGGCAGGGGTTTTTCAGCTCGGTTTGGTTGGTGGCTTCTAAGCCCGTCTGGCTAGCTACCACGGTTATACCTAAATTTGTCGCCATAATAACAATGTTAAGCATTGTGTTCCGGCAATCAGAGGTAAGATAGCCAGTTGTTGAGGATTACAGGTGAAGCTCGCTTCCACATTCGGCCTCATAATCTCTTGCCATCAGGTGAGATGAAGGCCAAGAGCTTACCTGTCAAATAAAAAAAATACTGTAGTTTTATTTTGCGTGTTGCGTAAAACATGCAGAGAAAGTTCTTGGTTTACATAAAAAATTGTGTATTAAGAATAAACTTGATCGAGTTACTATTTAGAGCAACGAACTTAAGAAGTTATCACAAAGTTTTGGCCACCCATACAAAGTTCAACCATGACGAGCTTGCTTTGCTTTTAAAATCCATACCAAATTACTAAGGTTTTTAAACCACACGTCAACATCGAGCTACTTATACATTAATTATATTAGAAATAGTGATCTAACGCAGAATGTAACTTATGTAATTTATTCCCGGCCATTTTTACATCACGCAACTAGTTTCAAAGTAAGTTACATTTAACTGTCCTAGTTAAAATTATTATTTGTGATGCCTTTAATTACTGTTGCCTGGGAGTTCACTCGGAACAAGATACGAGAACTTGGTAGGTGAATATCTTGATTTTGATCTTTGGTTGACTTCAATCCTTGTACTTCGACAGTCAAGGTTTGAACTAATTCAAACCCTGACAGTCGAAAACATCATTTCCCTTTTCCCAATTTTATTTCGGGTCTGCTCTACATGTCACATCTTCTATTACACGCCTTATCAATGTTCACACCCATCTTTACTTAGTCTTCATTCACACCATCTTCTTTCTTTCTTCCTCTCCCTGCTTTATCATCTACCCTCATAAACATAACTCTTTTGCTTACATACGCATACTTTCACGAATAATATGATAAAACTGCAAAAAGACTGTACTGAATTATAGGGGTTAAAATATGAAATTGCCGTTTTTTCGCTTTTGGTATTTTGTCTGTAACTATTTAGTTTCAGAGTATTTAAAAAAAAATAATTACCTCCTCTTAAAATAGACCATATTTTTGAGCTCTTTTGATTTGTTTTGATAATTTGTTGTAAGTTTAATTGTGTTGAACATGGAGACAAGTCTTTTTAAGTGCCTCCCGAATACATCATTTGATTTGCATTCACTTAAAAACGATAAATAATTTTTATGAAGAGTGATATCACACATGTTGCTAAAGCTTGTCTAACGATACAATTATTATCTCTGGATTTGTCGTTGTGGAAAAATCTGAAAAAATGCTGAGATACAAAACGGCAATTTCATACTTTCACCCCGAAGGCCCAATTGCGCGTTCGAGAGTTAGCACCTAACCCTGGGGCAAATATTTGGTAAACCCTGGGTTAGGCGCTAACTCTCGATCGTGCAATTGGGCCTAATAGAAGTATTTGGGTTAGTTTGTCGCAGTCGATTGGTTTTAGTAGACAACCTGCGTTATCCTCAAATGGTCTAAATGGCACGAGAGAATACAGACTGGTTTTAGTGTGGTTTAGCCCCACGTATCCTTGTGCTGCCGTCATAATAAAACTAAAGAAATAAAATCTTTTCACAACTAAAAAAGTTCATCAAAATGTAGTTAAAATTATTCGGAACATCCTCACTAATCTTTACGGTCTGTAAACGTAAAATATTTGGTTGTGTTTTAAACAGTGCAAAACTGGGGTCCTAAGTTATACGGAATGGCGCAGTATTTGTGTAGTGTATAGAATAAGGGTCAATTGACACAGACACCGAAATGACGCGACGCGCTCTTTGAAAACGTATTATTACAAAGTTAAATTGTATGTTGAACTTCATTAAATTATGCTTACTGTTTGCTAGCCTTTTCGCAACCAGAAAGTCTCCATTTCAAGTAATTGCACTAGAAGCGTATATTGTTTTGAAATGGGCAAAAATATAAAGAAATTGAATATGTTGTAGAAAGGTAACTGTAGATTTATTTCTTTCTTTCTTATTATCTTTGATTATACCATTTAAAAAATATTACAATGAATAACATCAAACTAGATACAACGATCGGCGAATTTATCGCTAGGCGATGTCTTCGAGACAACCTGTCGAAATGTTTTTTTAAATGAAAAGTTTGAGTTAACTACAATCTCGCCTGATTGAAAGCGACCATATGGCATGAGGTGGAGCATGCAGTTTCAAATAACTACACTCTTCTCTTCATCGTTTACTCTCGTCTTGAAAGAAGTGTGATTCCTGGCCCATTCACATCACTCATTCAGTTTTCACACTTCACTCAAAGCTTCACCTTTGAAACACTAAGAAACTTTAAACTAGACGGCGAAGTTCGGTACTTCATTTTTGCCAATTATTTTTTCAACAAATCTCTCTATCGAGTCTGCGGATTGCAGACCAAGCATAAATACAGCAGCATTGCATACTTGTCTGAAGACTGCACACTACGCGAACTTAATGGAAAACTGCGTCAGTTATGCGAGCTAAGCTTTACAAACTTAGCCTAGCTCTTCTTGCTCGTCCCACAGATAAGGTAATCTACGCAGATCGCGTGTCTTCCCGTGTCAGTGGGACCTAAGAATTTGTTACTGTATGATGGATGCCAAACTCCCATACAATAGCATGAGGCAATGTTCTGTCTCGATCAGTAGGTGTTCCCTCTCATTCTATCACTTTAATGAATGAGTTTGTCATTTCGTTGTAAAGCTTTCTATTAAAGCTTTCTATTACTACTAATGACGTCACACAAAAATACACACAAATTTCTCAAACAAATACTTATGTAATATGTGATTTTTGACTCACCTGTGAAATGATAAGTTACATCCAGGATATCACTCACTTACACAACATAAAAGAACGCACGTCATCACCAGTTTTATAATTCTTTATTTAAAATATTGAATTACAAAAAATTTGTAACAATTTTCAGTCTAGGTGTCAAAATGGCGTAAATATGACAGGTGAGACAGAAACTATGGATAGAAAGAGAGGAAGAGGATATCCCACGGATAGGATTCATTCATAAATAGTGAAAGAATGAGAGGGAACACCTACTGATCAAGACAGAACATTGCTTCATGCTATTGTATGGGAGTTTGGCATCCATATAGAGTACAAAATTCTTGGTGTGACCTGACTCTAACTATATAACATATCATCACGCCTCTCCCCGAAGGGATAGGCAGAGGTGTTAACCCCTATTTCGCTAGATAAGTTGAGTCCTCTCTAACCACGTCGCGTCATATTTGTATAGGTTCCCTATATCGAATCTAAGGCTTCGAGTTGCTATGGAACACCTATGAACCACACACACTCACACACACACACACACACACATACACACACACACACACACACTATGAAATGCAATAAATGATTGAGTATTGAACTGATCCGTCCCACGTGGGCTCTACCTACACCAATCGCGTTGCGTCGCGTCTCGAATGTGCCCTGGCCCTAACGTGACGTAGTAACATAAACTGCCCGCGCAGTAACATACATCGCGCGTTTTACGCGGTCACCCGTGAGGAAGTTACTTTACATACTTTACAAGCACCATTCAAATGGACGCCCTTAGATCCCCTGGGAGGGTATCAGGTTACAGAGGGTAACGCCTTGGCTCAGTACCGTAATTACGTTATTTAGCTAATTTTAGTAATTTAATTGTGTATATATTTGTGACAATAATTTCAATAAAAAATGATGACTTATATTAGGTTACCTATGAAATTGGTGTTTTCTATGGAGATTTTGGGGATGTCTCCATTTTACATACTAACATTTTATCAGTTTTCTTCACTACGACAAATCCAGAGATAATAATATTAGGTTGGGGAAAAAGTCTTTTCGCATTATAGTATGTATAAACTGGTAATAAAATCTCTTTGGCTATACTATTTGTATCTGGCTGGTTTTGGTATCATTGAAAGTTAAAATTTTAAAGAACATAATTCCAAATTCAAATTAGGAAAATATGTGATTTTCATTTGTTTTTCGTACCGCCAAGATGAGTGAATCTAATGAAGAATATCGATACATTTTAAAATTTTACTACAAAAAAGGTAAAAATGCAACGCAAGCCGCGAAAAAAATTTGCGATGTTTATGGACCTAGTGCAGTGTCTGTGAGAGTAGCACAAATTTGGTTTAAGCGTTTTCAATCCGGAAATTTTGAGTCAAAGATGCACGTCGCTCTGGTCGCCCTATTACAGATAAAATGGATGCCATTTTTGAAAAAGTGGAGCAAGATCGTCATGTCAGTAGTTACGACGTAGCTGAAGAACTGGGAATTGACCACAAAACAGTTTTGGCGCATTTGAAAAAAACTGGGTACACAAAAAAGCTCGACATTTGGGTACCTCACGAGCTCACTGAAAGAAACCTAATGAACCGTGTACTCATTTGTGATTCTTTATTACGACGTAATGAAACCGAACCATTTTTGAAGAAGCTGATAATTGGTGATGAAAAGAGGATCACGTACGACAAGAACGTGCGAAAAAGGTCGTGGTAAAAGACCGGTCAGGCTTCACAGACTGTGGCGAAACCCGGGTTAACTCCCAACAAGGTGATGCTGTGTGTGTGGTGGGATTGGAAGGGCATTATTCATTATGAGCTGTTACCACCAGGCAGGACCATCGATTCTGAACTCTACTGCGAACAACTGATGAGATTAAAGCAAGAAGTTGAGAGAAAGCGGCCGGAATTAATCAACAGAAGGGGTGTGGTTTTTCATCATGATAACGCTAGACCTCACACATCTTTATCCACTCAGCAAAAATTAAGAGAGTTTGGCTGGGAGGTGTTAATGCATCCGCCGTATAGTCCTGACCTTGCACCTTCAGATTTCCACCTGTTTCGGTCTCTTCAAAATTCTTTAGGCAGTGTCAGGTTAACATCACTAGAGGACTGCCAAAACCACTTGTCGCGGTATTTTGACCAGAAGTCCCAAAATTTCTATAGCAATGGGATCATGTCCCTACCTACAAGATGGCAAAAAGTTATCGAACAAAATGGTACCTACATACTTAAGTTAAATGTAAATAAACTATATTAAAAAATGTTTTGAATTTTCTTAAAAAATGCGAAGAAACTTTTTCCCCAACCTATTATTTCGCATGTATCATTAGACAAGCTTTAGCAATATGTGTGTAAACACGCTTGATAAAAATTATTCATCGTTTTTATGTTAATGCAAATCAAATGTTGTATTCGGGAGGCAGTTAAAAATAATTGTTTTTGTGTCTAATTTTAACACAATTAAACTTACCAAAAATTATCAAATTAAATAATACGAGCTCAAATATATGGTCTATTTTTAGAAGAGGCAATTATTTTATAAGAATGTTCTGAAACTTAATAGTTACGGACAAATTGCTAAGACAGAATGAAAACACCAATTTTAAAAGATGCATTTTAATTAATACTGCTTTGACATTGAAGGTTGACTTGCTGGACAAAAGTTAAATAATTATAATACAATTAAACCAAAATATTATGTGTAAGTACGATTAGACAAGTAATTAATACTAACATTTAAGCATTTTAATAGTAGGATAAATACAATATATTAGATATTGCATTATAAAATTTTGCAAATTACGTTATCAGTCATGCTTGTTATATGTGTGTAATTGTCATGCAATTTAAAATCTAAGTACAGTAGAAAATAATATAAAATTTACACAAATTTGGTGTTTTTCATAATTAATTGGGAGTTATTTATAAGAACTTCTTCACACGGCGGCAGTTCGTAGTAAAAAAAACTTAGTTAACCGAGCGAGTGGTATGGCACGACTCACCTATAGGTATATCTGCGCGCGCCTCGTTACATTATAATAGGCGTAAAGAAGTACTATTATCTCGTCCTCAGCTCAAACGTCCCACTGCTCGGCACGGCCTTTGTCATGGAGCAACACATGAGGAGTATGGGCCGTAAATCACCACGATGATCACAAAGTTTTGGTCACCCATCCAAGGCCTGACACACACAAAGCACACTAACCACTTCGCCACGGAGCTCCTCTTATCCATTTTATTAAGACTATACTTTCTTTATTTCTATTCTAAGAATTTGGGGATGTCGGGAAGGACGACATTTCAATTATGTCGTGAGTTGTTGTACAATTATGTTAAAGTAAACTAACGAGTTAACTAAATTGTAACAATCAAAATGTTTTATTAATTACTGTAGAAATCACAATCGAACCACTTGTTATTTGTTAAGAAAACCCTAAAATTCGTCATTGTGAAATGTTACAAATAATTGTGTAATGTGAATTCATGTCTAATTGCTTTTTAAATTTCGTGCTTAAACGTGTGTTGAGTACCAACCTGCATTGGGCCAGCGTGGTGGTGTTTCGGCCCATACTCCTCATGTGTATGTTTAAACGTGCCGTCGATTCCATTAAATATTAGTTCCTTATTATCTTAATCACATAACGACTCGAACCCGCGCCGCCGCTGTTGCATGTTTGCAAACTTTTAAATTTTACATCGGAGTGTTTTATAAACATGTTTTCTTCATCCAGCCTTATCACGTTTAGTCAAGGTCTACTTTAGCTCGCAGTCTCGTTATCGCAATGTAAACTAGCAACTCTAATTTGAAATTGAGAGCTGATTTCGGTTGTCAAGGTATTTCTAATTCACTTTCTGAGAGATTGATTGCTTTTTCCTTTGTTCATAATTATGTTGGGTTGGTTGTTTTAGTACTAATAATTTACTGTGATTATTTTAGAATACAGTTGACCGAAGTTTTAGCAACGACATCTTCAATCCAATCCTCACACATCTGAATCAGTTTTGGAAACGCTAGACCAACTGATTTAGGTGCACTCCTTTATGAGGATAAATGTATTTTATATTTAAATTTTCATTTAATTTAGATAAATTAAACTCAATTATATATCGATTTTTTTTAGGTATGTCAGTTTGACTCAGTTTGACTTATACGCATAGATCAAGCTATCTTTTTTACAGAGTTCTAAATTTGTTAAAAATTTGACTCAATTTGACTTATGACGCATAGGTCAAGCTATCTTTTACAGAGTTCTAAATTTGTTACCAAATGTATGTGTAGTTAAATTCCTTAACCAGTGAAATAAGTAGACGAGTTAAAAGTTAAATCTAACCGACGCGGTTTATTGAGCGGAGTCCGAGCGGATGAAGTTTTAATTTTATTTACGTCATATTCACGGTTACGTTTAACGATTGCTGGCGAGCGCCGTAGCTCTATTGCACTTAGGTTCTTAATAATACGCCACAGAAATCCGACGCCATGCTGCTCATTATTCCAAAAATAATGCTGCTTATTATGTTATTGTTTGTTGTTCCGAATAAAAAAAAACCCTAGTAAAAGTCAATTTTTATTTCAATATTCAACGAAATTTAATTCAATATTCAATGAAATTTCATAGTTCGTGATGGTCTTTCGTGTTGGTTTTCATGCTAGTTAAATAATATTAGATTAAAAATCTAAAAATACCACGTTTTTAAAAACAGCAAAATATAAAAAACTATACAACAAAATAGCTTATCTCCTCGCGAAAACAAAAAAAACCTAAATATAACAGTAAATTAAAATAAAGCAAAAAAAAAAGATGTTATTGTTTTCGCGAAGAGATAAGCTGTTTTTGTTGTTTAGTTTTTTATTATTCTTAAATTCATTAAAGAATTATTATCGCAAAATATAATATTGTTCATTATTATTTTGCTCAAATTATTGTTCATTATTATTTTAAAAACGTGGTATTTTTAAATTGTTAGTCTATTATTATTATTTTATTCTTTTTCACTACGCACAGCGCCATCTATTGATTGGTGGTTTAACACCAATCAATAGATGGCGCTGTGCGCTTTAATAAGTTACAAAAATCCAACCGTATAAACAGAGACAAACAAGAAACTGAGTAAATAAAAACGTGGTAATAAAAATTATATGCGGTATATACAGCTGCCAATCGTTTAGTTGTTGCATCTTATGATGGCGAGTAGCTTCGCTCTTAACGCCTTAAGATAGAGTCCTAAGTCGAATGATTTGGTCGCCTTCCTGAATTGCAATATCAAAGAAATAGTTGATGACTAGTGGTCGTAGCACAATTATGTTGGGACTTGAAAAAAAAGGAAAGAGCATACAAGTGTTGGTTTATTCTGCCTTAATTATAGCCATAGTGATTGACCCCCATTAAAGCCGTTCACATGAATGTTTTAAGCATTGGGGAAGGCAAGGCACTGGACTTACCTTCGCTTATCTTAGCATCTAATCTCTTGCAGCGAAACCACAGAAATTTTGACACCTACCAGTAGCCAAATTCTGAAATCTGTAGACTATATGACAACCAATCTTTCGGCTACACATTTTTCAATTACTATTTCATCTCGTCATCAGCCTATATACGTCCCACTGCTGGGACAGGCCTTCCTCATGGAGAAACACATGAGGAGTATGGGCCGTAACACCACCACACTGGCCCAGTGCGGGTTGGATAGAAACGGCCACAAATGCGACCGGGACCAACGGCTTAACGTGCCTTCCGAAACATGGAGGAGTTCGAGATCACAAAGTCTTGGTCACCCATCCACAACCTGACCATGGCGAAGGTAGTTTTGTTTTCGATCGAAGCCAAAGCGTAGTGGTCACTACGCCACCGAGCTCCTCATCTTCCTCCTTTTTCATCAAGTGAGCATAAAAAGTCGCAATATAAGGTAATTCATTCACATAAATATATTCTAAAATTTTAATTCAATTGATTGTCGGTCTTGTTCTCAATCGCATCTCTGTGGCGTCTCACCTCAATAATGCTGGATTTTTCATTTGAAAGAAATTTCAATTTAATTGCTGTCGGTATAAAGAGGACATTGCAGGTATTCCGTACCATTTGATGCGCTCTCTTTTGAGATACTGTTTCACATTTCATGTTTTAATTTAATTGAACAAGTTATCTATTTTTATTTTATTATCTACTTTTGTATTACGTCTTCAATGGCTTAAGTTTATATACAAGATTCGTATATTTTTCATTTTTATGCCCCTTAAGTCTATTCTTTGCTTCGACGCAGAATGTTCAGTTCACATAATTTGCAATGACAAGAAATTTTAATACGCTGAATTGAGTTTACAAACGGTTTTATAATCCAATCACTATGGAAACCGTATTTATTGCATAATATGTGAAACATTTTTTAATTAAGTGGTTGGTTCCCACTTAGCGTTTGCTCCAACCCAGTAGGTCGCAGCCACGTCGCAGCGCTCTTCCGTAGCGCCAATAAAGTTGAACACAATTGAATTATAAGTTCAATGACTTCTTATGCATCGATCTATCTATTCAATAAATTGTCAACAGAGTATATAAATATTTACTAAAACTTAATTTTGAGTAATATTGGGTCCTTACCTATGAAATTGGTGTTTTTTTTCTCTCTTAGTATTTTGTCTGTAACTATTAAGATTCAGAGTATTCCTAAAAAATAATTACTTCGTCTAAAAATAGACTATATTTTTGAGCTCTTTTGATTTGTTTTGATAATTTGTTGTAAGTTTAATTGTGTTAAAATTGGACACGGAGACAACTCTTTTTAAGTGCCTCCCGAATACATCATTTTATTTGCATTCACTTAAAAACGATAAATATTTTTTATAAAGTGTGATGTTACACATATAACTAAAGCTTGTCTAATGATAGATGCCAAATATTATTATCTTTGGATTTGTCGTTGTGAAGAAAACTGAAAACAATTTTAGTATGGAAAATGCAGAATTCCCCAAAATCTCCATACAAAACACCAATTTCATAGGTAAGGACCTAATAAATCCCTACATACATATTTTTATTGCATACCATTCATGAAACCGCGCCTTCTTCCCGGCGGGGTAGGCAGAGAGTACAGATTATGCCAATATTGATAAAAAAATCATGCCGATGGCTTTATTTAATATAGGGAAATACATTTCAAAAAAGTTTCCACAACTTTCTATCAAAAATTAAAAAGTTCTAAATGCATGCTTTCCACCGCCCATTGTTCCTAATCGTCCACGTCACGTTCCCGTCCCGTGCACGTCACGTCGAACGTAAAAAATTCCAGCAGAACAAGTATGTTCAGCTGTCATACACAATCGAGTATTTTCAGCCGTGAAATAGTGTTGCTCAATCGGTGGCGAATGCGGTTCCATTGACTTGTAGTTCGTACTAGTCCTGATCCGGACTAGTACCACCCCAGTCCTAGTCTGGACAAAATCATTTAAAAAAATTTCATGTTTTGCGAACTCCTTGACGAGAGTGTTTTCTAGTTTGTTTTTAAGGTGTCGCTGATCTCTGAGGCTTCGGGTTCGAGTCCCGGTGGTGTGTGGATATATCTTATATAATCTTATCAAAAATATTTATGGCATTCTGTGTATTATAGCGTTTAAGTTAAATTAGATAAAAAGTTAAAGCTACATTAAAGAAACATCTCTAGAACTGCAATTATTTACCGTAATGAAAATAAAGGCAGTGCAGTAAGAGAGGACTGTTTTTTTCCCTGCAGAAGAACACATAACAGAGGAAATTCGTCTCCTAGTTGACACAATCGGTACAATTGTAGTGTAACTCAATTAACAAAAGGACCATTGTCCGACAGAATTAATAGGAAAGTTTGGCGAAATGTGGCTAACCTGACCTTAGGAACGGCGTACACTGAAATGTTTTAATAAATTCACACCAAAAATTGCCTACTGCCAAAAGGGTTTTATTTTCAATCGAGCGTCATTTTCACTAAACAAATAGGTAAAATTGACGTATTGATAAAGGCTGGAAAAACATAGAGCTTTACGAAAGATATTGCTTAAATATTCTTACTTACTGAATGTGAGCAATGGGCTCACATTCAGTAAGCGATCGAAAAAATGACTGTCAATCTGGCAGCCTATGCAATCTGTGGGTGAAATAAAAAGGAACTGTTATAAATACTTCTGTGATATTAGTCTAGCCGCACACACACAATAATATTGTCAATACAAAATTGACAATAATGTTAGTCAATGTATGGAACCTACTTACCCAATATCGCAATACTGACCGCACACACGTGTCAAAATGATGATGATAATAACAGAAGGGCGAAAATACGTTAAGGTTCTGTTCTGATCTGTTCTTGTTACAACAAGGTCAAAATTCTTGTGAACGGATGGCGTAGTCTTCTTTATTGACGTTGGCTGTAAGACATCTCCATTAGAGATAAGTCCGCACATTACTTACTCTGTTGTTTTAATTTTTTTGTACCTTTTTTATGGCAGTAAAGAGTATAATAATAATAATACTTTGTAAGGAAACAATGTTTAGACTTGACTATGTTTTGTTCAAATTTACTACTGGATTTAAACTAGCGACCTCGTAAACAAGAACATCAGAATTGTAAAGTAATTTCGTCAGTGTAAATTTTCTTCAGTGCGCGCTGCCCCTTAGTCACAGGCAGCTAAGCAAGTCGGCTTTTTGCCAACTTCCAAGTTTAAGTTGCTATCTCCTAGAGCGTCGTTTGTCCCACTCCAAGTTATTTGACTACCCTCTTTTTGCAGTTGCTAACTTTCTAAACTTGAAAAGCACGGTGTGTTGTGGTCTGTATTTTTTAACGATGGTTTGTAAGTTTGCAAAATGTCCGTGGCCGTGGTTGCCACAGCCTATGTTTGTGAAACTTAAAACTTAACTTAACAGTTTTAAGTTTCCAATTTTGTAGCTGAGTATTTTTTATTTAGTTTAAATGAAGTTACAGTGAACCAGTGAGACGGCACCGTTGCAACATAAAGCTGAATGGATGGATCATCTTGAATATCCCCGAATGTAGCTTCTTTTATTTTCAAATTGGGAAGTAATTTATTGGGCAGCCATTTTATTATTTGGTCAGCAACAAAAAGGGCAGGCGGAAAATCATTTAGGCAGTAAACAAATATTTTGTCAGCAATATAATTATTTGGCCGGCAAAATAATTAGTTTGCCAGCAGAATAAACAATTGGGCAGCAATATATATGTAACCGGAAATGTATAAAATCTAGGAACAGGATCAATGAAGGATCAAGGATCAATGCCTAGGAAATGTATTCTGATAGATATTAGGTTAAGGTTTTTTTTATGACCCTTAAAAACATATTGGTGTCATCAAAACATAATATTAAACAATTTGTCAGTAAAGAAAACATTTAAGTTGCTGCCCAATTAGTTATTTTAGCTGGCCAATTGTATTTTTTTGCTGATAAAATTGGAATATTTTGTTGACCGTTTAAATATACCTTTCCTTTCAAATTAAGTTTTTTTTTATAACGACCAATGATCATAATTTAATATTTATCAAACGACTGTGCACTCGGTTTCGTTCTATTGGTGAATGATATACTTTGACACTATCTTGAACACCAGACCAGTAACCAAACTGACAAGCATAAGGTTGCATTTCGTTTAAACCCATCCACAGTACCCATGATAGTCGTACAATTGCCTTTAGTACCAAAAACTTTGGCTCACCAACTATCAAGAACACTCAGCTACCCTAAGGGAAGTTAATTACACCTAACTGTCCGTAATCTTATCCGGACAGGGCCAGGTGTTGCTAACTCCGTACATTTGGGCCCGCTTGACCGAACGATAGTGATGCGACACTGGTTATTTAGTTCAAATGAACTGAATGCAGAACATATATTTTGATTGCCTTCTTTATTTGATAGCCAAAGAATCTTAATTGGGCTAGATAGTAAAAAAACTTTAAGAATTAGATTTAGACAATATTTTCTTGAATTTTTGTTTCTCCGGTCTATTTTATACCTGTTTTTCATATTTTTTTATTTTTTTACGTGTTTAGTGCAAATAATTTACTACATACAGTTTTGATATAAATACAGAACATGCAACTCAATTTATAAACAATGAAATGAATCTGTGCGCAAATATATATTATTTTGTAATCATATCTAGGTAGAGTCAGCATCAAAAATAGATGACTATTTAAGGACCTTGTGAAATTAAATATTGAAGCAAATGTAAAATATGACACAGTGTTAAAGTGATGAGCTACTCCTGATGCTGATTGTACCTTTGAATTGAAATGTGCAACTACGATTCGTTCTATTAAACGAACTGTTTCTGATTTTCGATTTTCGTTCGCCGCAAGGCCAGGCCTATGGAGCTCACTGCAGAATTAATTTGAGGGTGATGGTCGATCAGCGAGAGCTTTTAGTTGAAACTGTTCGGTCAGTTTTAGACTTCCGAACGGCGCCACCAACCGTTTAGCTACGTCCGAAATAAATTTTGACGTCAATTTCATTTTCATATCGTGACATCTAAACGGACTCACTCCGTTTTGCTTGGTGACAGCGTGATGGTCGCAGTTTTAATTATTTTTTTTATGGGCTCGATGGCGTAATCTATCGAATTTGCTTAGGTTGTTGAATGACAAGCATCGCTCGCTAGTCTCGCTACTGTTAAGGCTGAGCGACCAAAACAGTGGGCCTCATAAGAAGGCTAAATGAGAATGGAAAGGGCTATGCTTGGAGTTTCTCAGAATCAAGGAGATCCAGGAGAAAGGTCACCGACATAGCCCACTGAATTGCGAACCTTAAGTGGCAGTGAACAGGGTACATTGCTCGTTGGACTGACGGCCACTGGGGCGGAAAGGTTCTAGAGTGGCGACCACGTATTGGCCAACGAGTTGGACCGACAGCGAAGGCCACAGGAAGTCGCTGGATGCGGGCGGCGCAGGACCGTTCGCTGCGGAGATCATTCGGGGAAGGCAGCCCAGCTGTGGACGTCTATAGAAAGAAAGAAAATAATTTACTGACCAAAGTGCACATAAACAAAAACAAGTTGAAAACAGATACATGTGGTTAATCAGGACCCGGCCTCAGCATGAGCTGCATCAGGCTAAGCTGGTACGGCGCTGGTATTCTGGCCGGACCTATTTCTATAGGCTATAGGCTATATTGTCTATAGGCTGATGGATGGAGGGAAAAAAACAAATGACCATACTTTTTAAAAATAGGTGAGATGATACATTTGACTGTATAAAACCCGTACCTTAAGAGGATAGTTTAAAATTGACTCGCAAACATAAAATGCAATTTCCCCATCATATTTCCCATTTCTTTTTCCGATCGTATTAAACGGTTTGCGAACACGCCGTATACCTTCCTTCTCAAATCCTATTAAAGTTACACACATCAATAAACAGGGTATTGGGAGCAATTACCGACTTTACTCACTCTGTATAGAGTTCATGATCGGGATAACCGTGTCGATAGAGATTGCGGTGTACATTTTTTTCTGGAGGTTGAAGCGTCGATTTTTCACGAATGATAGAACGTTTGCAATAAATATTCGACGTGCATCAAATTTTGTTTACGATAAATATGTGCCGGGAGTGGTTCCGTCCCTACACCCATAAAATATGACTAATTTATAAAAACCGAAAAACTGCAGGCAGAAAATCGCAAATCAAATCCAAGGTGCATTTTTTAATTAAAACAACCAACTGGATTTAAGGTAAAAGGGAGAAGAACTTCCGTAAGTAATGTACTTGTAGTGCTGTGAACGCGATATTGAAAACAAAGCAACCTTCGCCAAGGCTTATCCTAGGATGGGTGACCAGTATATATTGAAGTAACAGAGTACTATAGTCCATCCATTTTGATCTGAGACAAAAGGTAAACAAACCATAAAAAGGGTTCTTTATGGTGTCTTTACTTCATTGCCAAATGGTTTTGTCAAAAATATACGACTATTCAATATGTTATTTATGCAGACTTTTTAATAAAGTTAATTAAGCAATTACTTGTCACCTTCAATAATTTTCGCAATTTTTTCATTAATGTTATATTTTTTAAATGTAAGTTTAAATTACTAAATTAATATTTGCTATTAAAAATACCTAAAACGAATGGTGTTCTCAAACTTTTATGCATTTAAAATACTTCCAAACGAAGATGAAATCATGACATTTTCATGATACCTTTATTTTCATCCTTATTTATTATTATTTGGATGAAAGCAATATAGCTTGCGTTTAAATACATTTTAAACATAATACAGTGTGAAATATGAGGTATTTTATTCATTTCAAAAATAAATAATGTTTATATTCAATGACGATATTCGTATAATGATAATAAATATGGCTTCACCTTTATTATTTTGTTAGCAAATATAAGAGCCCATATTTTTTTTGTCCCAGAATTGGATAAAAGGTTTCAGAACCACAAATTCTTTGTTTACCTTTTGTCTCAGATCAAAATGGATAGACTATAAGTGGTTTCACCTTCAAATTACTGCCTCTTCAGAAAGTAAGATAGAGGTATCAATGCAGACGACTCAGTTCCTGTGGTAATATATTAAATCTCTCCTCTTGCATGTACCATGCTAAAATATTGCCCCTCATCTTTTCAGTAAAGCTACCTACTTCTATATATACTTCCCACTGCTGGGCACAGGCCTTCCTCATGGAAAAACATATGAGAAGTATGGGCCGTAACACCACCACAATGGCCCAATGCGGGTTGGTAGGTAGAAACGGTTGCAATAGCGATCGGGACCAACGGCTTAACGTGCCTTCCGGAGCACGGAGGAGTTGGACATCCCATCCAAGGCCTGACCATGGCGAAGGTAGCTTTGTTTTTCAATATCAAAAGCCAAACTAACCACTACGCCACCGAGCTTCTCTTACCTATTCATTAGTCACATTTTGTCTCCACACTCCACACATCTTTTCTTTAGGGTGGTTTCACTGTCAGCACCGGCCAGATTTCCATACATTTTGAAATACAAGCGCGCGCGTGCCCGGCGTCGGTCTCCGGCGTTGCTCTGAAACCACCAATAAAAAGTTTACTTCTCTGTTGCGTGCACTTTTCACTCAACGATCTCTTTCGTTATCCAACAGTCATACGAGTATTTATAACCAAAGAAAATAATATTTATAGAATTTATATTAAAATTCTTAATATCATATTACAGTGTTCATTACGCGAAATTATTTGTGTTAATTCAATTGCTGGCGGCCCCGGGCGAGTTGATAAACCCGGATCATCATTATCCGGGTATTTCTGTCCCGGATATAACGGTGCTTACATTCTATTTGAGATGTGATTATTTTGAACTTATAATATCAAAAGTTTATTAGATCATTCAATAAAACAAAAGAGCTCATAATTGTGTGATGTTATATTTTGACGCAATTATCTTGTATTCAAATCTCTTAAGTACATGGTGTGACATAAAAAGATTCTGGCGAAGGCTTAGCATAACCCGGCCAAGAAACTTGGTCACCGATCCAAGTTTCCACCACTCAAAACGTTTCTTGACTTTTGTTATCGCTGAGTAGACACGACCGACCAACGTGAAACCGAATCGGCCAGATCTACAAAATGCAATATGCAATTGAAACTCAACCCGATCTAACAATCTATTCGAAGTAATTCAATGTTCGTAGTGCAATATAAATCTTTTATGTTAAACAGTGCATCCTCGTTTCGTTCGGGCAAAGTGGGAATAAAACAGACCGCCGGGCACCGATCAGTATTTAGAAAAAGTTATTTTATGTCGAACTAGCTATTGCCCGCGACTTCGCAGTTAAATAAAATAAAAATAATAAATATCTTCAGACATTCACACCTATCAACTAGCCCCATTTTAAGCAACTAATGCTGCTTGTGTTACGGACACTAGATGACGGATAAACATATTTAATAGATAAATACATATAGATATCCTGAATATATATAAATATATATAAACATCCAAGACTGGAGAACAAATGCCTGAAAATTCATCACCCAAACATTTGCCCCCACCGGGGATCGAACCCAGAGACTCTCGAGATGGCGACGCCTTGAGACTAGCGCACAGACCACTCTACCACGGAGGTCGCCAGTTACTATGGTTTTTTGACTATCCCACGAGACAACCTTTTAATTTTCCGGAATAAAAAGAATCTATGATGTAGACCAGGATATAAGGTATCACCATGCAAAATTTCATTTAAATCGGTCCAGCCATTTCGGAGATAAACCCGTACAAACAGACAGAGAAACAAAATAAAATCATTTTTTGGTATTTTCTCTCTTTTTACATCTCCCTGACATTTTTTTTATGTACAGACATTCGACCTCGACAGTTTTATTATATGTATAGATATAGATTAAAACTGTAATGCTCACGAGTTGTTTATTTGGTACGTATTGAAAACGACAAACTTTAAGGGACGTTTTATAGGTACGCTAGCCGCCAGCGCCGGCCAACAAGCGCCGGCAGGGTATCCATACATTTTAACATTAAGCGTGCGCGTGAGGCTGTGAAACGATGTTAGGTATTTCTTATAATGGTGAGCGCGCGTGCTCGCGTGTCCAGCGGTGATGGCCTGCCCACCTATGAAACCACCCCAACATGGAAACTAAACTATTGAACTCACTGGCAGATGAAACTGTTATTTTACATAATCTATGAATTTGATAAATATTTCTAAGATTTCCCTTGTATCGAACTCCAATCTTACTCAATATTAGAGAGGTTTATTTGTTTTTTATACTAATCTTGACAAAGCATATTTACTGCAGGAACACAACAATACACAGCAGTGTTCCGACGGTAATCTTACGTGGTAGAGGTGTACTTCCAAATATTGGATATCCAACCTTCAAGAGTGGTAAATTGCCCTAATGTCCTTTTATGTCGGAAACGGAAATATGAGTCTGCATTCAAAAGAAATTATAGAATTTTTTCTAGATATTAAAATACCCAGCACCTGTTCCCAATATAAAACTCCAAACTAAATTGAGAGAGGTCGACGAAATAGTTATTAATTTTATTTCCTTTCGAGTTTATTAAAGTGAGTAATGAAATTAGAAAAATTCCGATGTTCGCGATATTTGTTTCTTTCTTTCTATCCTATCTATCTACCTATACTACCATCTTCTACTTACTATATATCTATCTATGCTTTCTATCTATTCTTTCTATACTATCTTTATTGGAAAGTTCTCTGACGGCGTCACGTGCTCTCCTGAGCGCGGAGAAATTCGAGATCATAATGTTTCATCCTTTCAGAATCATCGCAAGGTTTGCTTTGTTTCTAAGGTCAAAACTGTACATAAATATTAGGTCCTTACCTATGAAATTGGTATTTTGTGTGGAGATTTTGGGTATGTCCGCATTTTTTTTAAAATTATCAAATTAAATAATACGAGCACAAATATATGGTCTATTTTTAGAAGAGGCAATTATTTTAACAGAATGTTCTGAAACTTAATAGTTACGGACAAATTGCTAAGAAAGAATAAAAACACCAATTTCATAGGAAAGGACCCAATAGTTATCGTGAAGACAACTTACGTCTTCTCTCTCTGTACGAGATTAAGAATATTAGCAGAAGTCATGATTTATCATTTTGATTTTACAAAAACCGCAGAGGTAATAATTAAACATACAAATTTATATTTAGGTCAACGAGTTATAGAAAAGAACAATAATTAATCTGTAATTTTATTAGTGTACTAGTAGTCTATGGAAATTACACAAATAACTAATAATGATCAAAACGAGGCATACTTAAACATTCTCATATTACATAACTATCATTGAGTACCCGTCATCAACTATTATTCAACTTAATGATCTCCAAATTATTAAATTGTACGTTATATGCTTTCTCAAGACTAAATTGCTAAAACAGAATAAAAACACCAATTTCATAGGTAAGGACTCAATATATACCCAAGATTGAAAAATACTGTTGTGTTTCTGTTGGTGATTAAGTATGCCTGATCTCCCCTTAGGTAGGGAGGAAGAAATGACAACCCCAACCATTGGCACGGCCATCCAAAAAATGAACTATAGCGTAACCATTGTTGCTTAGTAACCCTTCAAGGGCGAATTCGACCAAATGTCGATTGGCGACACTGGTGTAGTAATTAATACCAAAAATGGGTCGTGTACGCAGGATTCCGCCACTATAGCGGATTCGAACTCAAAATTTGGTCCAATTTGCCATAAGACAGATTAAAGCAATGCATACAAAAAATAGCATTGTTGCTTCGCGTTATAAATTGGTAAGATGAAGAGAGAGATTCATCTTTCAGTCTCCTTTTGCAGTACTTGCAAATTCCATCGGTTTCGCAATTTATATCGTGTCTATTAGAAGGAGCGTCGCTTTATATCAGGTTGAGTACTTAACCGATAGGATTTCGATTACTGCATTCTCTCTTAATAAAATCCACAAAGCTCGCCCCGTATTCTCCGACGTCCGTCGAGCGGACGAAACAAAATGACCGGTCGATCCCGTTTTCAATTAGTGCCGCTTATAACTCCTGGACGCATCCCGAAACCCATTTGTGCATTCGTTAGCTGACTTTCTCTTCCACTATATAAAATCGCATTTGTCAGTTTCGCTTTTGTGTTTGGTTTTACGGCTTTTAAGTAAATTTCGGGGTCAAATAAGCTCGGTAAATTTCTTGTTACAATTTCTCATATCATCACGCCTTTTTTCCCCGAAGGGGTAGACAGAGGTGTTACCATCCACGTTTCGCCAGATATGTTAAGTCCCCATGTAATAGGTGGAGAGCCTGTTGCCATGCACCGGGCACAATGTGAGGCAAGCTATTTTCACAAGGTACTAAGTTTTATTCAAACTCAGTGGTACAGGCGGTGGGATCGAACTCGCGATTCCCGGGGCCTTCTCGAACGAATAGTGTCCTGTTCGTCCCAACTCGGCTACCGCAGCCACTTGTCTACTCATATCCTCAGATTTCACTATAACTAATGCCATCAATATTTTGTATTTTTTATAGATCGACGTAAAAATCACAGTTATATATATGATCACCACATCACCTTCTAACTTCTTATTCAATAGGGCAAGGATAGCCTGTCGCCATGCTCCAACTCAATTATTATATACAACTCAACTAGTGGCTTCCCGCGGTTTCACTCGCGCGGCACCCGTTCGCACAGGAGTAAGGATAAAAAGTGTTTCCTTTCTCAGGCTCTAGACTATCTGTGTACTGAATTTCGATTAAATCGGTTCAGTGGTTTTGACGTGAAAGCGGGATCGGCAGACAGACAGAGTTAATAATTATGGTATATGATATGGATTGGCCGATCTCTGCTCAAATTCGTCCATTGTTAACGATTATTGGGCAGGTTTCTTCACGATGATTTCATTCGCCGTAAAGCAATCGATATTCAGAAACATTTGTATGAACTTTTAACTAAGAAGTTTGTAGGAGCTATTTATAGAATCGGTACTCTTAGAGGGGTATCCAGCATCCACTTACAAAGACAGCGTAAATTTCAAAGCCATTCCACCGATGCCTTGTTGAAAAAAAACGAGCAAGAATCTCGGAAAGTCAATTGAAAGATGTTGCACAATCTTCACGGTTTATTTATGAAAAGATGATAGAAACGTGCTTTATAAACAATACCAAGCTCATTTTGTACCATTTGGATTCACTTGTAGATTTTAAAAATCGCCATAAGATTTATTTATTTTGCGTCAAAAAATCAGCCTGGATTCCTCGTCCGTGATGTGGGTAGAACGATAGAAATTTCAGCAAAAATGGATGCTGCGCGGAAGTACATTCAGTTCTACCATCCACCGAAAAAATAATTGCACGTTACCACGCCTTCATGCTCTTGTGAAAACTACGCAGGTAGATGACAAATATTCGTAGATTGTGAAGCTGAAATTTCGCGAATAGAATTTTTCAATAACAATTTTATTGAAAAAACTCGGGAGGAAATAAAATTAATAACTATCACGATGATCTCTTTCATTTTAAAAGTTTCTTTTTCAGAACAGCTTGGTATCGAAAATTCAGAAAAAATTACGAAATTGCCTTTGAAACTCTCAGACGCTGAATATTTCCAGCATAGTGGCTCAGATAATGCTTTTACCCCACCTGCTAAAAGAGGAATTTGTAAAGATAGTTGGTACGGAAAATGTAATAGGCATCAAACACACTCTTTTGATGAAACACTTGAACAGAGCCTTCTATAGACCCTCGGTCTAAGGAAGGAACAATGTGCGCTTGCAACGAATTCTATTTGTGGATCGTCCAAGAAATGAGTGACAGCAGTCAAATCTCACTGCTTTTAACATCCGTACCCTTGACGTTTCAAAGAATACTAAATTGACCTAAAGTTTAAATCAATTAGGAGCTCTGTGGCGTAGTGGTTAGTACGCTTTGGCTTTCGATATCGAAAACCAAGCTACCTTCGCCATGGACAGGCCTTGGATAGGTGACGAAAACTTTGCGATCTCGAACTTGTCCCTGCTTCAGAAGACACGTTAAGCCGTTGGTTCTGGTCGCTATTGCAATCGTTTCTACCCACGAACCCGCATTGGGCCAGCGTGGTGGTGTTGCGGCCTCCTCATGTTCTTCTTCATGAGGAATGCCCAACAGTGGGACGTATATAGGCTGAGGACTATAAATTAATGATATTAAGTCAGATTGCTGCAATTTATTTACACACTGGAACCTACCGCCATTGTTTCGTCTTCCGATCTTGTGTATCTTTCTAGAAGAATCATAATATATTCTAGAAGAGATTTTAAAACATTGTATCAGACCGTAGATGTAAAATAAATTGATGTTCCAAAATGCATGTCCAGGTTGCAGCGGGCTGAAGCTTTTCCGCAAATAAGACACGATTTAGTGATGTCCCGACTACTTCGGGTACAACTTACAATTATTTTAAGCTTCATTTTTTGTTTTGCAGTTTTTTATAACTTTATAGGTTAAGATATTAGTAATTTGACGGCAAAACTACCTGTATATTTATTATAGGATTTTGAACTTAAGACATAGTTTTAAAGATTTTCGGTTGTATAAATTCACCGACAAAGTTGCCAATGTAACGGTTTCATATTATTATATTCGGGCTATAGAGATTCAGCATCTAATATATCTTTTCTGTACTAGCCAAGCAAAAAGCTTTATAAATCATTTTTGAACACACATTATGCTTTTCTTAAAATTTTTAAATTCACCTTGAAAATATCCCTAAATCTAACTACAGGATCTGTAAGGAACACTTCGAGTAATGTACAATATTATACAATATATACAATATTCATTTTGGCTAATTGTGTGGATTCCGGTCAGCTGGAATCCACACAATTAGCCAAAATGAATAATTGGTACATTTCCGTATACTTCGGATATTCCGGATACTCTAAACAGCACTGCACATGCCTAACTCATACATTACGCGCTCACAGAACTTAGTATTTTGGTGGAAGCATGAAATATATTTTCGAGACATTTTATATCTAATGTGAATCCAATGTTCGCCCGGAGCGGCTGCGATGCATGCGAATGTAAAACATGTTTTTATTTTGAATTGTTTTGTTACACGATGACTTGCTTTCATTTCATTGAATTTTGGGTTCCTATACTTAGATGCCTCCTTCAGTGATAAAGATAGACTTTTGCATACTTATTTATGTTCTTATTTAAAGCATTATTTAGCTAATCAACTAATTAAGTTTAAGCAATGCTTACTGGTTAGCGATATATGGCATTTTCAAGTCATATTTCCCGAAATAATATTTAAAGTCTTGCTTAATTCTTAAATACCTAGCATTTATGAATAATATAAATCCAAAACGAATCACATTTCATGGAATCCTAAAACTTTAAATTTATTCGGAAGTATGCGTTGGATGTGATTTCATTAAATTTATGAAGAATTTGATAACGTAGAAGATTTTTGGTGTATTTTCAATGATATTATTATTATTCTAGGTTTACGTTTAAAATTTTGTGCTAATTAATATCCTTTTGGTTTCAGGTATGTTCAACAGTTGGAAGTTAGTCTGCAAAATGATGCTTTATACCAAAAGTATGTATTATTATTCATTATTTTGATGATATTGAAGACTGTTGTAATTTAAGTTGGCTCGTGACTGTAATAGTTGGGATGTGAATAAAAGAAAATACACAAGTTGAATTTTCAAAGTTACAAAGATCTCACTCACTATTTGAAACATCTGATAAATTGTGTTTGTGTTTTTATTGATCTAATGGCGACACTTCACTTGGGTTAGCGTATTCGTTATCGTTGTGTTTGCCTGACTTTGCTCAAATAATAAAATATAATAATTCCAAATAAGCCATCCAAACATGGACTGTTATCGGGCAACTCAAACAATTCTTTGATGTGTGCTCAAAAACCGACAAGTGAATAGAAACGCATGTTCGCGATTTGCGTTGTTCGCACCAATCGCGCAAATACTAAATAGACCGTCCACGCATGGGCATTTTCGGACAAATATAGCAAATACGCGAACACAATGTGCCAAGTAAAGTGCCGTCACATCATAAGAATAACAATCAGTCACAATTGAAAAATGTCTATTTAAAAATAAATCTGCAGTGAGTGCATACTATCAGTTGCTAATTTCTTTCTTTAACCCCTTGAGGAACACGCGAATGCCGGCGTTCGCGAATGATACCAATATGTGTCTCGTTTTGTGGCCAATGAGAGACCAATGTGTATAAATTTATGGATTTATTACAGTGTAACTAATACTTATTATAAAATTCGTGCCTTTTCAAGAGAAACAACAAAACAGAATAATACTTAGGTATTATCTAGAGAGATATAACGGATATGACACAATTTTAAATTGATGTCTCTTATCAATGAATTACGACAGCAATTCGAATATCTGAGAACAATACACCGCTCATAATATAATTCTTATTTCTTTGATTGTTTTATCCTGAAAACAATCAAGAAGTTCCAAAGAAGGGGCAAATTACAGAACTGCAAAATTTTGCCCTGGCAGCAGTTTTTTTATTTTGAGTACCTACTTCCAAAGTTTTTGATAAAGTCTCATAAAATTCGAATACTAATGAAGTAAAAATATGAAGAAAATTTTATTTTTGAATTTAGATTTTTTTCCTTATAATTTTTATTATTATATAATTTTATCAAATCAATATTATTGACTATACTAATAAACTCTAACTCTGTAACTGTACTTGGGTCTTGGAGGCAGCGTCATATTTAAATATTAACCTATTATTGCCAAAAACAGATGAATATAAAGAAAATAAAATATAAACAGACAAGTTTCCTTCTGATAATTAAAAATAATTATTTAAAAAAATACTACAAACATTTACATCTACACCATCCAATACAGTAGAAAAAGTAGGCTTTTGTTCTTTGAATTAGTAAATAGATTCCCAACCATAATCTGGTTTGCTCTAAGAGGAGGAATGGAAACTTTTTAAATCAAAGCCTTCGCGCGTAGAACCACAGCATCCCTCGGGAGAACTACGGCCGATACTTGCTTATGCATGTTATCTCACTGCACTTTTGAAAAACTACCGTTTCCGAGCGAACCTGGATCCCTCAGGAGACTTCCAGCAATGCTATCTTTGTGGGAATACTAGAATGTATCTTAACTTGCCAGCTTGACTTGGACAAACACTATTTTGTTGCCATCAGTGGTTTATGTTTCATGTTTTTCTTCTCTCTTATTCCAGTTACCCCAAGTGTAATAAATAACATTCTCAACAGCTTCGTAAGCCAACTAGTTTAGATGTGTTTTGACGAAAATAACAATGAAATTGCCAAAAGTTGCCAATTCGTTTAGATATGAGAAAGACTAAAGACAAATATCCAGTTTATAACTAAGTACTATTTAAAAAATTATTCTGAAAGTGACTTTTACTTTTTCGCATTTATTTTAAATGAAATTAACGTGTTGAACTGGCCCCAGTTCCACAATATATTTGTTCCTGTTCAAAATTTGTCTAACTTCTAGGAATTTTCTATTTAATTAGCATGTTCGAGCCGTTGTATCGTGCCTGTAATCGTGTAATAGATAATGGGTTGTAATTTCGTGATTAATGAGACAAGACATACGTTTTTCAGTTCCGTAAGAGCTGAACATATTTGATATTTGCAAAACGGGTAAAAATAACTTATGAGGTATTGATGTCCTATCCTGAAAACACAACAAAACTCTGATTGCAGTTTTTATAACAAAAAAGTTTCATGGAATACTGCAAAAGATCTTGGCACTTTGTCCTTCGCCTTCGAAAACCTATTGTCTAACCAGCACCCGACAGTATATTAAAGATAAGTCACATAAAACCGAAAACCTCTGAATCGCTCGCTTGAAGCATTAGCTAAATTACATTGACCAACAGCCTAAAAATATTATGAACTTCGGACAGGGCTAATGGATTGGTAATGTACAAAAGAGATAACCGTCCGTTTGTCAGATATTGAGTATTCATGAGTATCATTTAGAAGACGATGTCGAAATCCTTAATTTTTGATAACAGCTTTTCGTTACGTCTCACGAGCTGTTATTGGACCATTAAATTATTAAGAAGTTTGTATTTTACACAGAAATGCTTAACCTGTAAATGAATTGAGATGACAATGAATGCAGTCCTAATTTGAGAGGTTACCGTACCCTGAAGTATTTCCCTTCATTAAGTTGTCTGGATCTTTGTGTGGCTTAAGGCAAAGTCTAAATCCCAGCAAAGTCTCCTTATAGATCCAATACTAATTAAATTGACCCCATAGATTTCCACTGGATTCCAACATATAACATGTAGTAACCCGCTACCCAATTCGCCACAGTAAAAACTCGTAAACAATTGCTAATAAAAGGTAATACCCGACGCTGCCTACCCGACGGGAATATCCGCAGCCATGCGGAATTAAATTCGCTTTTGACCAATGAAAGGCCTCTGATAATTGACCAATATCGTTGTACAGAGTCCTTAATATGAGGTTTCCGACGGACTGCATTTGGAAATCGCATCGACTTAGATTTAATTGTCCTTTGTGTTATAGATCGAGGCTGATGGCTCTTGTAATTTTGAAGATGATTTGAAGTCTGAGAGTATGGTTGAGTTTAAAACGAGCAAAGCTACCTTGTGATTAACACTTTATTAACCCCACAGTGCTGGACAAACGCTGACCAATTGCCCTACTCAGTCCGGATGCAACTGGGTATAGCGGACTAATTGCTAATTATATAATAACAACGCTATTGCTCTACTCGAAGCGGCTATGTGCTCTTTTAATTAAGCACTTGTTCATTAGCGACTGCCTCGCGATTTTGTTTTAACTATAATACTGGTAAAGCGTCTAATAATTAATAAAACTATTACTATTATACTGTTTTCTTTATTAAAGGAGGGAGAGTGTAGTTTCTTTTATTATATAGCTTAGTACCCAGTTCATAGTTAATATCTTCTAGGTTTTCTATAAATAAATAATAAATCTTAAATAATAAAGTAGCGTTCATTTACCGATCTGTGGGATCAAAGTATTTCAATAGGAATTTAAACTTAATTAATAACAAACGTATAAAATCATTCATAATCATTCTTCTTCTTTTTTGCAAAACTCGAACTGACGTCGATGGTCTTCGCATGGCCGTTGGACGCCATTATGCCGGATCCCCAATAACTACTGGACCCATTTCGATTAATAATATTTTATTACAGTCGTATGCAATTGATATTGTTCCCATTTGCATTTTAAACGTGGAACCAATGCCATTACGTTTTGGACACCTTTAAATAGGCTTGGTATTTTAAATAATACACTTAAGCATATTGAGGTTTACTTTAAGTCTGATGATAAAACGCTTTATTTATAGCTGACATCGGTTAACAAAACCCTGTATCACCCAGCTAAAAAATCTTTTGTTACATATGGAATTGTATTCGACCAAAGAATTCATGAATTGACATAATGATTTTATTATTTATTTTATATTTTGTTTTATTTTTTTACTTTACACTCAGTAATCATTCCTTATTTTTATCGGGACCTTTATATTTTAATTCTATTATGACAATTCGATGAAATCTATAATACTATTATTATTTAAATAATTATCAATTTTATTTTATTATATGTATATATTGTTGTACATTAATTGTACATTTGACGATATTTTTTTCTAATTGCATTGTGAAACTACTTATTATGTAATTGTTTCAAAATGAAATAAAGAAATCTAATCTATTCTCCCGGTAGACCTATATTATAATTTGTCTTATAAACTTAAGAAAGTAAAATAGAATGGTTTAAAAAGGATAGGAAGACAATAAATCCAGTGAAGACTAAATGGGGAGAGCATTTCAAACTATTCGTCCATACTAGTTTTTGATTTGGTGTGCCACAGGAAAGACTTTTTCGATTTCTAGATCTTTGTATAGTGTAAACAACACTACAGTACAGAACCTATGCTTTTATGCAACGAAATAATTAATTGCCTACTAACTTGAGTAGAAATCACAAGTGGTTCTTATTTTGATTCAGAGAACTCCTAATTTTCTGCGTTATTCCTAGAATTCGATTCGAGGATGGACGAAATTTTGTTTATAAAGTCTTCCAAAAACAGTAATAATGTCACCAACATTTATTGGAATACTTTTTCAATCGGTAATGTAATCACTAATCAGCATGAATTTTGTATGTTTTTTGTTGGGTTGCGTGTGCGCAGTTTTTGTTGCATCTAAATATAACGCGACACCGTTACGTAGTCGTAAGCGATGTTGCGTGGCAGCACAATAGTTGAAACAGAATTGAGGATGACCCGGAAACCTACGGTGCAAGTTACAGACTGACTGACTTGGGATATTTTTTAGGTATTTTAGTATGTTTTTCAGGATAGATAGATATTTTAATACAGATACATTTTTAAGGTTACAACAGTTGTTGAGAATAGAACAATGAAGACAATTAATAATTAAAGATGAGGCAATGCTGGTAATTGAAATCTGGGTGTAAAATAATAACAGTGACAGAAGATACGCAGCATGTATCGAATTATTTTTCTGAAAACTAATTATTCGCCTGTAATGCCTTCCAAATATTATTATATCATAAAAAGAAGGAACTTAAACTAAATGTTAAACTGGTTATTCTAAAAGATATTATTTCAAGTCGTTGTAAGTCTTCACATAAAATTTGTCAAAAATTTCTAAAAGCAGACGCGGTAGAAGCATTAGCAAAATTACATTATAAAATTGCTTAAAAATATTAACTCTTAGTAACAGATAGCTACGGATACAAAAAAAGTCAAAACTCGTTTACAACTGTTAATTGCTAGATTATCACAGAAACATAATTATTTGGATTCATTAATTTATTGGAATTCCACAAGGTACTCTTATCATAAAATGTGGATTATCGGTGTCAGACAGATCTTCTACGTGAATGAAAAGCAGCCTCGGCTTCCTTTATAAAAAAAAAATAATCTTAATTTCCGTTGTTCTGCAGAGGACATTCCTCATATATGTTTAGATGAGCGTGTTCCCAGCTGTAGGACAAGAGTATATGTTTATGCTGGTAGTTTTTTTTTACTTCCTAAACTTTCTTAACTTTATGATCCAATTATACTTTTTAGAAATCTTTTAATAACCAGAGCTCTTATAGGTTTCTTTGTATGTACGAACTACGAACCGAGCACAATAGAAAACGAAAGTTGACCGCATTTGAATTCCATTGATTGTACTTAAGTTACAATGGTATCTGACTTCGCCGCCATCTTTTGCTTCGCCATAAAAGGGCTCGGCTTAACATCCCTAGTCTATATCTGTTATATATGGTTTCGTTATAAGTGGTCGTAGCTCTTTAGGTATAAACCGTTTTATTTAAATGTAAGTCAGAATATAAATTGACTATAGAGTGAAGAACTGGACAGGAACATTTACTCGAATCCTGTCCAAAATCAGATTAATAAACTAAAGTAATATGTCGTCTATACGCAACACGGAACCCTCTTTCTATGCATCTGAATATGTTGGAATTCTAGGGCACAATGTATTTCTGGTTCTAGAGGGAGAAATTGTACCGCTTCTAAATCAAAATTCACCTGTAATGGAACAAAATTGTTAAATGTCAATATTTTTCAATGAATATTAATTATATTCTGTCTCCATTTCTCTGTAAATAATTTCCCATGCTAACTTGAACATATATGATAAAATAATTTGTGTTAATACATTCGCTTGCCCCATTGAAGATATACATATAACTATAACCTTTGTTATATACTTTATTTATATTACTAAACCGTCGTTATATATTCGGCGAAATGTGAGCGCTACCACGTCCATCCCTTATAGATTGCGTTTGTTATCTTCTTCTTCTTCTTGCCCTTTTCTCACTCTAGGTGGGGTCGGCACAACATGTCTTCTTCTTCCATTCTCCTCTGTGACTCGTCAGCTCAGCATCCACTACTTTGCGTTTGTTATATGTATACAAAATTAATAGATAAAGATTATATGATGAATTCTTAAATACCTAATCGAATCTGGTCTACTTACAGTATTAACTATTCATCGCTCAAAGTTATTAACGATATTTTCTCTCCCATCGTGATTTAAATTAGGAGACAAATCCAAACACACTAAATCATCAACAAGTCTATGACTTGAGTCATCATCATTACAAGAAGCCAGGTAGTAAGCTGTATATCTAGTGCATTAAGGTTGAAATCTAATTGGATTCGGATGCATTGCGCCTGAGCATCGTGGGAAAACTTTCACTTGGGCGCTTCTGCCGCGGGAACGGAGCGTAATGTGCTATATCGCAATTGTAGTGCTCTTTATAATTTACAAAATAAACTCAGAACACTTAATTTTCTAGAAAATATAAATTAAACCAATAATTATGTAGTTCTAAAATACTATTACTATGTAATAGGTTTTACACTCAACAACAACAAACAACATCTCGGCAACAGAAAATTGTACTCTTTGTCCACCAAGGAACTTTGTACTTTTAGGCCAATAACAGACAGTCGCTTAAAGATTTATGGAAATAATATGGAGAATAGACTCCACCTTCTCATTAAATCTAGAGATATAAATGAACTATACAAAAATGCAGAATTTAGTAGCATATTTGAACAAAAAACTATCTCAATAAATTAAAAAAAAAAATCAGTGATTGGGCTACTCCGGGTATTTAGTAGACGAAAATTATAAGATTTATATTATTAAAAGTCATTATCAACTGACCAGTCGTTTATAAACTATGTCAGAGATAATTCTAAAATATTTAAAAAAGTGTGTAATATTGCAAAGGCAAATTTTCTTAGTAATAAAATAATAAAATCCGGCAACAAATTTAAAACTACGTGGCAAATTATAAATCAAGAAACTGGTAAAACAACATTCCAAGATAGGTTTTTTGAAATTTATGACAACACACGAAGCTGTTCCAAATGCTATGAAGTCTTTTTTCTCAGGAGTACCCGCAAAAATCTCAATTAACCTAGATTCGCCTACTGTTTTTGTTCTTTGACTTTTAAAGTCTAGTGTCAATAAATCCAACAGTCTTTTTGATTTTCATAAGACTACCACTGATTATTATTAAGGCATTTAAATCCTTTAATAAGGAAAATAATAAGGCCCTATGGGGTTTGTCAGTGGCGGTTATCACAGCAATAATTAGAAATATTTATCCTCATCTAGCGGTTACTTTTAATAAATTTATTGACGATGGAGTGTTTCCCAATCTCATGAAATAAAGTATAATTATTCATTTATTTCGACGACCTCCGTGGTCGAGTGGTCTGTACGCCGGTCTCAAGGCGTCGCCATCTCGAGAGGTTCTGAGTTCGATCCCCGGTGGGGGAAAATGTTTGGGTGATGAATTTTCAGGCATTTGTCCTTCAGTCTTGGATGTTTATATATATAAATATATTAATATATATTCAGAATATTTCAATCTGTTTATCTATTAAATGTATTTGTCCGTCATCTAGTATCCGTAACACATGCAGCATTAGTTGCTTAAAATGGAGCTAGTTGATAGGTGTGAATGTCTGATGATATTTATTATATATTTATTTAAATCTGGAGACAAATCAGGACCCACAAATTTCCGCCATATATGAATATAACCGATTCTAAGTAAAATATTTGGAAAAGTCATTCACAATCAGCCGATTTCTCACTTTAAATTAAATAAACACTTTAATGATAGACAATGTGATTTATTCACTCTCATTTGCAATCCAAAGATGATTTATTTAAAAGTGAGATATACTTTTACACGCATGAACGAAATGCCGTGGAATGAAACAGCGCTACAGTCAATACCATTCATGAATTACTTCTATTACGCTGTACCAGCAAGTCAAATATTAATGTCTGTAATGATAGCATAAACGGCTAGACATTTGGCATCTGCTTTGGCACCGAACCTGCTTTAATCATAGCGGCAATCCTGTAACTACATAACATGCTTTAGTTTACACGTAAACATCACTTAGTGTAATATTACTGGTATACGTAACACCACTTCCTCACGAGCCGGTAATCAGCACCGGCCCAGAGGCTGCGCCTGCGCCGACTAGTTTACGGGTCATCGACCGCACACTCGCTAAATGCGGTGACTTATCAACTTGGCATAACTTAACACTGGCCATGTTAAAGCCAGTGCTGACGTTAACCTTTCGTTGTAAACATTTTTAGTTAGAGTTGTAATTATACCACACGAGTGTAGGCTTTTAAGTAAAACAAACAGGTTAATAACCTGTCGGTCAGTTTTGATGATGTTAATAGTAATATCATGGATTTATCACGATTCGACTCCAGCTTAAATGAAATAGGTTTTTTCAAACTATCAACTCGCGAAATCGACGCAAATTACGAGTATTTACTTGAAAAACATGTCAGTTGAGAATTTCGTCGTCGTTAAAAACATTCAACTGTGGAACTGAATCCACCTGTTCCCAGTTCTCGAAAGTTTTAAAAAGCAGCCTAAAATGGAACATCGAACGCCCGCCCGTTTATAAGTGACATAAAAAAGACAAACACTCAATTTGGCCCGGCCGGTAAACGGTCCCCGGAGAGCCGGAGACGGCCCGTAAATCAAAGTTTCGTAAACTCTTAATTTTAGCTTGGATATGGATACTGCTATCTTATCGGGCAAAATTTCGGGACATTTTGAGACGTTTTAAACTTTAGAGCGGGAATTAGGGAACTTCAGTTTTTTGATAACTTGCCTTAGGTCGGTTTTTTATTCGTGTCATTTTGACCGGTTGGTTAAAATATTGACCAATGGCGTATGAGTCGTTATATGTCAGCTTGACCAATAGTACAACTTTCACATATAACTATAGTTAAATAATCATAGACAATTAAACCACAACACAATGTTTGGATTAGTAAAATGGCGGCTGGCGCCACAGCTGATGTATATTGCTTTGAAAATGCATCGCAAACCACGTCAAAGTGACGTCTAACATTTTGGTATTTCCATTGACGCCATTGGTTTAGATTTTAACCATTGGATTAAATATCATAAAACTGACCATAAAGAAAAACTAACCCTTGGTTCCTAATTTTTGCGTTCGTTCCTGCTTTGTTCCTGCTATAACAGCAATAATATTATTATTTTAACGATCTCTGTGTTCGAATAGCTTCGAATGTTTGCCAGTTTTAAGGTATGCATTTATCTTATAATTTGTGCAAGAACAACCTACTTTTTACATTCATTTATGACAGTAACATCAAATTTAGCTCACTTTACGTCTGAATCCAGACAAATCTCGTAGAACATTAAATTCTGAAGTCTATTATCTCTTCTAATTTGAGTTGAATGAGTCCCAAATCAATATTAAGGCTATTGTCCTTAAGGATATGAAAAGGCAATCTGAATAGTATATTCAGGAATCTGTCAAAAGGCTTCGCTACTAATAGCTGCTCGGGGCAGGCCTGCTGGTGACAGATCCCATTACATTATCTCCCGAGTTCAATATCGCGTCCTTTGTGATCCATCCTTTAGCAGCTGATAAGCCGAAGTCATACGCTAGATAATAAAAGTGTAATGCAACGGTCTTTTTAAGAATTCCTTCGGCATTGTCAAGTATCCAATGACCAGGCAAAAGGCTTCGGTAAAAGGTATTGAAGCTGTGTTGTTATAGGTTCCTGGATTTGTTGTGTTCGGCAGATGAGACTCGCTATTATACGACAAGCTTGAAAATCTTATATTCTACAAGAATTATGAGCCAGAGTTCTTTAAGAGTCAGCCATACAACAATTATAATATTAATAAGAGTAATGATTATATTTTTCAATCGTCGACACAGTATTTTTTGCATGGCCGCTTCTGCGAATAGTGTTTCATTCAATGCAAATATTAACGTAAGATTATGTTTACAGCTAAAAGCTTTGTGCAGATACAAGGTTATTTTTTATATCATCCCTGTTCTGAGAATAAAGACTCATCTCAGTTCATTTATTTATTACTTACAATGATTTAGTACTGAAAATATTTTGAAATTTATTCTCGAATTCTAACAAAATCTACAAGTTATCTGTTTTTGCTGATTCAACGTGTGTTCTTATATTGGGTCCTTACCTATGAAATTGGTGTTTTTTCCTCTCTTAGTATTTTGTCTGTAACTATTAAGATTCAGAGTATTCCTAAAAAAATATTACCTCGTCTAAAAATAGACTATATTTTTGAGCTCTTTTGATTTGGTTTTGATAATTTGTCGGAGACACGGAGACAACTCTTTTTAAGTGCCTCCCGAATACATCATTTTATTTGCATTCACTTAAAAACGATAAATAATTTTTATGAAGTGTGATATTACACATATTACTAAAGCTTGTCTAATGATACATGCCAAATATTATTATCTCTGGATTTGTCGTTGTGAAGAAAACTGATAAAATGTTAGTATGGAAAATGCAGAATTCCCCAAAATCTCCATACAAAACACCAATTTCATAGGTAAGGACCTAATTTTTTTTTTCTCATAACTTCAATTAAAAGGTTCTTATATTGTAATATAGCATTTTATTGGAATTAAAAATATTTTGAGCAGCTCAGTGGAATAGTGGTTAGTACGCTTTGGCTCTCGATCGAAAAAAAAGCTACCTTCGCCACGGTCAGGCCGAATATGGGTGACCAATACTTTGTGATCTCGATCTCCTCCGTGTATCAGAAGGCACGTTAAGCCGTTGATCCGGTCGCTATTGAATCCGTTTCTACCCACCAACCTGCATTGGGCCATGGTGGTGTTACGGGCCATACTCCTTATGTGTCTCTCCATGAGCAAGGCCTGTGCCCAGCAGTGGGACGTATATAGACTGAGGACGATAGCATTTTAAGGAAAATTATTAATATTAACAAATCGTTCGAACTTGCATTTGACCTAGAGGGCGTTACAAGGACACTCGCTTATCGAATACATGAAAGAGCCATGGTAAATATTTTGCAGCTTTTAGTTTTACTACATACATATCATATCATCACGCCTCTATCCCCGAAGGGGAAGGCAGAGGTGCTTAATATAATACAAAACTAAAAACCTCGTATAGACATCGAGCTCGACCAAGTTGTTGCTGCCATTTTCTGTATGGTGGCGTTAATAAAGAAAGTCTTGGCTAGAAAAATTAAATAGGTATGATGCATGATGCAAAAAGAATAAACCAACCGCTTTTCTTGCCTAGCATGTCGTAAAAGGCGACTAAGGGCGTATTGGGTACTGGGTCTGTGATTGTGTAGGCGATGAGCTAGCCACTTGTTACTACTCTTTCACGATTTTTAATCTGACCAAACTCAATTTTTGTATGGCTAAATGTGGTCTTTAGGAACACAGTGCTCCTTTGATTCTGCCTACCCCTTCGGGGATTACGGGCGTGATTTTTTTATGTATACATGATGACACTGGATTCGCAATTAAAATCAAAGAATCATTTATTTGAACCCTGGCTTTTGAGAACCCTCCGTTCTTCGTATAGCTTTATTTTTCATACAAACGTAATACCAAAATCATTTTCAATTTGAGAATATCTGGACATATCATCGCTGTTATTCGGATTAAGAAAGTATTTTTCTGTTTGCGTTAAAAAAAATTGTTCAAAATATTTATAAACTTATAAATATATGCGATTATATTATTTGTTTCATATTAAAAACGCAATTAATCATTATGTAATTTTAACAGAAACATAGAAAAATACTTTCTTAATCCGAATAACAGCGATGATTTGTCCAGATGTTCTCAAATTGAAAATGATTTTGGTATTACGTTTTTATGAAAAATTCACTGTTCGCCGGACCCTTAAGCCGTTGATTCCAACTTCTATTGCGTATGATGCAGTAGAATCTGGAACCAATTATCTTATGGACAACGTGGTGGCGCTATGGTCCATGCTCACTATCCATGTTTCTTTCATACAGTAAGACCCGTATCTAATTGTGAGAAATATATCAAACGCTGATAATGGTGGAGCAACACAACGGGAATTGGTTCTTAATTTTAACTAATGTTGAAGAGAATAATGTATCAATGTCGACAATAACATTAATGCTATATCAACTGCCCACTTTTTACTGGAAGCAAAACAGAATGTCGTCTAGTACTTAATGATCCGTTTACATTCTTTATCTTGATAGAGCTTCCAGACTGGTTCCTGTACAAAACCCGGGTTGTACTAATTACTAAAGCAATTTAATGTGCTGATAATGCACTAATATCGCTGTATCTGTCACTAACATTATCTTACTGTGTACTTCTCTGAATTCTTCAAGGGCATTCTTACTCAATTAGTTGTAATGTAACTACAAATGCACGTCAAAATATTTTAAGTTTGCTTTAGATATAATATTTAGGTTTTTAATGTCTTAGAAGTTCGAATTTAGAAGTTAAATCTTTGTTTCTTGATTGTGTATTTTTGTGTTTCTTGGTTGTATTTTTTATGCTTGTTTATGGTTTTTTTTTTTGTATTTTGGGGTTTGTTTCTGCTAGACCTCTTTCTGTATATTTTTTTTTCAAAAGTCTTTGTGGAGTATTTGATGTTTTTGGCCATTGTTCAGAGTCCACTTTTTCCAGATTAATATTTAAAAAGTTTTTATTGACTGAGCTTCAAAGTTTTGGGACAGGGTGTGAAGTACTTTTCAGTTGTTTGTTTCAATGATCCAAGTTTTTCTTTTTAATAAATATTTCTTTTTACACGGGACGAGGATATTGTCTTCGAGTATTTGGACATGCTTGCTAGTTTAAAGAAGCATTTCTAGATTATTAGAATAGTATAATAAAATATCTAAATAGCTATTGTGTCGCTTCAGTGAACATTATTCAACAGTTCAAAAAAATCTGCGAGATTTGTCTCTAGTGCTAACAGAACAATAGATACATCCTCTTTGTCTTCCAAGTTGCCTATTACCAAATACAAAGTAAATCTTGGCTCTTCTGACGTAATTTAAAATAAACTTCGATCATTTATATACTTCTCAACATTCCTCTGTATTATCTTTTACTGACCATCGAAAGTCACGTCCTCTAAATCAAAATATTTTTTTAAAATATATAAATATAATATTCCAATTGTTAACTTAAATTACTTCTGTCGCTATCAATAGATATTTAAATCAGTGTGAAGGACGAATTCCAGTACTCACATTGACTCTTTTCTAGTTGAGAACAATAAAATTTTTGCATTTAAATTGACTATTCAAAACATGTTATTATGACCTTGTCGTTGTACAGCGAAACTAAGCACACATCGCGATTTTATCTCATCACTGTCGTTAGGTAATTTGAAGTAAATACCTCGAATTATTTGAAATGACGAAGCACTGTGATAAATGTTGTGATGCAGTATATAAAACATTTCATTAATGTTAAATTAGCGAAACCGTTTGCCTGTCACGTTGGTGCCAGGCTGTGCCTTGCGCCCGCGCAACTCGCCGGTATACCTTACTCGCTCGCACATCCGTGACTGCATAGACCTAAAAAGGACAGACATGTTTCAGGTGTTATTATTTATTAAACCGATAAGGTGTTTATTCGTTCTTAATTAAGCACTCGCTGGAGATTTGATATGGTGGAAAGGAAAATTTCTTATTGACATATCATTTACTTGTAAGAATTGATGTCATAACAAGATTGATACGGAATCAATTAATTGCCATCTTTGGGTGGAAAGAAATTTAGGAGTATTTTATACACTGTACTATTAGAAAGACATTAGAAAAAGGATTTAGATATTCTCATTCTAAATTTTTTAGTTTAGAAAGAATGAAAAGAAAGAAATCTTTATTTGGTATCATCATACAGCTAGTAACAATGAAGCTTAACCTAATTACAATGAACCAAAAAGGTCCCCACTCAGTACACGGCCGTGACAGCTATTGCAGACCACTGATACGAGTATTCTGTGGGACCAGAGAAATCAGTGACAGTACATCACCAAACAAAAGGCACATAATGCAAATAAAGCAATAAAGTATTGAGTATTGAGTAAAAAAATGATGCTTTAAACTTTTTACATTGAATACATATAATATATTTAAAACATAATTATATAGAATAGATATATTTCACAGAATACATATATTACGAAAAATAACAAATAGGCAATTTATTTAAATACAAGTATCTGGCTGATTCCTGCTATGAACATATTTTTTTGCAAATTCAATATATACTTTTTAAACTTTAATTTAAAGGTGCTAATGGTAGAATAAAATACCTTTGTGTTTGTGCACTTGTATTGTATGCTAACACCTACTTTATGACTGGGGCTTGGGTTGACTGGAAGATATTGCTATATGTGACAAGTTCGCAATTGCCAACTATTGTCTCTGCAATGTATTTTGTTATCTCTTTGTGTGTGAAATAAAGAGTAAAAACCTGTAAGCATCTTGCTTGGTCGCTATTCCAGCGCCCATTGAGAAATTCAACTAGTAATTTCTCTTTCGTTGCATTCTTAGATATAATTCATATTTATAATATATAAAATATTGTCTAATTATTTATTTATTTTATTAAAGCTTCTACATAACAACATAAAATAGCTTTAATCAATGACCTATTTTCGTAATTTGTATCACTATCAGCGAACTTACGAATATCGTTATCCCATCTTGTCGCAGTTTGACTCGTAGCGTCTATATATCTATACCTCAATTTCCGTGTTGTAATTTCATGTCTGTGCAATCGTAACTCTGTAGCAATGACGTAAACTGCTAGTGACATTTTCCGTCTCTGTCGCCCGATGCGCAAGATTCTCCGCGCCCTTGACCGTGTCAGTTGAATTTTGTTTGTTTTCCCATCATTATTATTGTTTTTTGTTTGCACTCGAATTGTTTTTCGTTAAACGCTTTCTTATTGTTCGTTTCCGCAGTGATTTTATGGATTTAAGTCGAATATTATTTATGGGAAGCATCATGGAGTACCGAATAAGAGAACACATTGAAAGACGGAGATACAGGCAGGCCACGCCCGTAGCTAGGGGGGCATTGTGGGGCAATGCCCTACCTTGAAATCACAATGCCCTACCTTAAAAATACCAAAAAACTAAGATAAATTATTACTTATAATTAAACTGTTTGTTCATAGTTTAAGAAAAAAAATTTATAGCAATGGGTATAAAAAAAATTCCAAACATATTTAAAATAATTCTTTGTTCTGTGTAAAGGTGGCATTTAAAGCGCCATCACATGAAGCGATGGTTCTATTTAATTATAATATCTATGATACAAAGGAGATTCCTCGTAGCTTGCAATATGTGCTATATTACGCTATATCCCCTTTTAAACTAAAATAAACATAAACTTGTAATTGGTTATGATTTGTAGTTTCAGTTTGGTTGAGTGAAGTGTGCGGTAAAGAGTGTTTTAGTAAAAAATCGATACAATTGTTATTTTTATTGCTATAAATTGACGATTCATTGATTTCGTGATGGATATACGGGCCTTGGGAAAAAACGAAGTGTTGAAGAGCAAATTGACCACGAAGAACCTCACTGCTCAAAACATTTTTGTTATCTACCAAACTTTTTCGAAACAGCTTGACGGATTTTAATGAAATTTTTGGTGTGGGTACATACATCACTGACCTAGAGTCAGTTATGATATTTTTTTACTCCCGCCCTACCTGTAACCAATGCTGCCCTACTTCGAATTCGACTCTAGCTATAGTACGTCTCAATCCAAGTTGCCAAAAAGGTAAACAAAAAGCCGACTTACCGAATTTGTTATTCAATAATCACACTTTTTACATGGGCATTGGCACGTAAATATTGGGTCCTTACCTATGAAATTGGTGTTTTTATTCTGTCTTAGCAATTTGTCCGTAACTATTAAGTTTCAAAACATTCCTATAAAGTAATTGCCTCTTCTAAAAATGGACCATATATTTGAGCTCGTATTATTTAATTTGATAATTTTTTGTAAGTTTAATTGTGTAAAAATTAGACACAAAGACAATTATTTTTAACTGCCTCCCGAATACATCATTTGATTTGCATTAACATAAAAACGACGAATAATGTTTATCAAGCGTGTTCACACACATATTGCTAAAGCTTGTCTAATGTAATGATACATGCCAAATATTATTATCTCTGGATTTGTCGTTGTGAAGAAAACTGATAAAATGTTAGTATGTAAAATGCAGACATCCCCAAAATCTCCATAAAAAACACAAATTTCATAGGTAAGGACCTAATATAATTAACGGTAACAATTGTTGTCCGTTTCAATTGATTTCAATTACCTACAGTCATCACAAAACATTTTAGAGATGAAACATTACCTTTGTTTTGTTAACTTTTTTGGCAACTTGGATTGAGACGTATTATACAGCTCTGCCTGAGGCAGGCCTATGTAACAACGATATGTTTTTTATTTATTGCAGTGTATTCTGTCGTCTTTTTTTTCTTTTCCTTTCTTTAGACTTCATTGTTTATGGTTAAAACCATAAAGATGTAGGTACTTGTCGTTATCGCTATGCTAATATTTTGCTTTTAACCATCCATACTAGTATTATAAATGCGAAAGTAACTATCTGTCTGTCTGTCTTGCTTTCACGTCAAAACTACTGAACCGATTCAATTGAAATTTGGTACATAGATAGAAAGAACATAGGCTTTAACGCAAAAGCAGTCCATTGCCATAGTCCTGTAACGAGGTGCTATATATCAGTATTAGCGACTCTTTGCTGTTATTGCGCTCTTCTCTGGCTTTTTTCTCTGGTTCTGTTTTTAAATTAACTGTCTCTTTTTATCTTTCGTTCTTTTGTTCTCGAAGTTTATTGCCATCAGAGACAGCGTCTGGAGCGGTTGACTCATTTTAAATTACTATTAATATTTTAATATTATAACTATTAAGTGTTGTTGACAAATTATTAATATTTGTTGAAAACTGTTACAATATTGGGTCCTTACCTATGAAATTGGTGTTTTTTTTCTCTCTTAGTATTTTGTCTGTAACTATTAAAATTCAGAGTATTCCTAAAAAATAATTACCTCTTCTAAAAATAGACTATATTTTTGGGCTCTTTTGATTTGTTTTGATAATTTGTTGTAAGTTTAATTGTGTTAAAATTGGACACGGAGACAACTCTTTTTAAGTGCCTCCCGAATACATCATTTTATTTGCATTAACTTAAAAACGATAAATAATTTTTATGAAGTGTGATATTACACATATTACTAAAGCTTTTCTAATGATAGATGCCAAATATTATTATCTTTGGATTTGTCGTTGTGAAGAAAACAGAAAAAAAATTAGTATGGAAAATGCAGAATTCCCCAAAATTTCCATACAAAACACCAATTTTATAGGTAAGGACCTAATATTAGCAAGTTACATACTTACAAGTTTAACTATATTTATGAAGTTTATAAGTTTACTAAAGGCACTATTTGTGCCTTAGTTTTCCAAATAAACAATAAGTAACGTGAGTTGGAGTTTTCATTTTTGCACCGGGTCCACCACGCACGCCATAGTCCGCGCTTCGCCAAGCAGCGACTGCACTGCACTCACCGTGACAGGCGGTGAACCCGTCGCCACTATAAGCTATTAGATGGTTGTGCAGTTCTAAGTCGATTAGTCGCCTTTTACGACGCCCAAGGGAAGAGATGGGTTGCTAGTATTCTTTTAATGAGCCGCTACCACATGGCTCCGAGTTTTACCATAACATAATATATTAATTACCTAGTCAACGGGCACAAAACGAGACACAATAGAAACATCTATTGTTTGCGAACACATGTGTTCGCGGTGCCCGCCAAGGGGGTTCAAAATGATTTTACAAACTTATAATGTACTGTAGTGACATTAGTAAGTCTGTTTCGTTCATGAAGAGGCGTCACGAGCGACGCTCGCGCGATTGCACAGAGCTAAGAATATTTAGAAATATATATTATTTTTTGTATGAAAGTGTGTCAATTTATCAAAAGTCTTGTTGTTGAATCATAAAAAATAACCCCGAATAGCTTGGTAACGAAAATAGGCTTTATACTTTCCCTGTCTATTATTTGGTTCTGTATTTCAAATGAGGCTGCGCAAGTCGATACAGCAATATTTAAAGTCACAATCGCGTAGACCCTCGTAAGTAATCGGCCGCCATTTTAATTATGGCTCTTATATTTTTTCAGGTAATCTCGATCTTGGAGCCACTTCATTTGAATAACGGAAAGAATACCAAGATTGCCTTATTACGGTCTAATACCCATTATCTGGGCCCACTTAGATCCGGGACACAATACAAGAGAATGGCAGTAAGTAATATAGTTTTTATTTGGCTGACAAAATGGAATATGAAAGTTTTTGTCATGCCATCAAAACTCTTTCAGTTATAGCATAAGTAAAGTTCTTTAAGGTGCTAAGTACACCTGTGTAAGAAAAGCCCCCTCTTCCTTTACATATTTCTTACATAATAATAATTAATACATAATAATTCTTACATAATAAACCAGACCAGGTACCTTAAACCAGACTGAAGCATTATTATATATCTCAAAATACTCAAACTACCGCTTAATCAGAATTTTGTCATCTAGGTATCTTGTATATATTTAATGGTATATATTATTAATATGTATATATTTATGTATATATTTGTGTAATTATTTAAGTATTTGTTTTTGTATGTGTATTTAAGTAGGACTATTATTATGTAGGTATGTTTAATATTAAAGTTTTTCAATTTTGTCTTCTTTATGCATTTGTATCCCCTATAATCTATTTTCTTAACTTACTTTCATGGGTTGACAGGCAGAGATCTCTGTTAGGGATATGTCCGCCCTTGCAAACATATGTTAACAACCTGTTTTATGTATTTGTTTTAATTGCAATAAAGAGTATAATAATAATAATAGCTATAAACATAATGTGCTACTACGTGTACTTAAAATACTTCACAGACGAAGTTTAAATTTTTTAATATTATTTACAAAAGTATTCATGAGTGTGTGGCTTCATCTTGTTGACTTGCATCCCTCTAGATAAGGACGAAGTTGACACGCATTTTGAACTTTATTTCTTTTCATTTTTGAAAAAAAAAATTTGAAACATGCAAATTTTCTTGATGACTTTCTTCGATTTAAGCTTACTACCTTCCCCTGCATTACGGCTAGATATAACAAGGTACAAGTAACAAGCATGAATAATAATTATGAATTATTTAACACCGCAAAGCTTTGTCTTCGGGTATTAGCGAAAAGTATACCCCCCCTTTGTATTTACATAGATTTGCATTCGATTATCCCGATCCCGATGTGCCTTTGAAGATGGGAACTTTTTTCATTCTAGTGGCGTTTGGTCGGAGTTTTGGGGAAATATTGGTCCGTGTGAAAAAGAAAAAAGTTGATTTTTCACTTTAAAATGTTGGGGCTTTAAAGGGTTTGACGCGAGTGCTACTGCATAATAAAAATCACTTAAACTCATATTGAACTATACCGGCACTTAACTTAAAACAGCATGCGGTAGAAAGAAAAATAAAATAATAAAAGAGATATAAATATATAGATATAAATCCTTTATTATGGAAATAAGCAAAAAAAACCACAAACAACCTTGCGGGACCGATCGAGGAGTCATTCGAAACGGGGGGACATTATAGAATTGTAATGGAATAGATAGTAAGTGTAACAGTTCGTACACATAGAACGTCCGTTTTACAGGTCCGTTTTAACATATATGTTATTAGTGTATGTAGTTGTATAAACCAGTTCACACAGAAGACAGTATTCTGTATCGAGTAAAAAATACCGATCCTACAAAATAAGCAGCAATTCGTTTTACAGGTCCACATAAACGTATATGTTATTAGCGTATGTAGTTGTATGAGTTAACACAAACTACAGTGTTCTGGATCCCACACACAATGGAAATACTGATCCGTTTTATCGGATAGGATCGTAGAAAGCAGTCGATACACTGAACAACGAAAGTCCAGTAATGTCGGATCTGTTAAAATCGGTCCTGTAAATCCCGTGCTAATGTTACCTCTAGTAGCGACGGATAGGTTAAAAAGGATCCTGCAAAATCGCTGCAAAGATGAGGAAACGTTTTATGAAGAAAGAAATACATATTAGTTTTACTATTTTTTCTATATAAATACAAATTGTTGGTAGATACATATTAATTTACCATTACTTTTTTCTTTTTTGATGTATTTTTTGGCCAAGTCCGCCATAATTTGTATCGATTTCTCAGAAGCTTTCGTCTTATTTCATGTTTGGCATTGCTTGTAAGAAATTTTCTCCTTGATACTTCCAAGAACCGTTTTACTTATTTAAATATCCATTTTGTATATCAAGCATAATATTCACGTCACTCTTCATAACCTTCGTTCAGTTGGGACCTACCAACAAAAACCTTTAAATAAAATTTCTGCTTTATATCGTACCTTTGTAGGTTGAAAATCATTTGGGAAATTTCACAGTTTTGTGTAGTCTGATGTGTCGTCCTCTGTACGCGTTGAAGTGGCAATGTCCCATTGAAACCGACCAGACTATGAGAGTTTTCGATAATTCCATATATCGCAGGCCCTCGTGGCGCTCAATGGCGCCCTATTTACAGGCACAGGTAGGCACACTAGACTCCATTAATACGACATCATTCCGGTAAATAACTCTGCTTATCATTTTTTATACAGGACTCTCTTACTGTAAGCGAGCGGTGCAAGCGGGCGGCGCTTGGATCATAAATAGGTCACACTAGATTTCGGGTTAGGGTCTCAAAAACGGTCCAGAAAATAAGACCTCAATAAGCACCCAAATAAAATTAGCTAAAACGCTAATTTTATTTGGGTTTGGACTATATTCTAGGAAAGCAGTAGACCACCCCCATCAAACAGGGTTGTATTTATGTCCTTTTTCTTCGCCGAAAAAAAAATTGTCTTCAAACGACTTTGAAACACGAGACCGTTGTTAACGAAGACATTAAGTGCAACTGTTTTACTCCAAGCTCATCTTTTGTAACTTTATCGTTTTAAAAAGAAAATTATCGTCTCCCAAAAGATCGGGTGCCACCTGCCGCTGACATCTTAATTCTGATTATCAACTTGAAAACACAGTATTTTTTTATGTTTTTACGAAAGAAAGATAATGATTTTGCATCTTGAATGTTTGAAGTCTCCATCGTGACCTATTTAATAAAAATGGCCGCTTAAACTTTTCACATTTTTACGGTAGTGACGTTATTTCAGGAGTTACGAATAGGCCTTATTTTTTTAGATGATGGAACGTGAAAATAAGGTAGCAGCTGGTAGCTGGTCTTGTTTCAGTGTTTAATAGTATCCATTCTATTCCATCAAAAATATATACCAGTTTTGGTGTTTTAAATATATGTTTTTGGACTATTGAAGGAAACCTGTGGATGCAGATTTTATAGAAATCCTAGTTGATAATAATGATTGCGATTTATATGTTTTGTTAGGTTTTATGGTCACCATCTGATATAAATGATTGAAACTTTACAAACTTTTCACTTCAAAGTTAAAAGGCAATAAAGCGTTATTTGGTCGTAATAAACCATCGCAATGCACAGCCCAGCCTCGTATTAAACACGTCCATATATTCACAAACAGGTTCAAACATAGCGAAACAGGTCATCGGTGCTGCAAACACCAAGTACAACCAAGCAAATCCCTCGGAAACACTGTAAATATTTGATATGTTCCGTACCGCGGCAGCGCAAATACGCAATGCTTCGTGGCCCAAGGGACAAGAAGATAGCGGCTACTGTCCATGGCTTTAGCTATGGCCGCACCAAGTCGCACTTTGATATACATCTATCCTTTTCTATAACTCAGAACCGTCATTTTCTTGGGCGAGAAATAGACCGAAATACGTCCGCCTTCGCCTCGACGAGTGGCTCAATCCTAATTCTCTAGTCTTCTGGCTGCCTCTGTCCCACTTAAAGTGAGGACGGCAGATCACGTGCCCCCCTTCTGCTTTCATTCGTCAGCCCAGCGTCCACTTAATTTCTTCTCATTCCTCACAATTAAAATTTTCGCTGAAGATCAGCGGCTTTTATTGGTGGTCTGACATTATCCTGCGCATGCCTTTTTGGTGTTGCAATTTATTTTGTTATTTCACGTATTTATTCATCGCTTCGTTGGTTTTCCTAAGTTCTGGTAATAAAGGAACTAGACCAAAACCTTCCCCCTTTATCTGTAGGGATAATCCTTCCTCATCGGGTGGTCTAAGTAAGAGTTAAGAATCGACTTGGTGGCCAGCTTTCACTTCTTCTCTCGTAAAAGTCTTCATACCTGCCGGCCATTTCAAGTGCCTTGACATCCTTAAGACACCAGTAAAGATTAAGACAAAAAAAAAATTAAAAGCCATGAAATGAAATGAAATATTTATTTGATGCATACATACATATAATCACGACTGTTATCCCCTAAGGGTTTGTCAGAGACTAGGCAAAAGCCCCGCAAAGCAGTCCGCTGCCATAGTCCGCGCTTCACCAAACAGTGACTGCACTCAGCGTGATTTATTTGATAAGTAAACATTATTCTTACATTAAGAAAATATTAAAGTTCTGGAGAGTTACATTTTCTCAGAATTATATAATTAATGACAGCGTATCGATTCTAGAATTTTATTATCAGCTTCTCATACAAGCTTTACAAATTAAGGTGGTTAGTTTACACTATCACGCTACGACCGGAGCCGCGGCTGCATTTCATTGCCATGCAGTTCAAAACGCGCGCATTCATGTATCGAAAATAATCGAAATCGCGAGCGTGTGGCCGGCGTGGCTCTAAAACCACCTTACGCTCAAATCCTTGAAATGGTAGGCTAAATTCCTAGCTCCTACATTGCCCCCAATAAGTGTAGATCACTATAAAACAAGGGGCGACCTGTTGCTATACATGGGGCAGTGATAACACGTGTAAGGCAATGTAAACGAGTATTCAAATTATATTTTACCGAAGTTTACATTTAATATAAACGGTATATTTCCAAGTGTAATTTTTTCATTTCTAAAATTAACCTATTTTCTTTAACAATTTTAATTTTCCACGAGATGTTTTTTCAACGTAAAGCATTTTTTTATTCAATATAATTTATTTTACTATCTGCAAAAGACTTTGTAAAGTACGTTTAATTAATGCCACGGCAAAAGCGTCGCCAAATGTGGTCCAAATGTGGAGAAGTAAGCGTTTTAATTTTATTATTCTGAGTTTCCTCTCATCCGCGGTGTTTTTTTTCTTCAAGAATTTTGTAACTTCGTCTGGTTAAGTAATTGCCTTTTTTAATTTCTTTTAGAGCATCCAACGTACATTGAAATAGCACGCGTTACACAGTGCGTTCTACCGAAATTCAAAGGACCCTCCAGGTTAGCTTCAAGTAAACATTAAATGGTTGAAACCTCAAGAGATTAAATTATTAACAATTAATACACTTATAGAATCCTCCCACAAAATATTGCCATATTTTCAAAATCATTTACGCTGTCATTATCAAAAATTAAGCCAATCGTTCATTAGTTAATTTTGTGTTAGTTGCCAGAAGGCCTTGTCTTAAGCGAGCAAGAAACTTGTTTTCAAGTTGCAAGTTTAATTTATTTTCTATATCAATGAATTAATGAGTCTTCTGGGGTTCCTTACATACCTACTTATAGAATATGTGTCACTTCACCTACTTACTGTCGAATGTCTAGTACAAGTAAAACAACAGTTTCTTATTATGTTTGACTGTGTTTACACACGTCCAGCGTTTCCCGCCAAGACCGCACCGGCCTGTACGCTAATGAGCGGTGTGCTTCTCTCCGCTAATTACGACCTAATGGTGCGGACACTGTGGTCGCTTTGAGCTCGCTGTCGTACTCGCCCCAGCCTTACTCAGCTTATTTTTCTTATTAATTGGCCGGTCACGATGACACACAAATACCTATTTAAGTTTATTTTTGTATAGAGAACGTAGATAATATAAAATATTTCGAATAGTTTTCGGTGTTCTTCTAGAATTGTATTAAAATTAAATTTTTTTCGATATCAGACTGAATTGTAACAGACTGTAAATCCTTATTTACTTAAATGAGCGGATTTTGGCAGTGGAAGCGGTTCCAAGAATTTAGATAAGTTTGTATCCTTTTATTACACACCCCGGTAGATAAAATAATCGCTTCATCTGAAGTTTGATAATACGGCGTAGTTATTCACATGCCTAATAAAAATATATTTTGATCTCATGCTAGTAGCCCTAGATATTGAAATGTAGTTTTTTTTAATATCCTTGCCTTCCAAAGACTCGTTGCCGTTTATACATTAAGGGGAAAAAACAGTGTTGTATGTCGAGGGCGGCATATTGAATCCAGAGCGTAATGAAGAATTCTAAATTAATTCCTGAGCAATTTTTTTTATTAAAATTAAAATTTTATAAATTTTGGTGTTGGTTATTGACTATTTAACCCTGTCTCCGCTTCATGGGTATTTTCGTGACACCGTGCAATTATGTTTAAATATGCCAATACATCTTAAAGCATACACCAGTATCATTTAGCTCATTGCGATATTTTAACCACATACACTATCTTATATCTTATAATATTCAGTACCTGCATAACTAGACGCCATGTCTAGAATGTTGAGCGAAAATTAAATCAATCGCGAGGAGACTTCCCTCTGCGGTAACGACATTACTAGAATGGGAGACGATGCAGGACCAAACGAGATCTATCGCGCAAAATGATAATTGTATTTTTTTTTTAAAGCTTAGGGCAGCGGCTCTCAAACTTTTTTGCTGACAGAACCCTTTCGGAATGCGAAATACTTGTAACACTAGACTAAGAAAATTTATGCTTTATTAATAAGTATAATCAAAGTAGGTACAATGTAACTGTTTCTACCCTTATGCACCTATAGTAACCGCTTACAAGAAAAGTGACCTCTGTCGTATTTCTCATTTTTCACGAGAACAAGTATATTTTTTTCACTTTGCCGAAGTTATTTTTAATTAAATTTGTAGCGTAATATATCCTCAAAAACATTAGAAATGCTCTCAACACGGTTCATGAGACAAGCCCGGATACGGCTTGAGCCGTGGGCCCAGAAATCTTAGCCAAGAACTTGAAACTTAGCTGAGAGCAAAGTTGGTACATCGTCGTCACATCTGCGTAGCGAAACCCTCGGATACTCTCACGAATATTTTAGATCTACCCACTGTGACTTCATGCCACTTGAATGCTGAATAGGAGCCCCTGCCTCTAACATTGTTAACATCTTCGCGTACTTTCCTGTTTCAAGGACAATTATATGATGACGGGAAATTCTGAAGGGTATGTTACAAGTTTGAGCGAATTTTCCAATTAAAAATGGATTGTCAGGGTTATTTCGTTTTGATCAACAGCGTCTATTTTCTCTGGACTCTTACTGCATTTATCTATAGTTTGGACGAAGAAGAGAATAGAGAGACGAAATATTATATTTAGCTACGAAAAGTTAAGGCCATTAAACTTCGTTTCTAAAATTTATATATTTTTGTTTATACATTATTTATCTTCAAAGTCACCAGACTCGGGCATTGAGTAGCAAATATAGAATAGAATATATTTATAAATTTTTTTAAGAATCTTGTGATAAGTATTTATCAGAAAAGCATCAGATATTTTTACCATAACCTTTATGTTTTTCAAAGTTCATCGTCGTTGAAAGTTTTTCAATTTTCAGAACCCCGACTAATTTAATGTCACTTTCTTGGTGCCTTCGAATTTCAGTAATATTGTAATGCAAATGGCGGATGGGTCGCCGGATCGCTTGTCAAATCGAAATTCCGGTGTGTCAATGTGACTCGGACATTTGTCCTTTCTGTAGATATTACTTCCTTTCGCCGATTTTCTTTTTGTTTCTGGAATTTGTTTAGTTAGAGTTACTGTAGTTGGTTGTGGTCCCAAGAGTATAACTATAAACTGAATTCTTCTTAGTCTGAATTTGTAACGAGTTTTGTATTACCATTTTATTATTCATTTATCTTGAGAAGTATGTATTTATAAATTGAATGAAACTTTTATAGACTTTTTTTAGAAACTAAGTAAACGTTTTTAAATGTGGATCAATACTAACTTCTGATTCAAACTGAAATTATTTGAACATTCTTGATACAATACATGTTATGATAACTGTTCTTTTCGTTTTCAATTAATGAGGACCGACATCCAGAACCTCAATTCTGTAACAAAAGCTGGAATCGCAAATAATTATCGTATTCATGCATGATACTGATAACATTGGCTCGCGAACCCAAAAGCTACATAATCAGTCACGAATTATTACAGCAAACAAAGTGTCGCAGTAACACAATGATGGAGTTTGTCCAACGTTGGTCTAAACCTGGTCTAATCGTCAACGGCGACGATAAACCAGAGGGGGCTATGAAGCGACCTGAGATAACAGATGTTCCGTGGGAAGCAAGGACATTACGGCTGTTATTTGTGACGGTAATTACAGGTGCTGTGGCCAGACGGGAAGGCTGGCTATCTTTTCAGGATATAATACAACGTTGAAGAAGAATATCCCTTATGTTTCAAAGAATCTGTTCTTTGACTCTTGAAAGTTTCTTAATTTAGTTCAATTAACGTTAGCCAGTATTCTGTGACATTGTTTCAATTCTAATTTATTGCTTTTTATTAAATGACAAACAAATCTAGATTTTGGTAGAAATCTAGAGATATCTTCAGTATTATTAATATTACCTACTCACTTGGCATCTATTTGGTAAACGATTCCTGAATGTTCCCAATTTGGGAAGATTGCTTTGTTCCCTTCTCTACGCAAACCCCAATACTGTGTTTCGGAACCAATCAGGTAATTTGTCGAACTCTCAAATTGCCCAGTTAAGCCTAGCCATCCTACAGGTGCTCTTAAGTATTCTCTCGCCATTCAAGATAGTCGCTTGATAAATAGCTCACGAGCCTTTTGTATGTTTATTGAGACGCCCACGCTTTGTGCGGTACGTGGATCTGTGTCGTATGACAGGCACATGTATGACAAATTTTACTCTGTACCAGTAATTAGTGAACTCTGGAATATTCCAGGATCTGTAAGCGGCGTTGGCTTAAGACAAATGTGAGTTATGGCCTGTTCCGCAATCAACTGTCTAGGGTTATTTAAGAAGTACCTTTTCTTTGTTTATAATTGGTAAATTTTAGTCGTTTTACAACTTTTACATATTTCACTACCTTCCCGGAAAGTCACCATCCAACAGATAAATTTAAAAGTGGAGGAGAATTCGAATCTGTCAATTAATTTATCAAGAATTTATCGGGAATACGTTCAACTTTTAGTCCCTGTTACGCATGATACACTGCGTTCTTGTGGAAACTTCGCCACACTTCTTTATATAAAAATCATATAAATTGATTCTCTGAAAACCTTTAACCGTTTTGGTCTAACATTTTTCTATGTATAAACAAGGAGGATGATTGAAGTGAGTAGAGTATCATCTTGTCTCCATTGTATTTCCCACATGTCTTACATCTACCTACCGATCTCAATATTATACCACCTTACGAGCCTTTCTGTCATCATCTACCATTATAATTGGGAGTCACGGCAGAAATTGCCTCACCTGCCGCCGTGATAGCGCGCCAAATGAAAAAACTGCCACCAAGTGATTTATATGAGCGTTAATATCATATGAATATTGCAGGCTGCCTTCAGGACGGTGTATATGCGATGTTTCAGCTTCATGGCTCAAAGTGTTGAAAGACATTACTGAAAAGTGCTGAAAATTAATTATCTTTTTAATATATTTCGTGCATCGTACACTTGCTTATTTGAAAAAGGTCTTTTATTTTGATCAAAATTTTTATCTTGATACATCTTGTGTTATTGTGGCAACTTTAACAACCCCTTTCCAAGTTCTCATGTTATCACGCCTAATAATGCGGCCGTTTAAAGGAACAATTTAACCTCTTCTTGTTTACAACATTAAAATTTTTAAAACATCTTTTTTCGTTAGATATTTCTGATTTGTTAGTGTTAGTATTTGAAACTGATAAGGCGCCATTGCTCATCATAATTGAATCTGTCCTGTCCCCGGGTGTCCCCTGATAGTTTGCTCCGAGTTAATTAAACCGTTTGCAGTGAAAGGGTTAGATTGGGTTTAGAATTTAAATTCGGTCTCATGTTGAAATCAAAGATTTGGTTCTTTGTCAAAATAAGTGCCTTTAACAAAATGATTTGTTTAATTCTGGATGACCTGCATGGTCTAGTGATGTGTACGTCGGTTTCCAGGCGTCGACGGTCGTCGTCGCCGTTCGACATCTTAAGAAATTCTTGGTTCGATTCTTACATACACACATATATATACCATCACGCCTCTTTTCCCGAAGGGGTGGCAGAGGTGTAAATACCCACATTTCGCCAGATAAATTAAGTCCTAATGTAATTGGTGGCGAGGCTGTTGCCATGCACCGGGCACAATATGAGACACTAGTGATCTATGTATGCATTATATTATAGGGATTTTAAAAGAATACATGGTTTGCAAATCGCTTGCTTGTTTATATTTTGCTCTTTTTAAAAACGTGGTATTTTAAGATTTTCAATCTAATATTATTATTTTATTCTTTTTAACTACGCACAGCGCCATCTTAAACCACCATTCAATAGATGGCGCTGTGCGTGGTCACAAATCTCCATACAAAACCTAAAAGTTGAAATTTCGACCTGAAAGTGCTCGTAGAAAGTTGAAAGTTGTTGCAAGTTACATCGTCACCGGATTCAGAACTATTCCCAAAGTTTCAGCCCGATAGCTAGCCCGGCCTCAAAATTGAGTTACAAAAATCCAATCGGACAAACAAAGAGACAAAAAGACAAACAAGAATGTGAGTTATAAAAAACGTGGTAGAATCTGATTATGCGCGGGAGCTGTAAACCTCAGTACGTTGATGAAATAGGGATTAATGTTTTTGTTGGTCTGAAAAATGCAGTGTGGCAAATGAAATTATTTAGGAGCATTTCAACGAACATATCAAACGCATTATTTATGGTTAAACAAACTTACCTGTGATGTTTGACCATAATTATACAAGGTGTTACATCCGAAGAGATTCAGTAATTCACTATGTAGTTCACTTCTCAATGTACTAGGTATCGCACAGTATTTAAAAGCTAAAAAAAAAAATTTTATTGATTAAAATATTCCCTATGTACCCTCTCTTGGCTGTACGTCTGTGTTCTCTGTGCCCGAGCCGTACTGAAGTCATTCTTTTTAGAGTAAGCTTTCAACTTATTTCGCAAGTAATACTCGTAGTTAGCGTGGGAGTTTTATAAAATTATGGGTTGGGAGGGTACTGAATCTCTTCGGATGTAACACCTTGTATAATTATGGTCAAACATCACAGGTAAGTTTGTTTAACCATAAATTATACTTCGGTGTTACATCCTTCGGATTCAGTAATTCACTATGTAGATGTTTAGCGCACATACGAAATAGGTTGATGTTAAATAACACAAAAGCTTTAGTTGTGTGATTAAGTATAATAATCATATTTATGGTATTACAAAAAAAATTTTCAAAACAAAAAAGTACTTAATTTTAACTGATCAAAGTTTCTGCAAATACGTTGTCTTCGTTCTCCATTACTGGTCTATTATAAAACTTTGCAAATACTAACGAGTTTCCAGACCAGCCCGCTGTTTTTTTAATAAGAGCTACCGACAGGCCTTTGCTGAGTACAGCCGAAGTTGAAGCGTGCCGTGTACTATGCGCAGAGAAGATAGTGATGTCGACGCCACTTTCAGCTAGCACAGACTTAATCCAGCGACCGATGGATGATGAGGTAGCATTATGTATAGGTTTCCTGGTGGTCAAAATTAACCTCTCTGTGTTCGGTAGATGCCTATACTTATTAGTCATTTGGAGATACGAAATTAACGTTTTTGCAGGACATATTTCTTCTTTATGAGGGAAAAAAGGAAGTGTGAGCTGTGGCATTGATTTTCCAGGAGTGGAAGTTTTTAATAAATCATTAACAATTATCTGAATGTTTGTTTGATTGGTTACAATATTTGACAAGCGAAGTAGGGAGAGCGTCTGCACACGTTGTGCAGTCGACAACGCGAGAAGAGCCATTAATTTTCGAGTAAGTTTGTTTAATGACAACGAATCGTTCGGATGCCATTGCGCGACATAGTCCAGAACTAAATTCGGGTTCCACGTAGATTGATATCGCGGTAAGCTAGGTTTGGTTTTAAAGACTCCTTTTAGGAATCTAGCTATCCTGTCATCGTCTCTGAATTCCTTGCCCAATATTAAACCCAGCGCTGAACGGTACATATTTAGGGATGAATAACTTATATCCGTTTTTAATTCTAATGTAAAGAAAATTAAGATTTGAGGAATGTTATTATCGTAAAAATCAACGCCATTTTTTTGACAGTAATTCCACCACTTTTTGTATGCACAATTATATTGTTTTAATGAATTTACTGAAAGGGATGAAATTAATACGTCTATTGTGTCATTTGTCAGTGATTGTTTTGCAAACACATTTCTGATAATTTGGATGATACCAGGGTAAGTTGATTCCATAGAGGATGCTGATTCCTGAAAGGAGAAATAAGCAAATCAGGATCAGGGTTAAGATAAACAGGTTCTTCTACTGAAAGTTTTATAAAAAGTGGGTACCATGGCTGGCTAGGCCAATGTGGTACTACCATAATTCCGGTGGCTTTATCATTTATAATTTTTCGAAGACTTTTTAGTATTAATGAAAATGGTGGGAAGGCATAGAAAAATAATGGACCCCAGTCAACAGTAAAGGCGTCAATATTGAAAGCATCAGGATCCCGCTTCCATGAAATGAATTTTTTACACTTAGAGTTAAGTCTTGTGGCAAATAAATCCACATCGGGACAACCAAACGTTTTACAAATTTTCTTAAAAGCAGAATCTGACAGACTCCACTCTGTGTCGATGTTAAGCCGCCGTGATTCGACGTCAGCGTCTGTATTTTCTTTCGAGCGTATGTATGATGCAAATACATAAATATTTCTTTCTTCACACCACTGCCATATTTCTCGGGTGATACTATTTAAATGAGTATATTGTACTCCTCCATATCTATTGATATACGATATGGCAGTGGTGTTGTCAATTCGAAGTAAAATTTGTACGTTATTCATTGAGTAAGCAAAGCATTTGAGACCATAGAATGCCGCGAGAAGTTCTAAGCTGTTTATATGTTTCTGGGTTTCTTTCGAATTCCAAAAACCACCTGTTTTTTCTTGGTTGCAAATAGCTCCCCAGCCCGTAAGTGACGCATCAGAAAAAATTTGTAAAGCATATTTATTGTCACGTATTGGATTTTTTGAACTGTCAATGTTTTGTATCCACCACGAGAAATCTTGTTTAAGATAGTTCTGTAATTTCATATGACTATCATAGTTTTCCTGTGAATTCTGAAGAGCTAAATATTTCTCCCGTTCTAGCGATTTAGTGTATAGCCACCCATATGAAATGGCAGGACAAGCAGAACATAAAAGACCTAAAAGCTTAGCGAAATTTCGTATTAGAATGCGTTTTTTGTGATATACGTCAAATATAGTGTTATATATTTTTAAACGCTTCTTTTCTGGTAAACGTAAGCACATATTGTTTGAATCTATTTCAAAACCTAGATAGGTCTGAACTTGATTAGGTATTAGATGACTTTTAATTGTATTTACTATAAATCCTAAGTTTTCAATTAGTGTAATTGTCTCTAACACACACTCATGGCATTCCTCAGAAGTATCCGCTATACAAATGATATCATCTAAATAGATAAATAGTGTGTAGCCTTTGTTACGGAGATGACTCATCACCGGTTTCATTAGTTTTGTGAAAACTAATGGTGCTAGTGACAACCCAAACGGAAGGCATTGAAATTCATATGTTAGATCCATAAACTTGAACCTTAAAAGCTTTCTACTATTATTACTCACAGGTATGGCATAGTATGCATCTTTTAGGTCGATTGTGGCCATGAAACAATTTCTACTCAATAATTTTTGAACTTTTCGTATATCCTCCATCTTGAAATGTTGGGGAGGTATGTGTTTATTAAAGTTCTTTAAATTAAGTATGAATCGAAAAGTGCCATCCGGTTTTTGTGTTAAAAATATTTTAGATAAATATTGACCAGATTCATCAGTACATTCTTTGATAGCACCTAATTGTAATAACTTTTTGATTTCCTTACATAAAATATTTAATTCAGAATGAATAGTGGTGCCTTTGCAAGCCGAAATTTTTCTGTTACTAAGAACTTTTGTGGAATTTCTTGCTTTTGTTCCTTTAATAAACCGTCAGTGAGAATTCGCCCTCAACGTTTAGCGATCTCTTCTGGGATTTTAGGCCCAAATTTTTCATCCTCATATTTTGGGTCTCCTAACGCCTCTAGAATATCTGTTGGAAGTCCAGGTGCTTCTATAGAGGATCCAGGAATAGAGTCTGGTAGTGTACTATTAGCCTTGTGATCCAAAACTGGTGTTATTAAAGTAGACTCGTTACTAGGTCCAGGCATTGGAGATATTATAGACCTGATACGTGGACTCGGTTCGGATTCACATGAATCGGAAGTCGGGATTTCGTGCTCACTAGCAGGCGCATAATACCGCTTAGATTCACTGTCGTCATCTGAAAAAATCAGATGAAATTTGTTTAAAGTCGTTGGTCGTACGCACGTTACGACGCTGGACTCACTGTCGTGTGCGGTTTGTCCGACACGGTATGTTTAATTTAAAGTCGCTGATCGTATGCACGATACGACGCTGGACTACTGTGTGCTAGACACGAAACAATATTCGTCACTGGTTATACGCACGTTATAACGCTGGACAAATTGATGTAGTATTTATGACACAAAAACTATATGTATTTAAGCTAATAATAGATATTTGGTATTATTGAACGAACGCAGGGTACGCCCAAATTGTTTGAAAAAAGGTATTTTATCGTGCTTTTATGCAAATGGTAGGTAAAGATATGCTAATGACGATAAAGATTTTTTATTCGCAAGGAAAAATGTATTATTATTTTTAATTTGTAACACTCAATTTGTGCATCTTTTTTGATGCATCTTTTTTATAAAAAGTACTATCGATGATATGTATAAGTAAGTTCAGTGAGACAAAAAAATTAAGATAGGTACAGTTCTTTTTTATAAAGGTAACGAATAAAAGTGTATAAACAATCATAAGTAACTTACCTGACGACGAGTCGGTATCAACATTACGGAGTTTGTTTTCTAACCGTCTTATTTTATTCCGTATGTACGATGCGCTGTTTTTTCGCTTCCTTTTTCCCATATTTTGATGCACCCAATAGTATTTTGAAAATATGCACTATTAAAGTCTAAACTAGTTTTTTACAAAAAAAAAAATAGAAATCGATGTTTGCGATACCCGCACAGAAAAACGAATGACTTCAGTACGGCTCGGGCACAGAGAACACAGACGTACAGCCAAGAGAGGGTACATAGGGAATATTTTAATCAATAAAATTTTTTTTTTTAGCTTTTAAATACTGTGCGATACCTAGTACATTGAGAAGTGAACTACATAGTGAATTACTGAATCCGAAGGATGTAACACCGAAGTATAATTTAAAATGTAACAGTGTTAAATCAAAATGGTGATTTTCAAGTAAGTGGAATTCTGCAGAACGTCCAAATTGGTCAAGATCCTTTGTCGTCTAATTTGGCTTTGTTTTCTGTCCGCCGTAATTTGCGGGTTGAGCTTGCTAATCACCAGGCACAAAAAGGTCAGCAAAAACATAATGGGGAATTCAATTGTCGTTGGAGGCAACCTGCTGGCAGATGTCGGGTTGTCACAGATGGAATAACAGCGCAGGCACACTGGCATCGCTTAACAGGCAAGCTACTGAAGTACATACACTAGTTTCATTTATACGCCGACGACCGACGTAGCGGAATAATAAATAAATAAAATAAATAAATAAATAAATACCCTCAGACATTCACACCTATCAACTAGTCCCATTTTAAGCAACTAAATGCTGATTGTGTTACGGATACTAGATGATGGACAAATATATTTAATAGATAAATACATATAATTATTGAGTATATACATAATATAATACATATATAATGAACACCCAAGACTGAAGAACAAATGTCTGAAAATTCATCACCTAAACACTTGCCTCCAATAATAATAATAATCTTTATTTCATAACCATGACAATTTTAAATATAACATTCATGACGTTAACAACTGTAATAGTCTAAGACTGTGTTACAGTTATCAGCGCCCACCTCAATTTAGAAATGGCTTTGGAATGGCTCGTACGCCCCGGTTACAAAGCTTTATATCTCTAGAGATTCCGGGTTCGAATCCCGGGTAACTTGTTTGGTTTTCTAGGTGAGAATTTTTATAAGACATTTATTTTGGGCTAGTTGATAGGTGTGCAAATTGTAAGGAGATTTAATACGTCGGGGGCCTAAAGTGCTGGATTTGTGTCCTGGTTGGGGCAGATATCTGTTTTGGTTTCCTCTCATACCTAGATGTTTATAGGTTTTTTTCAAAAGATTTTGGTGGCGTAAATATTCGTATGCTTTAATTATTATTTCAATATTGAAAATAAGTCGAATGATTTAGTCGCCTTCGTAAATTGGAATATAATTCACACACACACACACACATACATAGACACAATAGAATCTAGCTACCATTGATTTTTCGAATGTTTCTTAAGCTAAAAGAGTATAAATTTATATAATACCCATTATTGGTGATATAAAAACCATTATTTTTGAGCTTAATTAGATAGACTTATCAAGGTTTTTTGTAAAATAATTAAATTCAAGAAATAATATTAATTGAAATTAACATAAAAAGAACTTTTAAAACAACGTTGAGCGCAACACAAAATGGCTGACTCAAAATGTCTGCTCCATGAAATGGCGGATGCTAAAATGGCTGATATCAGAACAACGGATGCAGAAATAGCGGATGGTGTCGGCAGATACCGCTAAGCTCGATGCATACGAAATGAAAATTATTTCTGTACAATGTTTGTTGTGGATTCACTTTGAAAGTTTTAAGTTGCTTTGACCAAGTTGTATTACAAACGTTTGTATTTAGATCTAAAAGTTATTTATTTGTATTTTTCGGAAATGCTGTAATAGGTACTGTGGTAAACTCCTTCGTAGCACGTAGGTTAGCTAATCTGTGTAGTGAATTTAAAGAAAGCAAGATGTTATATTGAAGAGAAGCCCCAAGATCCCGAGAGTAACATGAAGTAAGTATACACAATAAATTCAAAAGCATTCCAAAACTTTTTTGTATTTCAATTAAATATGTTATAATTTTTACAAATATTCTTAAGACAAGCCTTGAAATAAAGTAGATGTACGATTTCACAAAGGAAAATTTATAACACAAGCTAAAGTATTACAGTACTACAGTGACGAATATATTTCTTGAGGAAAAAATTAGGTTTACGTAATACGAATATTCTAAAAATGCTCAGTTAGATCAAGATATAAGCGATGACGATAGATTTTTAATGACATTGTTGACAATGAAAATTTGACTACCCATATTGTGCCGAATGTATTTAGGCAATTCAAATGTTCCAAGCTTCACTGTTGCATAATCGACACAATGCACCCAAGATGTGTGCTTAGTATTATTCAACATATTAAATAGTCCTTAAGTTCCTGCTTAAATTTTGAATATTAACATCTGCGAAGTTCTACGTGTTCAAGAAATTGCACACGAAGGCCTTCTCAAGACATCCTGAATATTATATCATTATATCAAACCAATATCTGCGTGCTTCTGCAACAATAAAAAATGCAATTCTTTATTAGGAGATTGTCGAAAAACAAAAAAAAATTGTGTAAAAAAAGGCTTTAAGAACATTATTTATTAATTTTCAGACATTTGTTCTCCAGTCTTGGATGTTCATTATATATATATATATATATATATATATAATGAACATATATATATATATATATATATATATATTCTGAATAATTATATGTATTTATCTAAATATATTTGTCCGTCATCTAGTATCCGTAACACAAGCAGCAGTTGCTTAAAATGGGGCTAGTTGATAGGTGTGAAGGTCCGAGGATATTTAATTTATCCTTATCTTAAAAACTACCTGTATGATGTTACATCTTTGTTTTCCTTTAGTTTTCATCATTCTGTACCTAGTAATATGTAACTATATGTATATACTTAGATAATTGTATATATTATAGGTATATATTAGGTCGTATGAAGTTGGTGTTTTGTATGGAGATTTTGGGGAATTCTGCATTTTCCATACTAACATTTTTTCAGTTTTCTTCACAACGACAAATCCAAAGATAATAATATTTGGCATCTATCATTAGACAAGCTTTAGTAATATGTGTAATATCACACTTCATAAAAATTATTTATCGTTTTTAAGTGAATGCAAATAAAATGATGTATTCGGCAGGCACTTAAAAAGAGTTGTCTCCGTGTCCAATTTTTTTAAACTTTTAACTTACAACAAATTATCAAAACAAATCAAAAGAGCTCAAATTTATAGTCTATTTTTAGATGAGGTAATTATTTTTTAGGAATACTCTGAATCTTAATAGTTACAGACAAAATACTAAGAGAGAAAAAAAACACGAATTTCATAGATAAGGACCCAATATTTAAATTAAAGTATTATTTTTATACATTTGTCTTGTGTTTATTTGTGATTATTGATCTTTATGTACACGCAATAATTATTTTTTCTCTGAGCATTACTCCTGTCGCAGGTGGGTTGGTAGAGATTTCTTATAGAAGTAAGCCCGACCTATTGCTTTCTTGTATAATCATTTGTTTATTGTGTAGAATAAATTATTAAATAAATAAAAAATAACAATGGAAGAAAAGGGTAGCTTGATAGAACCGCAGCTGGGTGTGAGAGAGACAGATGTTTAGGACATTGCTATTTGCCGTTTTCCAAGAGATGTCGTCAGTTTTTATGAGATGGTAATGAGGTGGCCAGCCAGCCTTCTGTTGGGGCTAATGACGGTCCAAATAGTTAATTGTCGGCAATCGGCTTAATTTTCTTGGGTGGTTTCTGATGTTGATAGCGGAGTAAATGTTTGAATTAAGATTTTGAAATTAGTTTATCACAACCGTTTTACTGTGACAAGCGTGAATTTGGAGCAGGCTACAGTTTATCATGTTTGTGAGATCCATAAGTCTGCTAAGTAAGTAGTATATTGTCTCAATAAAATAAAAAGAAATTATAATTATAATTCTATTTATTGCACACACAGAAAAAAAAAGACGTGTGGCACTCGGGGACTGCGCGGTAAAGCTATTGCATAGCATTTTGTATCAACTTATGCAATTATAATTTTATTTATTTATTTTATTCATGCAGTATTTCTTTTTCTTTGATATTAATACAAGTTACACTTTTTGAGCGTGGTGACCGATAAGAAAACAATTTTTCTATTATTAAATAAATAAAAAAGTTAATATTGTTTAAAATATTTTTATTTTATAATTTTTGTTTTTTCTCATAAACAGCTGCTTATGTATTCGTCCGATTTCGGAGCAGCTCGTCTCGATTCGTGCGAGTTTCGTAGAGTCGTACAATACGTCTAATCGCACGCACACAACGCCGTGTCGAAGACTGCCGAACTGAAACGACGTTAGACGATGCACGGCCTTCAAGCCACACCTCCTTGCGCATCGGAGTGGGGAGCGTGAGGTTTTTTCGTTACGGAATTTCTGGATTCGGTCCCCGCGCTCAAGGCCCGCGATAGAAGCTATGCAATAGCTTAAAAATAAAATACATTAGAGATACAGTACCTAGGTGGCAAAGGCGAACTTATCCCATAAAGAGATGTCTTCCAGCACGGCCGTAGCTAGGGAGGGGGGCATTGTGGGGCAATGCCCTACCTTAAAAATACTAAAAACTAAGATAAATTATAACTTATAAATAAACTGTTTGTTCATAGTTTAAGATAAAAAAAATTTTAGCAATAGGTATCAATTTTTTCCAAACATATTACAGTTTATGACATTCATTTTTAAAATAATTCTTTGTTCTGTGTAAAGATGGCATTTAAAGCGCCATCACATGAAGCGACGTATTTTTTTTCTTCTGCCCTACCTATAACCAATGCTGCCCTACTTCGAATTCGACTTTAGCTACAGCCCTGTCTTCCAGTCCATCCAGAAAATTCCGAATAAAAGTGTTTGAAATGATGTTTTTTCCTTTTGTTGTAAAATTCTCCCATGTAGGGAAGGCAAAGGGAACGGAGCCCATACAGCCAAGTCTTCAGTATATATTTCTTCAGTATTTGCATTGAAATGCAAGTGTAATGCATTTCAATGCATCTTGGGAGAGTTTGGTGTCAAACGATCGATGGCAGACACTGTGGTGTTACTTCGATGAGGTGGATTACTTTACCACGATAATAATCCTATCGTTTTTCACACCACTGGACAATTATTTCAATGATCCTCCACATTGCTCGTCCACACAGACACTAATTACCACAAAACTACTCTCATTTTACGTAACAAGATCCACTCCGAAACAATATTACAATTACTATTACTAAAATAAAAATTACGAAGGCCATAGTTAAATGGCGCCAAATACTCCTATTTTCTTTTTCTTATACATAATAACACGCTTAATCACGCCTTTAATTCCGAAGGGGTAGGCAGAGTCCTAGGAGCACTGTGTTCCTTAAGACCACATTTAGCCATACAAAAATAGGGTTGGTCAGATGAAAAAAAACGTGAATAAGTAGTAACAAGTGGCTAGCTCATCGCCTGTACAATCACAGACCCAGTACCCAATACGCCCTTAGTCGCCTTTTACGACATGCTAGGCAAGAAAAGCAGTTGGTATATTTTTTTGTGTCCCGGACCAACACGGGACGGTGAGCACGAATCCTTTTTTTATACTGCTTAGCTTACTGAGAGATAGCATAGATAATTAAAAATGCAATGATAATGAATTAAAAAAAAACATTGATGTTTGGAATAATATAATTAACAGCATGAGTTAGCTGCATTTGGATCATTAGACTGCATTTGAATTGGATCTCCTTGCAGAATTACCGAGGGGTGTGAACCTTCTGGACTATTTAGTTGGTATCTTAATACCCCGAGGGCACGGGTTGATCTCTTGGATAAATGGGGTTAGAATTTTATCGGCACTCTGCGAAATAGCAACCGCTGTTTACACCCTACTGCGTATTAGGTAAATGTTTGTCTGTTAGTTTTTATATTGTTTGATTATCAGTTTGATGTGCACCTCGGTGGCGATAAAGCTAGTGAGGGCTTGCTCTCAAACATTACTGTACAGTCTCAACTCCCAAAAACTTGTAACCTCTTTTGACAGTAAATGAGTCTTATTAGAAGGAAATAAAGGTCACCTCTAAAATGTTTATAATGTATGATTCGTTTATTACGAATGACAGAATAAAGAACAGAATAAATATATGCCAGAAAAGACATATAAAAACTGTACAGCTTTCAATCGCATCTTGTTGGTGATTGTACATCCAAATATTGACGTAAACACAAAATTTACGTAAGAATCCAAGGTGTCTCCTGGCAGCGAGTTGAATAATAAGCCTGTCATTACTTATGTCAATAGCAAAGACATAATTTATTTTTCGTATCTCTCGTAAGAGGCTCGGAGTGACGGAGGGCACAAAGGGGCTGGAACAGAGCGCTCGCGTGTGAGCCACGCCATGGGCTTACAGCGGGTATTATTTTTAATATTTAAAAGACGGATGGATTCACCTCCTATAATGTTAAGAATTGAGTCTAGTTTCTGTTGCAGTTATTGGTATAGCAAAAATATTCAACCTCCTCTTTGTTCAACACTGTATTAAATCGAATTCCATAGTGCACGGCATTCCCCAGTCGAGATAAAATGACATCGATCGAATAGAAAAGGTGAAATAACCAAGAAATGCAAAGCACAGTTAGCAATTGCGATGAAGTGCCACATTAGTGCAAAAATGGTTAATTGTTTCAATTTCTGTCGAAAACTTAGGGTATGAAACCACCCAGGTGGGCTGGCCGCCAGCGCTAGACATGCGCGCGCGCTTGCAAATAAAAGTTATACCTAACATCGTGTTACAGCCACACGCGCGTCACACACGCGCGCTTTACGTCAGAATGTATGGAAATCTCACCGGCGCGGCGCTATTGGCCAAGGATGGCGGCCAGCCCACCTATGAAGCCACCCTTAATGCACGTATTTAATGGATTATAACAAAATTCATCTTCAAACTATGCTCACTTCACCATGTTCACTAACTATATGTTATAACGATGTTCACTGCAGGACATGTCTCTCTAAACACATAGCGACCTCCGTGGTCGAGTGGTCTGAAAGCTGGTCTCAAGGCGTAGCCATCTCTAGAGGTTCTGGGTTCTGTCCCCGGTGCGGTCTAATGTTTGTGTGATGAATACAGGCATTTGTTCTCCGGTCTTAGATGTTTTGTGTATTTTATATATTCTGAATATTCATATGTATTTATCTATTTATCCGTAACAAATCATGGATGATTTCATAGAGTTCTTCCTACCGTAGCATCACAGTTAGTGTCCCGCTACATATCATGACTTAGCCCAAATCACCAATACGAAATCCCATTGAGTCGTCTCCAGCGCTGAATGAAACGCGCGTGTTGTTACATCGCTCTTGGCTTAATGATATTGGCTCCGATGCGCCACCAACGCGTCTTTTCGGGGTCTTCAGAAAATCTGCAAGTTTTTAAAGGAAAAATAGAGTGTAGCTTATAGCGGCGACGGGCTCACCACCTGTCACGCTGAGTGCAGTCGCTGCTTGGTGAAGCGCGGACTTTGGCAATGGACTGCTTTTGCGATGCTTTTGCCTAGTCTCTGACTAACCCTTAGGGGATAATAGTCGTGATTATATGTATGTGTATATAGAGTGAATAGACATAAGATACACTTATGAATAATTATGGATTTCAGCATATGCCACGCTATTTATTCGCAAGATTGCCAAGGTTCAAAACGTCCCGGCGCTTTGGCTTTCGATACGAAAACAAAGCTACCTTCGCCATAGTTAGGCCGTGGATGGGTGACCAAAACTTTGTGATCTCGAACTCCTCTGTGGTTCGGAACACACGTTAAGCAGTAAAACCCGATACTAATTTGAAGCCTATTTGAAACCCGATAATAATTTTTATACGGACATTCTTCCTTTCTGCTCATTGTCTCCTTGAAATAAAGATGACCCCAGTCAAGTGGGTTTTGTTTGGAGTTTACTGACCTTTCTCAAGGCTGCGCGGGCAACGCTCTACTAATTTTGGCGAAATGTAAGCAAACGTACCAACCTGTTTTATAAATAATTTTAATAGTTATTACGGGTTGTGGCTGTTCATTGATTTATGGAGCTGTTTCTTTAGCGATCTATGTTTTTCTTAGTCATAATAATGTATCAAAGATGTAATATTATAATTGTTCAAAGACCCAAAACGAAAAGACAGTTTTTAATGAAGAAAATGTTTTTTTTTTCATTTATTAAGACACATTATGTTAGCTTACAACCAATATCAATTGTGCACGACATTCAATTATAATCTTACTTGAACTTAAACGTAACATTAAATCAAATCACATTTTGGAATGACATATATTGGGTCCTTATCTATGAAATTGGTGTTTTTATTCTATCTTAGTATTTTGTCTGTAACTGTTAAGATTCAGAGTATTCCTAAAAAAAATAATTACCTCGTCTAAAAATAGACTATATTTTTGAGCTCTTTTGATTTGTTTTGATAATTTGTTGTAAGTTTAATTGTGTTAAAATTGGATACGGAGACAACTATTTTAACTGCCTCCCGAATACATCATTTGATTTGCATTAACATAAAAACGATGAATAATTTTTATCATGCGTGTTCACACACATTTTGCTAAATCTTTGGAATTGTCGTTGTGAAGAAAACTGATAAAATTTCCAGACATCCCCAAAATCTCCATACAAAACACCAATATCATAGGTAAAGAAAGAAAGATAGAAAAACATTTATTAACCTACAAACACACAATAAGAATAAAAAACAAAGAAAGAACAGACAAACACAGAGTACAGTGAATAATTTTAAGAGACTACACAATTACGGTTAATTTATACATTATATTAGGTAAGGACCTAATATTAGGTAATTGTTATTTTACTTTGTAATATTTGTGGGAAAATGTCTGTCTCAGTACAAACTTTATGAAATCCTCTACACATGCGAAACATAACATATCATCACGCCTCTTTCCCCGAGAGGGGTAGGCAGCGGTGTTAAACACCAGGTCTAACAGGGCCCCATGCAACATTAAGGTCCCCATGTAACCGGTGGAGCGCCTGTTGCCATGCACCGGGCATAATGTGAAGCAAGCGATGTTCACAATGAACTGTACATAAGTTTTATTTAAACTCAGTGGTCATAGAATAAATGAGAGTAATCGAAGCGGCTCTCAGTGATCTGTGTCAGTGGTGCAGGCGGTGGAATCGAATCCGCGTTACCCGCGGCCTCTCGAACGAGTAGCGCCTCGTCCGTCGCAACTCTGCTACCGCTGCTAGAGAATAATAGAGAATAATTAAAGTTCATTAAGTCAGGTTGGTACCTAACCTTTATAGATTTCATCTATTTTTCTTAGATGCTGCGAAAGCACAGTGGGGTAAAATGTCTTCAGGTTTGTCTTCGTAACAATCGCCGCCCATTTGTCGCGGGCAACACCTAGTTTTGAATAAAATTTGCCCACATTGTGCCCGACGTGCCTGGCATGCATGGCAACAGGCTCGCCACCTGTTACATGGGGACCTTACATATCTGGCGAAATATGGGTGTTTTTATTCTCTTCTTGTAATGGCTATTTTAATACTTATATGAAATAACCTACCTTACACGGTACAAACATCAAAGCGATCGATATCCTGAGCCGCCTATGATCAGGCAAAAGCGCAGAATCCGCCAGAACCTTCCCGACCGTTCGTCAATCGTACGCAAAAGATCAGATTCCCACGACGCGTACGCACGGGTCATCGACCGGGCCTTTGTAACCTAGCAACGGTACTCGAGCCTTCAACAGTCAACACACCTGGCTCTAACAATCAGCCTTATTGTCACCCAGTAAGGTCGTGATTCTATTGATAGCTATAGTTAGAGCGTTTTCAGACATTTGAATGTTATTCTAAGGGCCTTGTATATTGTATTGGTCCATTCACATGTGAGACATGGTCTTCGTGATGTTGAGTACTTTGATAATAATTTATTTAAAGAGATTGTAGCGGTTTTTTGATCCAATTTGGAGCCGTTATAATGAAAAGTTGTCTAGAATAATGGCCATCGATTTCAATATTTTCATTTTACAACCTATCTAAAATTTTTTGATGTCTTTCCCTTTTACTCTCTGTTTAGATTTTACGATTTTATTAAACTTTAACCCGGTCTTCATTAAGGCCCGGCGCACATTATCGGCATCGGCACGGCTCAGGATTTAAGGTCATAAATAGAATCTCAAATTAACTTCATAGCAACAAAACAATAATTTCCATGACATATGGCCGTAGTTACAAAAATACCGCTTCGGTATTCTTGAGGTTGCTGCATCAGCGGCCTTGAGGATGCTTCGGGATTCTGCGGCATCCTTGAGTACGTTGCCGGCCGCCGCGCCAAGGGAACACTCGGGGATAGTTTGGACGGTACGGCATGCTTAAGGACGCTTCGTCATCCCTATCCATTGCAGAATCCCAAGGCATAGTTGCCAACAGTATGCGCTTGCATGTAGTGAGGTCGAAGGATTCCTTTCCTTGCCGAAACCAATAATGTGCGCCCGTGCATTCGGTGACAACTTTATCGTCACAAAGAGGTTCATGGGGACCTTTTTTTGAGTGACTTTTTTGCAGTGACAAGTGACTTGAAAAGACATCTCAGGGAGCATGCCGGAGGTGTCTTGGCCAAATTTTATTTATTGCCATAAATAACTTTGCATATGGACTCACTTGTTTTAAAAGAGCCTAAAAGCCTTTCGGCTTCATATTATTCACTAAATAAACATACATACATATAATCACGAATATTATGGGGTTAGTCAGAGGGTAACGATTAGTCAAAGACTAGGCAAAGGAACCGCAAAAGCAGTCCATTGCCATAGTCCGCGGTTCACCAAGCAGCCACAGCATACAGCGTGACAGGTGGTGAGCCCGTCTCCGCTATAAGCTTATTGGATGGTTGTGCAGATGTAAGTCCATTAGTCGCCTTTTACGACATCCAAAGAAAGAGATGGGTTGGTAGTATTCTTCTAATGAGCCGTTACCACACGGCACGGCACTAAATAAAGACTGTAACATAATATTTAAATAAAATTTTACAAAATGTATGTCAGCTTCCACCTTGTTACCAATGTAAAATGTTTGAAACATCTGGAAAAAGTTAAACCATAAAAGAAGTTACGAGTTAAGTCACAAACGTTCGGACGAGTTCAAAGTTAAACAGTAAGGCCCGGCGCAATGCATGGCTATATGTCAAAATGCTCTATACTTTTCTTGGTCGAGCAAGTTTGGGGGCACTTCCACATTTGAGAACCAATGAACTAGATTATTATTAAACGGTTACTCAAATAGAAATGTGTAATCGTATCTGCAATTAATGGATTCATTCCATTTGTGGCTTTTAACTATATCTATCATCCCCATATTTATTTAAGTCATCTCTAGGCGTTTAGGTTGGTTTGAATGTTTAAATTAACATGGAACGTACAGAAACGTCTGATGTAGTTAAAGCGTCGCAATTATTCACTTTGACGGGTATTTATAGGTTTTTATGGTTACAGCAATGTTTTTAATGTTGCTGAACTCTATTTTCGGATTTTTTCGTCCTATATTTGTATTACAGATAATTTTTATTTTAATATTTAAATAAGACAGTATATTAATGTTTTTGCACAAACCATTACTTGGCCCACTTTCCTGCTGTCCTGTTTAAAAGTAAGTTAAAATTTGACTGTGCTCATCCACGTTCTTCTAAGAATCTATGTAGTATCCGAGTCTTAAATCTCTCGTTGCATTATTGGATCGTGTAAGCGTGCGACACTTAGAATCCAGTACAATCCAGCGGAATCCAGTTTCTTGTTATGGTGTGGTCGTGACGCCGCACAAGGACATCCACTGTGTACCTTCGTCCATTATATAAATGTCTAATTTATTTCGAATCTTATTATTTCTTCCAGTCACTTGGACTTTGAATTACTAAGCAAACTTAGCTTGGTACGGATTCGTTAGCATTAATATTTCAGTTTTCATGTAGCAGCCATCTTTTTATTTGGACGATTCTTTAGCTATTTCTGGGTCTAAGTTTAATAGTGTACATTTTGGATAACTCGTTTCTAAATTGAAATATAGTTTCGTCAAATAGAAATGTTTGTGTTCGGAACATCTTAGACTACTCTCACCTATACAGCCTTGAATAAAATTTTCTATAAAGAATTAGCCAGCTTTACCGCCGGTTTGATCTTTGCTAGTGTATTTTTTCATCGGAACTTTGTGTGAGACTGTTCCTGTTGCAAACAGTTTCCTACACGATTTTTCTATTTTCTGGTTTTTGGCTTGATGTTTTATCTATTATTTAGTCAACGGCCACAAAAAGAGACACAATAGAAACATCTATTGTTTGTGAACTTATTGGATCGCGGTGCCCGCCAAGGAGTGAAGTAATTTGCACTACAAAACCTTGTCGTGCCGTCTCAATTAAAAATGAATTATCATTATAGACTGTGGATACAGTATTAATTTCTATTTGTGGATAGAAGTTATCTAGATCATGTTCATTACAAAATGCATAGCCTAATATAATTAGTTTTATTGAAGGTGTTATTCGTAAGCCCATTCTTATACTTATTATCTTTCTTATTTATCTTTATTTTTTTTTATAGGTTAGGATTATCCAAAAAGCTTTGTAGGTAGTAAGTCATGAACCTGCCTAAAAATTATGAGCACCGCGATTAAAGTTGTAGAGTTTTGTGTAAATTTATGAAATTGAGCTCTAAAATCGACTTTCATATTATTATATGTATTCATCGGCTTTTCACTATACCTACTTAAAATGTAAAAATAGCGTTGATGTTGATAAAAAACCATTTTCGAAATCTATTAATGACTCAGTTCAACAAGTAATCCATCAATTGTTATGAATTACCATTATTTCTATTAGAAACTGAACTTCGCAAAGACCCATCAAATATGCGTTGTCACGAAACATTCGTACCTACATCGGCAATCATTGTTAAATATTCTGGCAGTCCGTAACGGGTTTAATGTAAATTTTATTTGTGGCATCATAAGGTTCACCATTCCTTGGAATTTGAAAAGGCTTCTCTTAGTTCAAACTATCATAATCACAGATATCTACTTTAAACTCATTAGTTTAAAGTTCAAATTTAATATCTCCTGTTCCGCCAACATACTTTGTACCATTATGTTTTGCGTCAGAACGTGTACGCTAGTTAATTTGTGTTCTATCAGTAGTATTTAGAGTTGTGTTTCGCGTGTCACAAGCTGTTGTATTGGTGTTGACTCGTACCACTCGGTGCCAGGCGCACGCGCATGCTCGAATACAGTTACAAATTGCTATATCGATTGTTAGTTCTCAGTACTTCTCAGTCCTTAGTTTCTTTGGAACATTTATAATCTTGTAGTATTTGATCTGAACTTGACCTTCAGGCGTCTTAGGTTTTTGTAGTTACATCATGTGATTTTGCTTGGAGGTGATTTATGTTCTTATTGACCAGTATATAATATTTTAATCAACGTGAGAATTCTATTTCAATCCGTGATTTGGTATAGCTATTTAGATTTTAACAGTGTCGGCTATGTAATAACGTATTTCTTTATAAATATATTTTGAAATACAGCCTACGAAATGAAGTAGTAGCTATCTATTATTACTTTTTATGGTTTTCTTAATGTAGTTTTCTTGTATATTTTCTGCAGAGCTTTTAGAAGCTATAGTTATAGCTTCTGGAGAACAAATGCCATACGACTCTTTTAAACAGAATGAGCTCAATTTTAATATTTGCTGTTATAAACTAAAATCAAATAACAGTTGGTATATGAAACTACTCCATTCTGTTTATGTCACAAATCCGCACGTAATCTTGAGACAGCCGTCGTGGCTCTAGTCTAGTCAGACGAGATTGCGAGGTGAGGCGCGCGTTTAATAAGTCCCGACCAATTGGTACTCCTTTTGGCGACAGTTTACTAGATTACTTGTAAATTGCAAGTTTAATAAGATTTTAGAACTTAGAGACGATAATAAAACTACATAAAGCCACAATATGTAACAGCTTTAATGAAGGTAAATAATGTTACGAGGTAAATAGCTGGTAAATAAAATACGGTTTCTACAAAAAATACACTTTTTAATCAATTTACTTTATTAACAGACACTTATTAATTGATACCGATTAATCGTACTGTTAATCAATTCGCAGTTCGCTCTTGTAGCTCCCATAACGTTCCGTTGAGATAACCTAACTGCATCACGATGATCCAATACTGTCTCTGTCGGTCGGCCGACAAGCTGCGCTTATATAGTACCACCGAATCAACTAGAAAAAGGTTCTACCAGGTCAACGTCGCATCACATGGAGAAGTCTAGACGATTCTAGAAAGATTCATTATCTTTAATTCCACTACTCGATACTAGACTCGATGGCTTTCCCGAATATTCTACTATTCTCTTGAACTCTATACAGCCTTCCAGAAAATTCGATATGTTCGAAACGCTTCTACGATGCACTGGAAGTCTCACGATTGTTTTCGAATGTTCGAGAATAAGTTTATTTATTCGATGGCGCAACAATACTTTTAGACATAAATAACACGATTATCTTTAGGGCTGCTTGAAATCTTAACACATCCACCAGTAAACTGTAACACTCTTCGGGTTATATGACCTACAAACCAGACACCAGTTTCTTCGAAATCTTGCTTATCAAGTCATCAATCATAATATGTTTAAAATATATATATGTCTGTTTTAAAAAATATATCAACTAGAGATTTTCTACAAGATATTTTCGCATAATAGATTATCTTGTATCATAATTCTCTAGTTGCAAACTTTAACGAGTGTAAAGTTTGTTAGCCAAATAGAAACACGTACCGAATTCAAACTTGTAATTAAATTTTTTTGGCGGCGACGTGAGATTAGATCTAATTACCCAAGCCAATAAATACGGCTCTGAATTAATTAAATGGGGGCTTAACGTCACCGGTTATTTGTTGGGTTTGGGAACCGCTGGGCAGATTTATTTGTTTTTTTTTTTGTAATGATTATTCGGAATCGTTTTCAGTATTAATTATCCAGCGATGATTAGGGTATTTAACATTAATTATTTGTCGGTATGTCTGAGTCGTAATCTAATAGAAATTGATACTTATTGTGTGTTGGATAACGTTAAAGGCTTTTTTTACCGTATCAAAAAATCTAATTGACCTGAATTTGATCTCAAGTGAAGTGGAGTCATCTGTGTGATAATTATCGCCAATCATCATCATAGCTTGCGACCCTCATATGGATATGGACGGGCTTTCATAAGCTGCTTTGGCTGTGTAAAACTAGAAAAAAATATAGGGTGTCTATAGAAAACCAGTTTCAGGACTCAAAAACCTGACATTATGCCGAATTGGCTACCTGTTTTGGCACAGCCGTGAGGAGACAGTTTCTTATCTAGATAGATAATGATTTTCTGTATTTTTTTTGTTTGTGTATATTATAGCTATGTATATATTCTTTTATGTTCGTACAATGTCTCGTGTCTGTTTCGGAATAAATGTTTTTTATTTCTTTCTTATATGAAAATCAGTTCAGCGACATGTACATTTATATATGTGCCAGTGAATGAATAATTCATTAAATATTAATCACAGTACATTAATAAAATCCGTATTCCTTAGTGAAAAAGCAGCCAATGAAATTGGAGAGCTCTTAATTAATTTTAAATACTCCAGAGAACCTTCAACCTTCGTTCGATTTAATAATTGATTACGTCGGTAATGATTAATTGGTAATTGTTTCAGGTACGTCTGCGGGGCGGGGGGAGGTGCTGAAAGGTATTTCGGCTGTGCAGTTCTTATGCTGATGAAGTGAATCAAATGGCTACTGTAACATTCCAAGATTCATATTATGACAAGGTCATATTTTGCGAATTTAGATTTTTTCTTAAATTTCTTTAAGCGTGTGGGGTCGATGGATAAACTAAGCGCTTAAAGCACATAATATAATAAGTGTTATAACATTTTCCGGTAGCAATTATCAGTTCCCTGCATGAGGTGGCGACTGTTAGGCATGATATGAATGAAGTACGAGTACATGAAGTAGTACAACCCAAGATCCTCCAAGAACCTGTTTCTTACTTTGACACATTTTTTTACAATTCCTATTTAAAATAGTACTAGATAATAGTACCACTGGAAATACAAAGAAATATTCCAGAAGGAACACAAAACATACCGACGGAAAATTCGAAATTAATTTACGAAATTTCAATAAAGACTCCAAAAGTGTTTGTTCAAGACGTCGGTTCCAAAAGGAAGAGTTTCCGGCCCCCGGGATGCTGGAGTCTTTCAAAGAGCATATGCTTTGTATTTAATACTTCAAAGATCATATGCTATATTTTCTGGAATACGCTATATTAAATTGAAATTTCAATTTATTTGTATTTAATAATTATTAATCAATTACTCCTTTTTCGGGCTTGCTTAATATTCTTGAACATAAAATATTTAAATTAATAGTTTGTCTTCGTGGTGTTGTTTTGTTATTAAAATCTACTACACAGTGTTAGTTGATGGCTGTTATTAGGCTCAAATAGATAAATATATCCGGGACATTGATGACTTTATATTAATCAAAATACTAGTAGCTTAGGAGTACATCAATAGATTACTTTGAATACCGATCTTAAAAGAGCTTTTATGGCGTTTAAAAACATCAGTGATTGTTGGTTTTCACTTCCTTCTTTACTTAAATTATTTTGAAATTTTTATGAACAATTTACAATTTTAGAAACAGTAATCAATGCTATTTTTAGTCTCTTTTATTTGGGGCAACTGCCTAGTTAAAGATTTATTTTGATCTGATTTTGAAAACATTTTAATCTTTTAATAAAAATACTAAAAACTTTATAAGCATTAGCCAAGCTGGTTTTGGGAGAAATTACTATGTGTTGTATCCTCCCAAGGGGCAAGCGTCATACTAGTGGTCTGAGCTGACGAAACTAAATATAATTGACTTACAGAAAGGTCGTTCTGGTGGGTCAGTCTAGTGTTTTAAGGACTTATCACTTGCGGTGTTAAATTGGTATTTTAGTTTAGGCCACATACAAATTTTATTGTGTAGCTTAATTATAGTTTTAGAGATGGTAATTTCTTTACTTCTTTAATAACTGGTACTTTATTTATTTAAAATTCTATGCTGTATCAACTCGTAAAAATAGTTCATTCGAAATCCCTCGTAAATATTATGCAATAGGTAATTGCATTCAATAGCGAAACGCAATATTTTTTTACCTGAGTTCAGCAGCCATGATGCTTTTCTTCACGCCTTACGCTCAAGGTTAATGGCGCGAATGTCAAGGCCAAGTCAACGACTCCATAATATCTACGCAATAAGGAAGAAAATCGCTTGAGACTCAAACATTCGTTATCAGGAAATCGTAGAATTAATTAAATTAAACAAAACTGTAAGAATACAAACCTTTCAAATGTTTAAAGCTAAAAGGAATGAAATTACAGTATCGAAATTTGTTAAACAAGAATTCGTTTCGATAATTAATTTAATTTTGGCACAAATTATAATTACTCGGGCGATACGTTTGTAGATAAAACAGTTGTGTTATATCGTTTAAAATATAACACAACTGTAAAATGCAACAGTCATCAAACAAGCAGACAATGTGTTGATGTTTGATCTACAATCCTAGAATATTCCATGTGACTTACTGTCTGCAACTCCCGAGGAATCGCAGGGAACGCTGTAAACTTGTGTCAACAAGTCACAGTATGTACCAAGTAATTTCCCTTTTATATAAATAAGTGCTGCGCAGAAATAAACCTAAAAGCGAAACGTTGGAATTGGAAGGTGAACCGACGATCTGGCTTCGTCTCCGGGCTGAATGATGATACATGTCACTCATTGCTGAGCTTCCCTTTGAGAATATTTATCTATACATATATTAAAACTGTAGAGGTCGAATGTGTGTACATGTAAAAAGAGGAAAAATACAAAAAAAAAAAATTGTTTCTTTTTCTGTTTGTACGGGCTAATCTCCAAAATGGCTGGAATGTCAATGAAATTTTGCATGGTGATCCCTTATATCCCTGGTCGACATCTAAGATACTTTTTATTCCGGAAGATTAATGGGTTCCCGTGGGATAGTTAAAAAACCATAGTAACCGCGGACGAAGTCACGGACAACAGCTAGTATTTTATAATTTATGCTTTAATAATAGACAAAGTTGTAAATCATCAACACAAACTTTTATGGTGTCTTAAATATTAGTTACGGTCAGTAACTATCTAAGGCTTTCTACAACTTAGAGGAATGTGCTTCTACATATCGTAATTTTAATACGAGCTCCCAAAAGTTGAAACTCCTTCCTGAGTCAGTTCCTTGGTGGATATAAAATCTGAGGACCTTTAAATCGTGAGTCAGAATCTAAAGATTAGACTATATATACTGTGTTCTATTTTAATTCTTCTTTGAGGCTTGAAGCTATACAGTGGAACAATACTGTTCAAAGTTTGACACGTTTACTACAATGCTTGTTGACGTCTCTATCACGCTACTGCGAAGGTTTTTATTTTCTACCTTTGGCATTTGTTTTGCTTTTGTTTTTATAGTTAATGTTGTTGTTTGAATAGGTGGCATCCAAGTTGTTATTTATTGCTTTTGACTCTGCTTTGTTCTAAATTTAAAGAAGACATCGGTAACACTTTGATGAAGATATCAAGATACAGGTGTTCCTCAAGGTACGACAATGGGTCACTATAACTTCTCAATATCCTTGGTTGAAAACGAAATAGCAAAAATACAAATTTCAGAGCGTTTTTTTCAAAAAAAGTGTTCTTCAATGTCAGCCGTAATGTTTGTCAGTAAATGCTTTTGTAGCCTTGTACTTGAACGCGACAATGGTAGCAGAACTAATGGCAGCCGGTGCGCTGTGACCTCTTTGTTGACATTCGTTATTTGTTGTCAGAGCCATCTAGAAACGTTTGAGTGAATTTAGCATGCCTAAATCCCCGAAGGGGTAAGCAGAGATGCATTATATCCCCACACTTTCCCCGTCGGGCACTATAACTAAACATAATTCCAATAGCCAGACAGATGGTACATACCACTAAAAATAAAGCTATAGAAATGGAGAATATTCTCAGTCCGAGCAAGAGAGTCCTTGTATGCTTATTTCTTTTGAAACTTATAAATTATTAAATTCTTTTGAAACAAATTTTAATTGACTTCTAACTCGATTTGATTGTATCGAAGCTATCTTTGAAACAAGAAAGTTCACTGTATTCGAACTAAACAATGAAACCGAGTTGAGTCTTCTGTGTTAGTAAACTTTCGAGAATACAAAATTATGAATGGCTTTGTCCAAGTCAAATATTTTACTACATTTATGATTACATGATTTTGTGGAAAATCATAATGGAGTTTTAATGTTTTTTTTTTCAACTTTGCTGTAGTGAGTGGGATCTTATTTTGCATATAAATAGTGCTGGTAAACCTAATAGTTTGTATCCATAATTGGGTGCTTCCAAGATCAAGAAAATACTTCCTCTTTGTATTCTCAGAAATATATTTATGCCAAAATGCTGTCATTAGTCATACCTGAAACTAACCCCCATTTGAAGATAATAATGGACCATTTATCTTGAGGGTTTATATGTTTCTTTGGTATCGTGGATGAAGGGTAGGTACTGAAAAATGTTTCATGAATTTGTGTTATGTATATGCGAGGCACTACTCGTTTGAGAGGCCGCGGGAAACGCGGGTTCGATCCCACTGCCGTGGTGGTGGTGGAGTTTCAATAAAATTTCTGCACGGTTCATTGTGAATATCACTTGCCTCACATTGTGCCCGGCGCATGGCAGCCGGCTCGACACCTGTTACAGGCGACTTATATATGGTGAAATGTGAATTTTAACATCATTGTCTACCCCTGCTGGTATAAAAGAGTGATGATAATATAATTATATTTTTTGTTGTATGATACAAGTGGAATGCAGGATAATCCGCGTAACCAGCATTGGAAAATACCGCGTATATAACAAATGCAGCTTAATTGAGTTTTCGCAGACAAACCGCGCTACGACTTTTTGAAATTTTAACCTTCCCTGTAAAACTAGTTAGTTAGTAGTATCTTAGTAGGCTTAGATAGGCGTAGTAGTAAACACGCCTTAGCTTTCAATATCAAAAACAAAGCTATCTTAACCATGTTCAGGTCGTGGATGTGTGACCAAAAGTTTGTGATCTCGAACTCCTCCGTGCTTCGGAAGGCACGATAAGCCATTGGTCCCGGTTGCCATCGTTTCTACCCACCAACCCGCATTGGGCCAGCGTGGTGGTGTTACGACCCATACTCCTCGTGTGTTGGTTTCCTCGTGTGAAGAAGGCCTGAGTCTAGCAGTAAGACGTATAAAGACTGAGGACGACGACACGAAATGAAATAAATGTGTAAATTTAAATATAATATAATAAATGTGTAAAAGTAAATTTGTTGACCTCTGACGATTGTTTCTACTATTTTACTATTATTTTTATGAATCACTTTTGTACTATTTAAATTGGACTTGATAAATGTTAAGAATGTGAATGTGCTCATAATTTTTTTAATTATGGTAATCTCTTTTGATCTGTTTATTTCTTGTAAGACCTTTTGTACACAGAATAACAATAAATGATATCTTATCTTATCTTATGTTACGTAGGTACGTATGCGTGATGTATCACGTAGTGTATCCACAACAAGCAATCAATAATGGTGTTTGAAATAGATGAGTGATTTATGTAATTAAATTACTGTCGCCTGATTGAGGCAGGTCGAATTCGAGCTCACAAGAAATGTTATCCCAAATATTCTAGTGTAAACAGCCCTGTTGTGTTTCCGCGACGAATACACCGTGTCACATAATTAACCGTGTCACATAATACACCGTGTCAGATAATTCGTCACGTCATTAGATATCGCCGCTGTAGTAAATATTGTGTTACATACATACATATAATCACGACTATTATCCCCCAAGTGTTAGGCAAAAGCACAGCAAAAGCAGTTCACTGCCATAGTCCGCGCTTCACCAAGCAGTGACTGCACATGTGCTCAGCGTGACAGGTAGTAAGCCCGTCGCCGCTATAAGCTATTGGATGGTTGCGCAGTTCTAAGTCCATTAGTCGCCTTTTACGTCACAAAGCGAAGAGATGGGAAATATTGTTTTATTGGTCCCAATGGTTAGATAACCAGACGCAATAGAGACATCTAATGCTTGCGAACACCAGTGTTCGAGCTGACCCTCAAGGAGTTAAAGATTGAAGGAATATTATAAAATTTGGTAAATATTTTTCGTGGGTGTCTAAGGAGACTTAGGCCCGTATTACGGAACTAAACTCAAGCGTAGATCTCTGCTTGAGCACTGTTAGAGAGGGATGGCGCTATTGATCCCACACAGCGCCATCCCTTTTTAACTGCGCTCAAGCTGAGATCAACGCTTGAGTTTGGTTCTGTAATACGGGCCTTAGTCAGCTTTTGGATATCAGCTTTTTTGAAGTGCAGAGGATTTTTTCAATATGTTTTTAAGGATATTTCTCATTCTGACCTGATTAGGGCTTTACTGATCATTTGAACATCTGAATTCAAGATCTTCAAAGTTCGACCCATCCAAAGTCTAACCATAGTAAAGCTTACTGTTTAGTAGTTTACTGAGATCGAAGCGTACAAAACTGCTCTTCTATTAACCATAGTTCGAGAAATATTCAATTGGCACTCCACAGCAGCGAAATAACGAGAGCTGCATTATGCATCGACACACTATTGGTGACAGAACAGAACCATAATAACATACTGTGTGACACAGTGGAAATATGAAAGTAGTCTCAATTAGACACACGAGCTCGTAGGCGTAGTGTTTAGTACGCTTTGGCTTTCGATATCGAAACAACGCTACCAGTGGGCTGGTACTCAAAATATTGTGCCTAAAAGACAAACAACACATCGCTCATCCAAAAGAATATTGACGTAATTACGTTTTTGCGATGTTTCAGGAGAGCGTTTTAAAAGTTTGACATCGAAAATATTGTGTATTTCCAATAATTCTATTGATATATTTTAATAGTTATGTTGTGTTACTTTACTACCAATAATATAACATAAAAAGTTTGCGAGAAAACTTAGATAACTATTTAAAAACGAAATAACACAAACCAGACGTACATTTATGACATTTTATACATCAAATAATACAATTATGACATTAAACTAGCTTTTGATTTGGGAATAAATCATGAATTTAAACAACATTATATTCAATTTTAGTTTTATTTTTATAAATCTGTCTACATTTTATAAACTTTGTCGATGTTTCCGCGTATCCTTTCGAAGCATAGGCCAACACCATGACGGCAATGACTCTCTCTTTCGGAAACTAATGGAACAACAATTCTGTCGTTTTTACCGTAGATAAAACGTGCAAAACATGAAGTTATGGCATCAAAAACTCATTTTCGACTTTTTGGTAATTATGTCATTATTCTTTTGGATGATCGACATATAACATAAGATCACGCCACATTCCCCGAAGGGGTAGGCGGAGGTGTTATCGCCAACATTTCGTCAGATACGTTACGTAACATGTCACAAAATAAAACCAACCAATATTTCTATTGTTTCTCGTCCTAACCACTCGTCTTCTTGATGTTTAAAGTCATTGTCACTGAGCAAAACTGTAGGGTTCTCTTACTTTTAAACAGTTCCTAGTTTCCCTTCTTTCTCTTCTCCGCTTCACTATGTCAAAGTACATAGGTTTAAACATGTTATCTGCACTCGATAATGTCTCCAGTGCTGCGTCTGTCGCGTTAGTTGCACCTGCGACAGATTTATTCCGACCACAATGCGACAGCTGTCCCAATAATTGAATGTTTCTCACAGACTGCCATTTTTCTCCTAACGTATGCAATGCGAGCAGTAGGTATCGGATCACTATTCAATGTAAGAACTTTATGTTTCCAACCTTCTTTGGTCGAAGGGGAAAGAAAATATGAAAGGGTTTGATCTTTTTGATTTCTTTCCTTTTGTCATCATCAGAATACATCCCACGGCTGGGAATGGGTCTTGATTTGAAGGTATCCTATGTGATGTTTGGACCTTTCCAGTGTTTGTATGGTATACCAATTCTCTGTATGTTGCGAAGTGTTTCTAAACAATTGCACACTTTCACATGATATAAACAAATTAAGCACACTTGTTTGACTACCATCGGCATATAATAAAGGCATTGACGAAAGTAGACGAACCAAAAGGCCGTCAAACCATTTTTTCTTTTGACATTTGTATGCAAGAAGATGTTGCTTAATAACAGTAATCTTGTGTAAGTTTTCATTGTAAAAAACTCATCTTTTTCAGTTGCGTTAATAATGGCAATTTCAATGGGAAATGTGAAAAGCGCCCCTAGCGGAAAGTAGTTGAAATCACGTTTCCCATAGAAATTGACATTCATAACGGAACTAAAAGTGATTTTTTTTACAATGAAAACTATGGATGCAGAAACTGCCAGCAGAAATGCAATATTTTATATTATATGCCATTTCCTTTGTTTCCATGTCTATAGCCTTAAAAGCGTGATTGTGAATGCAATCAAATAGCGTAAATATGAATTCCGTCTGTAGGTGCATGGCTATGTCTCCGTCGGGGTGTTGACAATTTTAGAAATTGCACTTCTGCGCATTTCCTTGGCGCTTTCTTCCTGGATGGCTTTTAATATTCGGTCCTTGTGTGCTTGGGACGGGGTTGAGAATACAGCGGAGGCGAGCACGCCATCTAGACATCTAGACGACTTTATAAGGCAGTCTGTAATAATTTGTTTTTTCTTTTAGTTAGGAGAACATTTTAATAAAGCGACGCTTTTGTAATGAATCATTCTGTGGTTCCTTCCATTATTTCGAAATCTAATTAATTATTACCTTTAATTTTATTATCTTAAAAAAGGACGAGCCACAACAATAGACAGAAACGTGACGTAGCCGCTTTGCAAACAATCCCATTGCTCATAAGCGCACCGCTCGTGTCTGCACCGCAGCCGCCCGTGCCGCGGACCATCACGGATTAAATTTTCCACTAGCGTGGTTCTACCGCCATAGTTCGTCAAATGGCGTCTCCCGACCCTTTTAAGTGGAACATCTTCCTTCAAGCTAACAAGGACGATATGTAAAAATAAAAACGTTTAATACAGTTTTCCATTTTAAATTTGTAATAAAGTTTTGTGAAGAGATAATAGCTATATTCCTAAGCTAACTGCCAACTGAACTTGTATTATCGCTTTTACTTGCACCATTTACTTAGATGAAAGGAAAGAACAATTTTAATCAACACCTTTTATGGAAAGGATATGACGGGTACAGGCCAATATGATAACAGTTTGACCCGTAACAATATAATGCTGGCTGAATGCAGTTTGTTGGTTATAAAAGCTTTTGCTAAGACCGACGAGCGTGCCTTCCTTAAGCACAAAGAACGAGAGATCATGAGGTACTCAATTAGTTCCATTGCCAAGCAGATATACAAACGAATCGTTTTGCCAGTTCCAGAACCAGTTCTTGTTTTGTTAAATATCGATATGGGAACAGCTCTTAGTGAATATTAATATTGGGTCCTTACCTATGAAATTGGTGTTTTTATTCTGTCTTAGCAATTTTTCCGTAACTATTAAGTTTCAGAACATTCTTATAAAATAATTGCCTCTTCTAAAAATAGATAATTTTTTGTAAGTTTAATTGTGTTAAAATTAGACACAAAGACTATTATTTTTAACTGCCTCACGAATACATCATTTGATTTGCATTAACATAAAAACGATGAATAATTTTTATCAAGCGTGTTCACACACATATTGCTTAAGCTTGTCTAATGATACATGCCAAATATTATTATCTCTGGATTTGTCGTTGTGAAAAAATTTTATAAAATGTTAGTATGTAAAATGCAGACATCCCCAAAATCTCCATACAAAACACCAATTTCATAGGTAAGGACCTAATATTAACACAAACATGAAATATAAAAATTGTGACTGGAAATCTTTAACACGTATAAACTAGTTATCTGAATGTATTGTTTGTACAGAAATATCTATTAAAACATTGCAATAATGGTGGAAACGATTTATTTGCTGTCAATGGAACTAACTAGCAAATAATATGTCCAGGCGACAACAATGATCGATAATGGACGCGAACATATGTTGTTGCGGCGTGTTCTCGTTAATTTGGCGCGATTTCATCTCATTACATGTCCTATCATTTGCGAGGGGAAATTGTAGCAAGGACGCGCTTATTACTGAGGATGATGTGTCATTTTATTGTTACACACATGTTCGTGCACTTATCGTTTTACGTGTGTGACAGTACTGTCAGTGTTAATATTGCTTGAGGTGATTCCCCGGTGTATCTTTTTCAAGCGAAATTACAAATTGTTTGTGACTAAAATGGAATAAATGTATTTAAAACTTAATGTCTAAGGCCAAAAGTAAACCGTGCAATGATTTTTTATTTAGTATGATTTTCTATTTACACATGATTGCGACGTAAGTTCAGTTCAGGACCAACGATTGTGGTTTTTTTGCTTATTTTGCACCAAGCGCCAAACTGAAATTTATTTTGAAACAGCATGTTAAGGATTATTTATATTTATAACATATTGTGTTTAAAAATTACTTATTTCCTTTTGTCACAGTGAGCTTGGGTAGACTTGTGTTGGATCCAGTAAAGCGTAGTCTCTGATTGTGGCTTCCTTCCTGCAATTCATCAATCAACAAGCACAATGCACACCATAATTTTAGTACGCATTTTCTCTTCATATTATTGAAAGCCGTGCTTTACCTCTAGCATCAAATTTTTTGCACCTTGAAAGTTCGTTACTGTTCAATAAAGCTTAGCAACTTTGAACATGTGAATATCAATATACGCCATCTCCTAAAATATGCGAATATCAAATTGATGATACCACTTTGCTGCCAGCTTTTAAATAAAACAGAATGGTCCTTCCGGCCGGATATTCGTAAAAGCCGTTTATCCTCAATTTATGTAAATACGGAAATCGTCTCAGCATTCTCACCTATAAATACTTCCTCACGCAATTATTCCGACCAATAACCAGCGCGATGCATATCAGATTACACAAATTGGATTTCTGAGATCGTCGGCTACAATTCCCAATTTGTCAGTTTGTAGGCATTCATTAACTGACTGACATTGTGTAAAATGTGAAGGCGTCAAATTAATTTATATTGGCTACCAATTGAAGAGAAACAATAGAGCTTTCAATTGTGCCACCTTATTATTTTAAGGTTTCAATTTTGGCTCATTGGGTAAACTTTAGAGGTTGAGAGTGACATAGATATCTATACTTATCTGTGTTGAATTTTAGCAATTGGCCAATAGTTTTATGAAAAAAAATAATTGGCCTAAATTCCAGTGAAAGGTCGTTGGATTCTGAAGATAGAGATTATTGACTATTTGTTTTTTTTAATCTTCTGTTTTCAATAAATATAAGCTGAGATACCGAGATAGATAGAGATTTTTTTCATTCTTAAAGCCCCGTGAAGTCCAACGTTAAACTAATCCTTATTAAACTGCCACGATGATTATATTGCTTGATCGTAGATTTCGCCAATTTCGGGTGAAATTTGCTTAGTGGAAACGTTATGAGTAGATATTATGAAACCTAAAGATCTTATTACTTTATACAAGTATAAATACCAAACTAAAAGCTACTCCATGAAAATGCGTACCGAAGATCTGCAAGTCGATACGAATCGCGACTCATTTCCTCCGCACCTGGCCGTCACTCCTCGTCAACACCGATACAGCGGCGTCACTCGATTTTATCTCGATTAAGTCGATATCAACACCCGATGTGGAAATCGAAAAATATTCTGGAAAATCCGTTCTCCGGAGTTTAAAAACAATTTTCGCGAAACGTCATTAGTTTATTCAAAGAGAAGGTAAATGGAACTCCACTACCGTTGATTTGACGGTTTTTGTGGAATGATTTTAGAAGAATTAAATAAATTATTACACAGGTTTCTGGAAACCATTTAATAATTTCTCCACGACTAACGTTTTCAGTCTTCGCAAAAGGCCAACCTTATCCTGAAAAGCTCTAATTGTTGTACCTCCTGTTTTTTCCAATGCCTTTGTTAGCGAGGAGCCTCATCGGCTGCCTCGTCACGTCGAGGCCACAATGGACCCGATGCAAATCAGCACACGTGCTGCACCTGCCCTGGGCCTATTCAGCGACTTTGTTAATACCATTGCTAGTAGCTATTAGGTGCTTACCTATGAAATTGGTGTTTTGTATGGAGATTTTGGGGATGTCTGCATTTTACATACTAACATTTTATCAGTTTTCTTCACAACGACAAATTCAGAGATGTATCATTAGACAAGCTTTAGCAATATGTGTGTGAACACGCTTGATAAAAATTATTCATCGTATCGTATGTTAATGCAAATCAAATGATGTATTCGGGAGGCAGTTAAAAATAATTGTCTTTGTGTCTAATTTTAATACAATTAAACTTACAAAAAATTATCAAATTAAATAATACGAGCTCAAATATATGGTATATTTTTAGAAGAGGCAATTAATTATATAAGAATGTTCTGAAACTTAATAGTTACGGACAAATTGCTAAGACAGAATAAAACACCAATTTCATAGGTAAGGACCCAATATTAATAATCATTAACTAGTAAGATTACACAACAATTCGAGGATCTTTATTTGACACGGCCGCTATCCACCCTAAGCCAATGATTTGAATATTATTCAATTTGGTGCGCTATCGGGCACGAAATAAAGTTCTCGTTTCAATAACTTCCTGAAGGGAAGTTAATGTTTCGTAATATTCTCTAAATGTTTCCCAAAGTTGTCTCAATAATGAATTATAATACTTACACGGTATATTGATCCTTACGAGTACTATCAATTATATTCTTATTTAAAAAAATTTTAATTTTAAATGTTATATTTTTAAATATAATTGAAGCATGGTTTATAAAAAGTCCAAAACAACATGGATTCTACTTGAATAAAGATCTTAAAAGAAAGAAGACTTAGGACGGACGTGGCACAAATATTTCTTAATTCGTCAGCTAAGTCAAAATTAACTAATTGGGCAGCAAATAAAATGTTTTCTCTGCTGCCAAATTGTTCAATATTATGTTTTGATGCCACAAATATTGTTTTAGAGGGTGACAAAAAAAAACCTTTTCTAGTTTTTATACCTTTTCGGTAAATATTTTGTTGCAAAGCAAATAATTAAATGGCTGCCCAATAAATTACTTCCCATTAAAATCAATCAACAAGGCCTAATAGTAATAATGGACTAAAACTTTATACCTAATCTAGAAGCAGTTACTCCATAGTGTTGTATATGTATCTATCATTGTATTTAGACGTCGTTTCTGCGATGTATCAGATGAAATCAAGCGAAATATTGAGTTAGATCGGCCCGGTGCACACAGGCGCTGCGTTCACCTAACACCCTGTATAATATAAATCGAGCACGCTTACCGCGGATTATGTGTAAATCATGCGCGATATTGAGTTAGGTACATACATACATACTCTATTGCGACACACGGACGGCGTGGTCAGCAAACATGACATTTTAAATTAATTTCTTTCAATTGGTTTTATTCGTTTGAGGGAAATATTGTCATTTAACATACTACCGTACATATTGTAACACTGTTGCCCGCGACTTCTTCTACGGTTACTTTGATTTTTTAACTATCCCACAGGCACCCTTTATTTTTTCGGAATAAAAAGTATCCAAGATGTTGACCAGGGATATAAGGTATCACCATGCAAAATTTCATTGAAATCGGTCCAGCCATTTCGGAGATATGCCCGCACAAACAGACAAATAGACGAACAGCCAAACAGACAGAGAAACAGAATATTTTTTTTTATATTTCCCTTTTTTTACATGACTGACTTGATTTTTATAAGTACAGACATTCGATCTCTACAGTTTTATTATATGTAAAGCTTATGACATTATCACACCTGTATTATGAAAGGCGTATGTAGGTGACAAGGGAAGCCCCCACATTTCGCTTTGACGTTCAAAGAATGTTTTCTATTAAAAAACATATAGTTTACATAAAATGAGGATACTAACATGTTACATAAAAATGTGGCTTATCCTTAAATTGAACCGGTTATGAAGTGGTTGCTCACACAAGTGTTTTTCCCTGACTCCATTATTTTACGGTTGATTTTTTCCCCCACAACTTCACTTACAATGTCTCGATACTTCACTATTAAGTTTTAAGCTAGGGCTTTCCAATTAGGAAAAACACGAGATAAACCTCTTAACGTGTTTTTCTTGTAAACGTAGAAACTCGATATTAGAGCTTTATCTCAAGATATCTAAAGTTTAAACCAATAACAGGACAATACATTGAAAATATAGTAACTAACAAACTTGTGAGCTACCATAATTGCCGAAGGCTCCTTAACAGTGCGAACTAGAACAAGAACGATTTATGCTCCAAATAACATAAATGCTCCTTAATCAGAGGCTACTATTTCAGACTAAATAGAAAATAGAGTCAATCTGAAGTTATAATAAAAATTTCAGCAGTTGGTGGAACTCGCCGCACATATATAAATCTTTGAATGTTTGTATGCGAGGGCTGTGTGCCTGCAGCAGCGGGAGCGGGCGGGATAATTTTGTTACTAGTAAACACAGTGAAGAATTAAGTTTCTTGCTCGGTTCATAAAGAACATTGTTATTTAACCCCTTTTCTTTGGTGGGATAAGCAGTGATTACAGCTCTCAACTCGCTACGATTCAAGCACACACTTTGTGCTTCTTCTATGCTTCCTACATGGCTTTTTGTTGCAGGTACAATTATCCCGACGCTGTTAAAAACATCCTTAATTCTGATTAGGGCATTCACATTCGATATGTTTTGATATGTTACACTTTTCTATTTATTTTTGTCTTAAATGTCCGCGATTGGGCCACAGTACTTGATAGGTAGGATTCGTAACAAAGAAGACTTGATTCCAATAAGAGTTTTACACGCCACCACTCGCACCACACCCAAAGTATAGACGCTAATATACCATCGCGAACTTAGAATTACCTTAGAGCTTAGCGAGACTTAACGCACGCGAGTAATGTGCCCTGATTTCATCCAATTTAAAGTTCGGCGAGCCAGTAACGGGAGAGGCAAGTTTTTAATTCTATTTGGGCGTAGTTGAGCCCGCGAATGCAGCGGTATCGGCTGACGCCTCGCTACCTCCGCCGCCAGTTTATCTGGCTGAAGCAGTAGAATTCTGCATTTGATTTGTTTTATTTACTTTTTGGCTGATATTCGATAATATTAGGTATATACCTATGAAATTGGTGTTTTGTATGGAGATTTTGAGGATGTCTGCATTTAACATACTAACATTTTATCACTTTTTTCTTCACAACGACAAATCCAGAGATTATAATATTTGGCATGTATCATTAGACAAGCTTTAGCAATATGTGTGTGAACACGCTTGATAAAAATTATTCATCGTTTTTATGTTAATGCAAATCAAATGATGTATTCGGGAGGCAGTTAAAAATAATTGTCTTTGTGTCTAATTTTAACACAATTAAACTTACAAAAAATCATCAAATTAAATAATACGAGCTCAAATATATGGTCTATTTTTAGAAGAGACAATTATTTTATAAGAATGTTCTGAAACTTAATAGGTACGGACAAATTGCTAAGACAGAACAAAAACACCAATTTCATAGGTAAGGGCCCAATATTCTGTTTTAGAATTCGATACTCCGTCCTTCAAGTTTCAGAATACTATTTTTTCTTATTTAATTTTTTGACAAAGAAAATGGATTAAAAAATGAGACGTCTGAAAATATGGGAAGCTTCATAGATGTATTAAAAATCTTTGGGGGAGCTCCTCCTTGTTGCAAAGATGAATCTTTCTACTACAGATAGTTCATTGTAGCTATAGACATTGCACTATTAATGAGAAAACGTTCAAATCAACACTGCAGTGAACTGAGTACTGTGACTTGACTTTACAGCTTGCTACATGTTGACAAGGAGAAGTTGCGAACAGATGCAATGCTTACAGACCTGACATACCTATGAAATTGTTGTTTTGTATGGAGATTTTGGGGAATTCTGCATTTTCCATACTCAAAATTTTTCAGTTTTCTTTACAACGACAAATCCAAAGATAATAATATTTGGCATCTATCATTAGACAAGCTTTAGTAATATGTGTAATATCACACTTCATAAAAATTATTTATCGTTTTTAAGTGATTGCAAATAAAATGATGTATTCGGGGGAACACAACAATGTTTATAACATTGTTATTAGTGCGACAGATTTAGACAAGACGATGGTAGTTAGCCAGGTGCTAGGCTACCACCAACCAAACCGAGTAGAAATATTTCTGCCTTCATGGGGAAACGAACCTCCTCCCGATCAGCACCCGGTGGTTTCAACCACTAGCTCAGGGGGGCGTTAAAAAGTATTTATTAAGTGTGTATATATTTCTATTACATGAATATTTAACAAACAAGCAAAAAATCACAGTAAAAAATAGTTATAGCGGCGACGGGCTCACCACCTGTCACGCTGAGTGCAGTCACTGCATGGTGAAGCGCGGGCTATGGCAGTGGAACGCTTTTGCGGTGCTTTTACCTAGTCTCTTACTAGAATAGTATAAATGTATGTATGTAAAAATAGTTAGCGCAAAATGCCTATTCGACGGCCTTAGTAATGAGTCTGGTAATTCGTCTGTTATTATCATAAAACTACTGAGTAACGTCTAAACCAGGCCCGGTATAACTTGATAAGCCGTCGCTAAGCCCTTAATCCCCCAGTTAAGCCCGCGGAAGCTTTACTCAAATTATGCGTTTCAGAGCTTTTGTTCCGCGCGCGTTTTTAATATCACTCGGTAATCTGCTCTTTGTTTTGTTAAGTTTTTTAATAAATAAATTAAATGTAATTGGAGATTTATTTATTAAGGCAACATCGGTCTTTCCGTGGAGAGTGCTCGAAGCTTTTTGAACCTTTCCTACCCTTTTTATTAAGGAGCCCCCGTGCCTCTTTGATATCACGATCAAAGAAGCTTACCTGGTATTTCTTACGTCCAGAACACACGTTTCCCTATTGGTAGACGTATTCCCTACAAGGTTTGAAAAAACACCTTGGGAGAGAGTAAAAAAATCAGATCTACCATGCGGTAGATCTGCTTTCCTTCTGTTGTCCAAATTATCTTTAATTTTATGTACCATTTTAAGACATTGCTATGTTACGCATTTAATCAGCGGAAAAAGGAATGGTATGTCAAATATTAAATCAAATTTTGGTCACCCGTCCAATAACCAACCACACTAAAACTTGCTTTGTCGAAACCAAAGCGTCAAAAATTACATTCGTAAAGTACAAAGTTCCCCGAAAGAACTTTATTCCCGCGCAATCTTTTAATCTGCCAATATTTTACAGCTTAACCAAGGGACCTTTTGGCGCAACCTCTCCATGTTCCATTTGAGCATTTTTATTACATATTTTCTTTTCACCGTAAACAAAAATTGTGAGGGCACGCACGCCGTCGGGAGCCCTTAAATTTTACGAGCGACGTTGCGGGTTCGATTCTAGAGGTAGAGATTTAAAATTATAGCTGCATTGCTATGTATTGTAATTTTATGTATATTCACTTGACTAGGGATTATGATGACACAAGAGGAAAGTATATGTATTCTTTATCATTAGAAAATTCTCTTTTTATTTGATCAATAAGGTAGTTAATTTAGGTATTCACATTCAAAGTCGGGAAATATTGAAAGAAAGAAAAAAGAAAAATGTTTATTTGGTAACAATAAAAAATACATAACATCACAAAATAAATAGGTTTACACGTTACAAAATGCCTAATTGCCAAATTGGTCTCCAGTCAGCATGTGTCGAGGCATTAGCCGCGACGCTGGTCTTCCGTGGATGCAACGTCACGCTAGAACAGTTGCTGGATTCTTCCCCGTTTACAAAAAAATGAGGGTCTGGAAACTGGAAGTAGACTATTCTATGTAGGAATATTCCTGCTTAGTACGGCACGACTACGCGTATAACATAGATCTACGTTTTATATACTATGATTATATATAGATATAATGCATTGTATATTTTTTTGATGTACTGACACTTTTTGTAAATAACATTGGCCGTGGAAAAACCTGGGGTTTCCCAAAACATACAGGTAAATACTTTGTCCTTCAATGTGTTTAAATGTATACTGTATGAATATTGAGATAGAGTTAATTATTCATGAGCAGTGATTTTTATTGCAATGATCTTCCGCAGCATATGCAAAAGCTATTTAAATTAGCTTTGACCCAGCTAATTGCCAATCAACGTGTGTGGTGTGATTGTGGATGGGTGTCCGGGGGGTGGGCCCACCTGTGGGTGACAGTTGTCACTTACACTCGTTTCCGCGCGATTTTAGACTATTGGCAACAGTTGTACTTATGCACTTTTGTTCACATAAGGTGATTTATGCTTCAGCACCATTTCATACTATCATAGTTAATATAAAGTACAGATAATCAATATTACACTACGATAATTTTGTAGTTCCTTGGATTTATATACCTGTGTGTTTGTCATCATCATTGCCCTTTAATCCACTTTAGGCAGCGTGAGGTGATCAGACGCAATGCCAATGATCTCTTCCTAGATGATCAGAAAACTAGTTTTGTTTGTGTTGTGCTATTAATTATTTTGCAAAAAGGGGAACGTTTCCATTCGCCAGCAGCGCCATTTGTTCAACTTTACTCATTTCTTATATTTTACACCATCTATTTTATTTATATTCCTTATTTAAGCTTACTCCTCCAACTATATGGATGCATTGTGCCTGATTGATTACAAACATCCGGAAAAACAAAATTTCCCGTTAATACCAGGATAGTGAGTTCCCGATATTGAACATCGCGTCGCTGTTACTGTAATCAGTCATGAATAAAATACGCATCGGAGCTGTTCCAGCGGACTGCGACAAATACTCGAGTATCACGTGATTTAAATGTTAAATGAACATCGCCGTTTGTAAACAAGATGTCATACGTTTGTGGCACGGAGCGCACGGTGCGACGGTTTAACATTATTACTGTTTATTCTACTTTGTGATGACACTTTTGTGTTAGTGACTTCTCTTTAAAGTTGGACTTGGCCATTATAGGAATCGCTTTGGTCTAATGTTATTCAAATTTTAAATTTTTTGTCTGGTGGACATGATATACATAACATTTCTCCTGTATCCTTGAAGGTATACGCCAAAACTCCCGTTTGTCTTCATACCGGGTTTTTTTTAGCTCTCATGAAAGGCTGTAGCAATCTACAGTGCACAGTCTGCAAGTAGTTTCATCTCTGTGTTTTTCTTCACCTGGAAAATATATTCACACAAACGTATTGGCTGGATGGATTTTCTTTCTAGTTTAAGTTATTAATCTTGCTTACAACAGGTCGCTCGCCACCGCACTGTGCGTTCGAATGGGGGCACCTAACTGCACTATTTGTCATCTGAAACACGTTGCGATTGCCCCATGTACTCCTTGATCTATGTTCAGAAGGATTACGGGTCTGGTTATACACGTGAAATTGCTACGTCGTTGATCAACTATTGTGCCAGTTAGCTGTGTTCTCTTGTAAAATCATTGTCTCTGTTTGGGCGCCAATGCTTATACTGGCGCACAACGTGGGTCTATTAAATTACTTTTCAACTTGAATAGTTTTAAATTGAGTAAATCTTTTACAATAATAAATGGCTCGCTAACATCAACCGGTAGTATAGCCAAACAATTAATTAAACTCAATCGATCTGGTGCCGGGTAATCGCAGTCCGATGTTATCCGGTAATCCAGGTCGGCCCGCGTCTGCCGGCCGTGTGACGGACGTGGTTGATTACGGAGAAAGTAACCAAATGTGGTTTGCCTGCTGTATTTCAGTTTCAACTCATAAATATTTTAAAATTGAGTTTTCAATGATATTGAATTATGTTAATCGGATTCAATGGCATATTGATATTGCATACAATTCGTGTTAATTAGCCTCATAACTTAATGTTATTGATGTTATTGAAATAAACGAATTATTAATACCAAAGAGATAGATCGAGAACAAATGTTGGTCACACAAAAAATACATGGTTCTAGAAATATTTGATGTAACCACGACAAAGCCTAGGGCTGGCAAAACTATTGTTCCAACTGAAACAAAATCAACACGTGGCTAAAGAAACACGCCCAAAGGTGTATTTTGTCAAAGAAAACAGAGTGTCTCTTTGTGGGTAGCCTGTGTTCCGCTAACTGCAAATGCCTTTGAGATGACGTCTATCTTTCCCAGATAACTCTTTGTTTTCTGTGAATTCGCATGTTTTATTTATGGAGCTTTGTGAAGCGTTGAGATACGATAGACTTATTTCCCTAGAAACTGTATTTTTAAATCCTTCAGGGCAACCTGAAATTTTTGGACTAAATTGTTGATGTGCTGATTTTAGGGTACCTACTGTTTAATGTCATGTCTCTAGTATGACTGTAGTTCAACAGGTATTTTTATATGATGAAACAGGTGACGGTTAAGTCTACACCAATCACGTAGGAAAAATTTACCAGTTGATATCAGAGTCTGAGTAGTTCAAGGCCACAAATAGTCAATTTGAAAACTGATTCAGACCAGAAAAGTAATTTAATACAGGGTATTGAAATGTGATCCGAAATACATAAACATGTCAATACCATAATACAATTACTGAACCGATATGGATATGGCTAATCCAAAGGGTTCCTAATATATCAGTAGGGGTGATCTCTATGTAAATGGGGGGTCAAACGTCTATATTGCTCCCATCAATAACAGATTCCTGTCTGCGTTGATCCAATTACGGGAGTTTATCAAATCCTGCATGCCGTACGGGTGAGTGACGAGGGAGAAATAGTTAAAACTTTCAACCTTTAGCTGCCAAATAAAATGAATTGAATTTTTTTTAAGGATCGTAAAATTCAAGCAATTTTTGTAGTAGCTAATAATGGGATGGGTACCCGCTTTTTTTTTACAGTACAGAATTATTTTGGTAAAGAAGCATTAGCTGCTTCTTTCATTAATAGACATGTTAGACTGTTTTTGTAACGTGTCGAATAATCTGAATATTATATATAAAAGTTGAAATAAAGACGCTTAACATACCCAATATAAAGATCTAGAAAACACCATTACTCGATTTTGACGAAACCATATAAAAAAGCTTTCATACCACAAATCGAAGTCGACGCATGCTCGTTTCTTCATATAAAAATATTTTATTGCAAATCATAAACCCTAACCTGCATAGGAATTGATCCTGAGCCCGCGCTCGTAAACCTCTTTATTACGAGGTGGGGTAATGAGCAACGTGATCCTGGGCGCTGGGGGCAGATTTACAGGTCTGGACACACTTAAGGTTGTGTGCCTCTTTGCCAACTATCGGCGCCTGTAGCAATTTAATGCAGCCACTAATGTCTATTCTTTCCAGTAAGATGGTTCCTGGTGACAGCTGTCAAATTTATATTAATTTTGAGTCCTGACAACAGGAACTCTTCAACCGCCTCTCTGGTCTAGTGGTTGACACCACCGGGTGTAGACCGGGAGGTCCGGGGTTCGATTCCCTACGGGGGCAGGGGTTTTTTTGCTCGGTTTGGTTGGTGGTAGGGCTTCTAAGCCCGCCTAGCCAGAGCTACCACCGTCTTACCTTAATATGTCGCTATAATAACAATGTTATAAGAATTGTTGTGTTCCGCAGCAATCAGAGGTAAGATAGCCAGTTCCTCAGTTGTTGAGGATTACAGGTGAAGCTCGCTTCCACCTTTGGCCTTATCGTCACTTACCATCGGGTGAGATGAAGGCCAAGAGCTTACCTGTCATATTAAAATGAAACTCACTAGGCGTAGTGATTCGCATTGGTTTTGATTTTACACTTGAAAGCAAAGCATCTTTCACCAGTTTCTGATCAAAATGTGCCCGTCAGTCCAATGCCACCTAACGTTCACCAAACCTTATGTTATATCGATGACTTTTCTCCACTTGCATATCTCTATAACTCCGATTCAACAATGCAGAACTTCGAGCATTCTTTTGTCCATTGCCTTTCGGGTGACTTTGATTATTTTATTACATGCATACAGCATGTAATAAAATAACGTTCCGTAATAAAATTCACGTTCCTTTTAAATTCACTGAAGATTGTTAAATGTTCAAATCAGTAAATGACTCGAAACCATCTGAAAGTGAGCAGTTCAGTAGATGAGTCCAAATGCGAAGGTAGCTCAGCAAAGAATTGAAATGTAGATCTACGGCCTCCTTGCTGGGTATTATATTGTTTTGTTATGGTTTTTCCTGTTTCATTTAATATCAAAGTTTACTCATTACCATTTCTATTAATAACATAATTATATTCTACAAAAACATAGTCCAGTATTACAAGACATATTATCATCGTTGCAGTCCCTGTATTAAGTTACAAGCCATTACCCGCCGAGCGCACTCTTTACACTAACGGCGTCCCGTACATTCGTATAATTTTCATCAGTCCTCGGGCATTGCAAGAATTTCTTGCACATTACTTATATTACCCTTGGCTTGAACCATGCATGTTACTATTATTAAAGTCGTTTTAGGTATCTGTATTATTTTGTAAGTAAAAGCTGTTGACTAACAGGTAGTTTACTTCGAAACTCCGAAATCATATCATCGATATAGTTATATTGTGTTTTGTGAACCTACAATGATTTTGTGTGTATTTATACATACATACAATCACCCCTCTTTCCCGGTGGGGTAGGCAGAGATTACAGATTTTCATTGGCTAAGATTGGCTACGATCCTTGCACACACCTCTCGCATCATACATACATGCGCTTCGGTTTAAGGAGGATTTGCCCTGGTCCTTCCTAAGAACGTCCCCGATTTATGATCGTGTGGATAAATTATGTATATTTTTGTGGCCATAGTAATATATGTGCCCCAATTAGAATTCGGAACAAGGCAGGAAAAAGAGTAACAGAAACCACCCGACCTCTTGCATATGTAACAACATAGTGCCATTCTACTAGCCTTCAAACTACACCCGCCTTCATAACCTTAGAAGCATATTGTCGACATCATAATCTCCCATATAAACGGGTAAACAAGACTCCGCAGTGTACTCTGTTCCCGATCCCCAGCAATTTAAACTTGCGCAGTCCTCGGGGATTAGCGCGTCCGCGCAGTCCATACCCCGGCATCCCGGAGAACATTGGAAACAATCGCAATATAATAATATCTGGAATGTGTATTATGGAAAGGGAAAGACATGCTGGTGTTTATAATTACCTATATACCCAAATATCTAAAATTACATGTTAACCTCTTGTAAACGAACGCCACCGTTCGCGAACAATATCTTTTCTACAATGAAATGTCAATAGGTTACCACCACAATTTGTAAAAGTTTAGTCAGTAACGATTTTTATGGGTGCCGTTCGGTTCCTAAAATTTTAGTACAAATATTACATGGTCAAACCGTATTGGCCTTAACTTAATACGATAATTATAATTTCGCCTAACCATTGCTTTGCCACCATTATTAGTTAGTTTAAGAAAACTCCTTATTTTAGATTCCGTACCCCGACAAAACGCCGCAACAAAAACGCCGCACGAAAAAACAGCGTTGACAAAACGCCGCAAGACAAAAGGTCGCAAATCGAAAGGGCCGCAGACAAAATAACGCGCACAAAAACTTCGCATACAAAAACGCCGCATATTTGATGAATGTTCCCTATTTTTTATTTCCGTTACAATTGTTAAAAACGTGGATTTTCAAAAGTTAATTTTTTGTACCAATTTAAATAATTTAATTTGTTTGTCTGTCTTGGCAAATCGAACGGGATGACCGGGGGTGTGCATTTCGATTATTGTTTGATTATTGGTAGGTTCAGGTTATTTTTTTTTTATGACCAAGCAGAGTGGACTTTCTAACACTGCGGCTAGATAGCGCTCAGCCTAATGGATAAATGGCAAGTCTGCGGCGTTTTTGTATGCGTTATTTTTGCTGCGGTGTTTTTTAGTGCGGCGTTATGTTATGCGGCATTTTGTCTACGGTGTTTTTGTGTGCGGCGTTTTTGCTGCGGCGTTTTGTCGGGGAACCTTTAGATTCTATAATGTGAAATACTCTAAAATATATTGGCATAACGTTATAATGGCATTACGACGATTTCCCTTATTAATTCAAAAGCACAAATTTTGACTTATATAAAAATAAATGTGCCAAATATTTTCTTAGAACAAAACAATTTTATTGAAAAAATAAACTGACAGAAGCGAACTCCACGTAGTCTTGTCTGCCCTACCCCTGGAGTGTAATTGTAACCCGGTCGAACCCGAAGTGAAAGTGAATTCTTTTAAATCTCTAGCAGATGCTGTGGTATCGTCGTATCATATAGTGAAATAAATATTTAAGCTTATATTGGGTCCTTACCTATGAAATTGGTGTTTTTTTTCTCTCTTAGTATTTTGTATGTAACTATTAAGATTCAGAGTAATTTGCTTTTTTTCAGGACGCTCGACTATTCTTTATCCATTTTCTTTATACTTGGCAAGCAGTACACCTAAGGCAGAGTTACAAATATTGGGTCCAAATCTATGAAATTGGTGTTTTTCTCCTCTCTTAGTATTTTGTTCGTAACTATTTAGATTCAGAGTATTCCTAAAAAACAATTACCTCGTCTAAAAATAGACCATATTTTTGAGCTCTTTTGATTTGTTTTGATAATTTCTTGTAAGTTTAATTGTGTTAAAATTGGACACGGAGACAACTCTTTTTAAGTGCCTCCCGAATACATCATTTTATTCGCATTCACTTAAAAACGATAAATAATTTTTATGAAGTGTGATATTACACATATTACTAAATCTTGTCTAATGATAGATGCCAAATATTATTATCTTTGGATTTGTCGTTGTGAAGAAAACTGAAAAAATTTTAGTATGGAAAATGCAGAATTCCCCAAAATCTCTATACAAAACACCAATTTCATAGGTAAGGACCTAATAGTTTACGATTCTATATACAATCCCCTAAGTTAGCAACAATCAACGTAAACAATGCAATGCAAGTCATGATCCGTAGTATCCGCCTCCACGGACCGTCTTGTCAATAAGCAAGTCTCCAACTTTGCATAGAACTTGGTTTGTGCACAACTGTCTGGAATCGAGTGCTATTGCAGGAGTCAGTGGGATAGATGCTAATTCAGGATATTGAGTCGACGCCATGCAGGATCCGTTCTGCTTAGGGAGCGAAGACGAGCTAAACAATTTAGGTCTATTGCTTGTTATGACGTTGGACACTAACAAAGTATTATTACATACCCCAGCACAATTACTCAACGATGGCGAATAACCTTTGGATTGCGAATAAACTATTAACACCTTTATCATAAAAAACTATTTTAGTTTTAACGAAGTCACTTACTATGGTTAAGGACTTGCTTAGAAACTTAAACAACGTTTATGAATAAGGCTGTAAGTATTGATATATATTTTTACTTTTTGTTAATCTGTTGTTTTCGAAATTCTCAAACTATCCTTGGTTGTACAGTAGGACTAAAAAAGGTCCCCGTGAAGTTCATATTTACTTGAATGAGGTAATGTACATTAAGAAAGTGGTAGATTCACTTATTCATAAATTGACGTTTTTAAGTGTTTGTATATCAAGCCTATAAAATAAAGATATTTTTGATTTTGATTTTGAAATTTAATAGCTTGAAAGCAGAATCTCCTACTGCAATCATATTAACATACTTTCTGGTCGCTCAGTTGCAGCAATAAATTGTGTCTAATTTTTAATTAAATAGGAGTTTTTTTATAATGTAGATATGGTATAAATGCATCATACCCGCAAGCCAGGTCAGGAGGTCGTGGGCCGCGCACTCGCCGTCAAAACAAACTTTAATTGTGGACTTCTAACCAGATTCCGTGCGCGCCGCCACTAGTCGCATAACTTAGGCCGTTTTAATTGCATTTTGAATCAAAAATGCACAGTCTCACTACCTTACACAGACGAGTCTTTTGTACGAGTATACCATGTTCTAAAACTCTGACTGATATTGTAGATGATATTATATTTAGTACCTACCTAAATTAGAGGTGAGATAATTCATTAACAATATACAACACTAAGGCCCAATTGCACGATCGAGAGTTAGCGCCTAATCCAGGGTTTGCCCATATATTTGCCCCAGGGTTAGGTCCTAACTCTCGACCGCGCAATTGGGCCTTAAGGTCTTTAATTTTAAACTGAGTGATTTTTATTATTAAAATTTGGAGGCATATCGATTTTATATTAATTCATTTGACATTTCGAGTCTTAGTTGTAAATTATTGCAATGTTTTTTATCTCATAATCATCATTAAAATTTCTTAAATCTTAACATTTTTGAATTGTAATTTTCTTATACCTTCATTATCTACAACCTATGCCCGTCTACTGCCAGACATAGGTCTCCCCTAATGCACGCCACCGCCCTCGATCTTCGGTCGTTCTCATCCAGCCCACTCCACCACCAGACCAGTCAACCTCCGAAAATCGTCTTCCCATCTTGTCACAGGGGTCCCACATTACGTTTGTCAAGTCGCGGTCTCCACTCGAGAACTTTTCGACTCCAACGGTCATCAGTTTTACGGCTAAAGTGACTTGTATCACTTATATCTTAAAATTTTTTAATTATAAATATTTATAGCCTTAATTTTGAAAACACCCTGTTCAGTATTCAGAAGTGCAATACTCGTACCTAGACTATTAAGCTCCAGTATTTTCTTCCTCGGTCCACTGACATGATCTGCAGCTAACTTCATCTATAAAGACAACACAATTTGCGGTCCGCCGCCCGCGCCGCCCGCGCCGCGTTGGACGTGCCGATAGAATTATTACTTCTCGGAGTTCATCCGGCCACAAACAATAATGTCACATCGCGCAACTAATTCTTAACTTGTTCCTGGGCAAGGGTGATCCAACCACCGTTTATTGATAGCAGTGTGTCAAGGTGGCAATAATTTGCTTTTTTTCAGGACGCTCGACTATTCTTTATCCATTTTCTTTATACTTGGCGAGCAGTGCACCTAAGGCAGAGTTACAAATATTGGGTCCTTACCTATGAAATTGGTGTTTTTCTCCTCTCTTAGTATTTTGTTCGTAACTATTAATATTCAGAGTATGCCTAAAAATATTTACCTCGTCTAATAATAGACTATATTTTTGAGCTCTTTTGATTTGTTTTGATAATTTGTTGTAAGTTTATTTGTGTTAAAATTGGACACGGAGACAACTCTAAGTGCCTCCCGAATACATCATTTTATTTGCATTCACTTAAAAACGATAAATAATTTTTATGAAGTGTGATATTACACATATTACTAAAGCTTGTCTAATGATAGATGCCAAATATTATTATCTTTGGATTTGTTGTTGTGAAGAAAACTGAAAAAATTTTAGTATGGAAAATGCAGAATTCCCCAAAATCTCCATACAAAACGACTATTTCATAGGTAAAGACCTATTACTTTGAATAAATGTGTCAAAACTATACAATAGCAATATCTTCCAAATTACAAAGTTCGTAAATTAAAGAAAAAACCAAATAAGGAAGAAAAGTAAAGCGCGATCTTGCAACTTATTTGTAATTGTATATTACTAGTATAACGGCATTGCCTAACATAATATTAATAATGTGTTGATTAAAATCTACCTATTCAACTTATATTCCCAGGACCAATTAAGAGCGTTTACGCGGCGTGGGTTTTCATACAAACTGACAAGTCAATAATCATGGAAACTACTAAACCGATTTTAATTAAACTCGGTACTCATATGCTATATATCAAGGTCTAAAAAGTTAGTTAAGAACATTTTCGAAAAAGTGTTTAGAGAGACAGAGAGAGACATTTTTTAGTTTCCATACAATCTTATAATTATGTATAACTGCTCACCTAAAGAATGTTTCAAAAATGTTCTTAACTAACTTTTTAGACCTTGATATGTAGCATATGAATACCAAGTTTCATCTATATCGGTTTTGTAGTTTCCATGATTATTGACTTGTCAGTTTGTATGAAAGCCCGCGCCGCGTAAACGCTCTTAAGTAAAAAAACATTTGTTGTTTCGCACACTAATGAATTCCTCGCGGGAACCCTAATAGTGGTATCACCGTAACCAGAAGACGAAGTTAGCGCCAGAAATAATATGAGTTCCACCGCTGACGGCGGCGCAGCGCACGTGCGCCAACTTGGGCGGCGGCGGCGGCCTTACATTGATGAAGGTGATTTTAACTTGAACGAGGAATCCATTTCATTTTATTGAATTTTTCTTTCATCTCGTATTAAGTACTTAGTCTGCTCACAATCCTGATATGTACAAAATATTTAATAATATTGTATTTCGTTTCTTTATTTTCTGAATGAAATAGTTCTGCAGTGTCGACTGTGTTCTAATAAATCTTCATTATAAATTAAATGATTAAGACAGGAGGGTACGAAACATGGATAGGTACAAAATTTTTTGCCAATATGTTAAAAGTAGCTATCTTAAATTCCAAGATACGCACTTAATTTTACAACTCAGCCGCTTTTTTGGCTTATAAACTCTATACTGGTCATCAGGGACTAATTTAATCAAGATATTGCCACAGTATTATACATTTTTGCAGTAGGGCTGCTTTAGAAAAATTCGTATATGCCTCCGAGAAATTTTTTCCATGATATGCCGACAAACGCGTATCATTAATAGCGGTTGCATTGTGCGTACCCGGTGCATGGTTATTTCGCTCCCGACACAGCCAGCTATTAGATGAAGGATAAAGTCGTAATAATTATAGTTTAGTTTCAGTTTAAAAAACGTTTTTCAGTCTAATACGTTAAAACTCTATGTGAAATTATTTGAGAAGAATGGAAATGGATGGTGAGCTTACGAATTATTCAGAAGAATGTATGAGGACATAATATTTTAGTGATCACACTTAAACTGGCAGAAGGAGGATAGCTATCTTTAAAACTCTGCGACGCATATAAAAGTAAGGATTGTCCGTAAACTTTTACAAGATTTTACAAATGTGCTAGTGCTGCTGTGCCTTACAGCGACCTTAAAGGCTGTGATCCGTTCCTTACCAACTGGATTACTGGTTAATCTGTGGTATCGCGATTGTCAAATCTCTGTAATCTCACCACATAACGAGCGTGCCGGGACCTGGCCAATCGCGGCTTGTTCACTTTGTTTTGTACCACTTTGTGTGCCAATAAAACCTAACTCAATCGCCTGCAATTTTCAAATTGTGTGTGCTAATTGAATTTTCTTTTTTTCCAGGTAATTTATCTACATTTTACAGATTCTACATTCTGAAACACGTCACGGACAGTCTAATTTTTAAAGTCAACGGATGAATTGGAAGGTAAGTAAGTGTATTGGCATTCGATTAGTTTTTCGATGTCTCGAGTAAATTCTCTCTGGAGCGAAATCGACCACATTTCGATTTATTCGGGTGTAGTAACCAAAAATGCTGTAGCTGTCAAATGTTTACACAGCCAAAAATCCGCCTTGTACGCAGGATTCCGTCATGACAGTTGTTTCAACCAATGAAATTGCATTTATTTATTTATATATAATTCATTGTACATACAAAATTACATATAGACATAAAACAGACAACTTTACCAAATTTAACTATGTTGTACCTCTTCCTAAATAATAGATACCTCTGATTAAATATTGTATAGCGTAGACTTCACTATTGACTTTCAACAAAAATCATCGATTGTTTTGTTTCATTCATCAATATCACGCACTTTCACAATGTTTATTGGACCGAGTGATGTTCTACCTGATCGGACTTTACACCAAAGCCACCTCAAAAAAGTTACGGTAATAAAGAAAAAAAAATACAAGCCAAGTTGTCGCTCAGTCACAATATTTATTTTAAGCATGCCAATGCCACTGACGGCAGTTGAATCGATTCCGCCGATCTCGCTCGGGAATCGCACTGGAGCCTTTCGATGAAATTAACTTTAGTAATGTTGAACGCACGGTTAGGACTGGGATTTAATTTTAGTATTGGCAGACACGCCGAGATATTTCGTTTTGCATTGAATTCCAGATTAATGTTTTATGTTACATTTGTCTTTCTGAATCGTCGTCTATCTTTTAATAATATTGAGTGGGTCTTTTGACGAGAAAGGATTTCAACAATCACATATAACATCGTCTATTATTTTGACACTATGCATAATGTATCTGATATGCAATTAACAAAATATAAATTAAACCAGTCTCACAAAGGACTAAAATCAAGACGAAATCTTAATGCATTAAACAACTACCTAGCGAAAAAGAAGAAAGTTATCGTTTTTGCATTTCAAAGGAACTGCGAACCCATAACCCTTGCTATCTACAGAGCTCCGATCGAATGACCGTCTGATTGTCCGTGGAGAGCTTTGAGCAATTTACTCGAGCGAACTGAGCAATTTGCAGAGCATACTGAGCGATCTGAGCGACGGACGCGGGCCGAGTACCAAGCGGAGATTAAAAATCCATTTACATATCTTCATCCATCACTCATAAACATACCTAATTCTGGAATATTTATTGCTAATTTGATTTATAATGATTCGTTTAATACTGTGGAAGAAATACAAAAGAGGTCCGTCTCAACAAACGTTTTAGCCATTAAAACTTTACGAGTTACAATAGAGTTTAACATCATTCTATATTGCTTAGTAATTCTGTTAGCGGTAAGAGATAGCGAGTACTTTGTCTAACTTAATATAATTTGTCTTACAATTAATCTAATTTATGCTCGAAGTATCTGTGATAAAGGGGGGGAAAGTTATTTGTGGGTTTCAATCGCGGGACAAACTTCATTTGAAAGCTTAATGTTTATTTTGACTTCTGAGACCTTTCTTCCTTCTTAACCTGTATTCTTCGAACCAAGCTTGCTTATTAAACCATAACGATAGCTCCTCTTATTTGTAATAGCCAACTGTTAAAGATAAAAAATTAAAACTACCAGGCAACATCCAAATATTTGCAGACTTTTGAAACTTTTTTTGTAAGATCTGCTTCTTATACTTTTAAAAGTCAGTGAGGTGTAGTTATATGCGGACAGTACAGGACAGATCGGTATGAATCCACTGGAAAGGCCTATGTTATGTTATGTTATGTATGTCTATAGGCATAGACATAGGCCATAGGTTTATAATCTAATCAAAATAAAATTTGTCTCCACATCGACATTTGAATCAAAACCAAAAATTTTCCATTTTTCAAAGGTTTTTCTCCACGCTATATAATTTGTCCGCGCACAATCGTAACAAAGCGTGGACGCACCGCCAATTTTCCAGCCGACCACCCATCCAATTATGGCGCGTCGCTATGCACTTGTTTTTTGACGGACGGTAATTAGTGCCTTGCAGTCATTTCGGAACTGTTTAATGATTGTGAATGATGATAATATTTCACTCTACAAGGTCGCTGATCTTATTTTATTTGACGTGTAAGTTAATTAAAGACAATAATTTTCGTTGGTTTAAAAGAGCTTCAAATAATTCGTTGAACCTGCCCGCCTCTTCTCATGAAGTATATTATTATGGCACGTCTACTTACTTTTCCCATTTCTGGAAATCGAACTCACCTTTTTGCAAGTACCTCGTTAGATAGTGCGTTAAAGGCAAAAATAAATATTTTCTTTTGATTAAGTACTCCAATAGGTATTTCTGGTACCCTTTGATCCACTCCGTCATAAGTAGGCGCCCTTATGCAAATACTTGGTTGTAAACATCCAATGGGTTAGTACGCCTTTTACGACTTTCCGTGGACCAGGCTCCATTATATGTATGCATAATCTATTACGATGACCCGAGAGACGTTTGATGTATGACGGTATTCAGAAAAATTCAATAGAAAAAACGCTGACGCAAACATTATCCGTTTTATTATTGGCTAAACTTGAGCGGAACTATTTCGGGGGTACATTAACTTGGCACAGGACACTGCCGGGCATAATACAGATTATGGTAAATAATGAGTTTGACAACACACCGGCTTCGTATAAATGGGGAGGAGAGGACTGAAGGCTGGGTTTAGCGATATAATGACAAGTTTCTCGAAACCTTGAGAAAAATTGCGATTCAGGACAGAAAATGATTTTAAATTCCCCAAAAAATATAATTAACCCTCCGTGAACAACGTGGAGCTTAATAGACCCCGGCGACAGAAAATCGTTGTATCTATCTCAAAATTTGTGTGACTTTATTGAGGGTTCCAGTAGCTAGAGTTGAGACGTTGCTTAACCTTTTGGTAACAGTCATTTAGTGTTCGCGTTGCTGATGACGCCAATAGACTTGCTATTGGCGTCTAGTAAAGTGCGTTCGAGTACCACAGACCCCACGTGGTTCGGGACGTCGTGTAAAACCCGAGTAGTGATTTTATAAAAAGTAAAGTAAAAATTTTAGTCATTAAAAATTACTGTTTGGTATTTCTGTCATAAAATATTAAGTTTTAGATTATTTCAGACTGTTTGTGTCTTAAAATAAATAATGAACAAGATGTTTTTTATAAAATTTTGCCCAAATATTCCATGGGGTCCGAGAGACCCCACGTGGTTTGCCGTGTATTTTTTGTCCACATGGTTCACGGAGGGTTAACACTGCATCAAACTGGGAGTCGAACCCATCACGTTTAGCTGACGCAGCTCAGTTCAAATGTGATATAAACTTCGCTGCGTAATCACGTTGTTATTCGGTTCCGCCTATAACCTTTAAACCTTAGACTATGTTATAGTTATTATTGCTTATTTTTTTTATGTTTCATAATTGTTTAGATCCTCAGTAAATCTGGCATTGATGATGCTTTAACGTCACTAAGGCGATGCAGATTTTTGTTTAATTAAATGGTTTGGGGTAATTTGTCCAAGTAAATATTTTTTTATAAAAATCGCATTATATGGATGATAAATTGCCAACAATTCCAAAGAACAAAATATAGGTATTAATTTTCAATAAAGTCTGAATTTCTCATAGAAAATTCCTAATTATAACAAAGTTCTATTCCTTAACCGAGTAAACTTTAACGGCGGAGTTGAATTTTTCATTGGCGTCTGCGGTTAAAGCATCCTGTAAGTTTACCTCGAAAGCTTAAAGGTCTTGCGTATTGTTTGGAAATTGGTATTAGCTGTTTAAAAGAAAATTTTAAATCAATTTAGGTTTTGTTGTGTGCAGTACCTATTGTTTTCAAAGAAATGGTTGGAGTAAGGAAATACTTGAATTCAAACTTGACAAACATTTTATAATTACTCAACACAAATCAAATTTGATTTAGAGTTGGCTTGGACAGTCTCTTTGACTATTGTCTGAGTTGACGGCGATGGAGACTTCTCGTTTTTATCTTAATAAGTTGTTTTGCTATCCCGAGATATATATGTGTATATCTCCTCCCGCTCTTTAAAATATTATAGGTTATAGGTAGGTAGTTACGGGAACACGTGTTGACAAATTCCATTTGTGGATTTTGCGACAAAGTAATGAGTAATTAGTTAGAGTACCCCCCTTTCGGCAATAAAGCGCCTTTTAAATTGGTTTTGCTCGGTACTCTTTTCATCTCATCGCTAACGCAAGTATCGAGCTAGTGCTGCGTAGGTAGTCCTACTGGTAGTGATTATATTCCCATACAAACCAAAATAAAATGTACTAAAAAAATCTCAATAATTATGTTATTTTTATTATTATTTTTATTTCCTTTTTTACATGAGAGAGCAAGTAAAATGATTAAATATGTATTTAGATGTCTTCCTGAGCCGAAATAAACGATATTTTCAATACACGAAAAAATCGCCCCTACTGAGAACAAATAGTAATGTCACATATTTAGCCGTGGAATTTAACACCTATACAATAAATCCACTATATATCACTAATATTCTAAATCGCATCACATATCTGTTCACTCTGGTTTTTTTTTCTATACTTGCTACGCCTTCTCCTTTCCCTTGCAGTGTGTGACCTTTTTGTTTTGGTTCTCCCGTAATTTATTGTCAATTCGGTACTGTACCCGATCTCGGTGCACCGCGTATTATACCGAGCTCGTATTCAGGGAGTGTTAATTTATTGGGAATAATATCTTCGGAATTGGAAATTCATTGAGAATTTATTATAGGTTTTCTGTTACGAATGTGTTAATGTTAAAAGCATATTTTTATAGTAGATCAAATAAAATGTGTTCTTAATTCGATTTCGAATAGACTCAGATACTATCAATCATCATGTAATGTTGTAATGAAGAATCGCAAACTCAGATTCATTTCATGTTCACTGCAGCACTAGTGAGGAATTTTAAAAAATCCACGACTGATAAGTTATAACTGGCTCGCATTTCTGGGGCAGATCTAGTGATATTGACTTGTAAGTACTCATAGGAACACAGACACAACCGTCATTTGATTTGTATTGTGCTTTGCAGACAATAGAATTTATATAAAAAATGGCAACGGGTACAAAGAAGAAAGATAGATAATGTTTTGGTCGGCTTAAAACCACCTGATAATAAATGGAATGACCATCCATTTTAATCTCCATTACCTCGAAATCAACATGGGAATGTCAATAAACTTGCCTCCATATTTCTCCTGGTTGGCAGCCCACCCGAGCTAGCCACAATGCGCCAGAGTAAACAAACCAATTTAACTCTTTCCTCGTCGGACAGCGGCCGCGATCCTTCCTTCAGGTGTCTCGTTACTGGCTGCGGGCCGACTTTTACAACTAAATTCTTAACGACTAGCGAGTTGTGAAAACTGGGGATTGAAAAATATACTTGTTGGATGTTACGTATGTTATATGAGAATGTAATGGTTGTATTCACACACGTTTTGATGACAACTTGTAGCTAATAAAAGCTGCTTTTAGGAAATCGCTTTCGCGAAAATTGTACAGGTTTTTTCGTTTGTTTTTTATGACCGCTAAGCGAAAGATAATAAAATATAGCTTTTGCCTGCGAATCGTAGTAAGTAGCGTGATGTTATCTAGCTTATAACCTTCCTCAGTAAATATGCTATTTAATACTTGCAGAATTTTTCAAATTGGACCCGTTGTTCGTGAGATTAGCGCTTTCAACCAAACAAACTCTTCAGCTCATTAGAGCCATGTGTTAGCGACTCATTAACATAATACTACCAACCCATTTCTTCCCTTGGGTGTCGTAAAAGGCGACATAGAATTGCACAACCATCCAATAAGTAGCTTATAGCCTCGACGGGCTCACCACCTGTCACGCTGAGCTCGTGTGCAGTCACTGCGTGGTGAAGCGCGGACTATGGCAATGGAGTGCTTTTGCGGTCCTATTGCCTAGTCTCTGACTAACCCTTAGGTATAATAGTCGTAATTATATGTATGTATATAAACTCTTCAGCTTTATAGCATTATTATAGATGAATACCTAAGTTACAGAATGAAAAATAAATTCATAATGGTAACAGAGGAATTGTTGTTTTTCCATGGCATTGATTTAAACCGACTACCAGTTAAGAATTTAATTAAACGTTTGCACTGAAAAACTACATATATTTTATGTAATAAATAACCGTTGTGTAAATCAAACGATGGACGAGTTGATGGCAAAATCCGATTCGCGGTATTAGTTTACCAAACGACACTAGTAGTTACTGGATATTCGGGTATACCTACTATTAGGTCCTTACATATGAAATTGGCGTTCTGTATGGAGATTTTGGGGAACTCTGCATTTTCCATACTAACATTTTTTCAGTTTTCTTCACAGCGACAAATCCAATGATAATAATATTTGGCATGTATCATTAGACAAGCTTTAGCTATATGTGTGATATCACAGTTCTTAAAAAATATTTAGCTTTTTAATGTGAATGCAAATCAAATTATGTATTCGAAAGGCACTGAAAAGGAGTTGTCTCCGTGTCCAATTTTAACACAATTAAACTTACAACAAATTATCAAAACAAATCAAAAGAGTTCGAAAATATGGTCTATTTTTAGAGGAGGTAATTATTTTTTAAGAATACTCTGAATCTTAATAGTTACAGACAAAATACTAAGAGAGAAGAAAAACACCAATTTTATAGGTAAGGACCCAATATTTGACAGTGTAACTCAACACGTTCATAGTCCTGATACATTGTTTTTTCTAATTTCGTAAGTCCAGTTCAGTTATTCATGAATACGCGAAAAGGTAGCCCACAAAATACATATTTTTTATTGCTCTCAAGTCCACAAAGTTCTTCAATTATTTTTACAAGTCCAAGCTAATTGTTGGCGACAGACCTTCTTTTATACTTGTTTTTAACCTTTTTGATACTATTTTACCTTTTGACACTATTTTGTATTTTGATAGATTTGTCTTGTTTTTCTGTTATTGTAAGTCAGTTATTGTGTGTCACAGTGGTACAATAAGTAAACGTCGTTGCTACTGTTTGTTGTGCTTTTATTGTGATAAACACAGTTCACTCCTCAACATTGGTCCTTCTCCCGGTAAGTAAAAAACAACCAGATTAAATAATTTTCCTTTTTTTCTTATAAATATTTTTTGAACTTCAAGCTCGTTCCCTTTTAGTTTCGTTTCCTTTTTTTGATGGTACTTACTCGAAGTATGGCAGCAGCACAAAATATGTCGAGCGAACCAGTCCCTCCTTCAGAGGTACCTACCGACGTCAATAGTCCAATATCGCTACCACAAAGCATCGGCAGTGGTTCACAGCGAGGTTCGCATCGCTCATCTAGTTCTATAAAGGCGCAGCGACTCGCAATTAAGGCATTACACGCGCGTCGCATGGCGGACATGGCCGCAGAACGCGAGCGTGTGGCTGCAGAGCGCGAGCGCCTCGTCGCTAATTTAGAACTAGAGGCTGAATTAGATGATACCAGTACACATTCACAATCTTATAAAAGTTCAATAATAGATAAATGGGTCACACAAACTAATACAACTTTGTCTGAGAGACAGATAACGTCAACTCGTCTTGCTCCTGCTCAACAACTACCCACGTCGCCGTACGCCGCGTCGGGCTCCGATGTGCAGCACGTGACCTCACCATGCGCTGATGCTGCTGACGCCAGCACCTCAGCGCCTGAGCACGCGCTCTTCGCCACGGAAGCCCAGCCAGAATCGGAAGTGCGGGGAGTATTCTCTAAGACCGAACGCGAGCGTGTGGTCTCGCCAGGCGTCGTCGCTGATGCAGCTGCGGCGCACGAGCACGCGCCTTTCATCGCGCCGGTCCAGATTTCTCCCGTAATATCGACGTGCAGCAGGCAGTTAGCACCCTATTTAGCGGTCCCTAATGGACATTCCGCTTTTGGCCCAGTTTCAGCAGCTCCGATAAGTAGTAGCCAATATGTACCTTACGTAGCGGTCCCTAATGGACTTTCCGCTCTAGGGCAATCTTCGTATGGCTTCTTCGAGTCACAACCAATTCAGATAACACCTGCGGCGGCGCCTCCGCCTGCGTCTGCAGCTCCGTCTGCGGATGCACCTGCGGTTGCGTCTGTAGCTGCGTCTGCGGTTGTGTGCAACACCACCACAACGGTGAAGATGCATGCTGAAAGGCCAACGTTATCATTTTCTCGTCACGACACTCATACATCGACACACATAATAGGTACACAAAGCGAATTTATGTGTAAACAAAATAAAGATGATCGCTCAAATGTGTTTAACACTTCGCAAGAACGTCAGCCCAGTGATATTATTAAGCTGGCTGAGGTCATAACTGACCTCGCCCGTTCTTCCTGTGGTGCGGCGGCTACCCCAGGTAACCTGGTCAGCTTACCTATGTTTTCGGGTACTCCGCCTACTCATTGGCTTGCGTTTCGATCATCATACCTAAATTCTAAAAATTCATTTTCGGCGACCGAAAACATAGGCCGACTCAAGAGTGCCCTCCGAGGGGCTGCCAGAGAAGCCGTTCTCCCACTCTTGGCTTTTGCTCGAGATGCGGAGGAAATCTTGGCAGCCCTTCAGGAGCAATTTGGGAAACCGGAGCTTTTGATACTTCACATGGTATCGCAAGTGAAGGGCATGCCCAAACTCTCGGCATTGGACGGGGGCAAGGAATTTCACCAGTTAGCTTGTGTGGTGCGCAACTGCGTCCACACCATAAGAATGGTGGGTTATGTGGAGTTCCTCGCCTCCCCAGAGTTGTTGCACAGTGTGCTCCTCAAGTTGACCCCTCTGTTGCGTGAGAAATGGGTTGACTATGCCTTCACACATGCTGCCATTGCGCCTACTAGCTTTAAATTAGAGTTACGGTCATCCTTTCTCACGCACCAGTCGCAGGTCTATTTGAGGTTCGGCAGTGTCGATGACACACGCTATAAGCCCAAAGATAAGACTGACTCGCGTTTTAGAGCCGTAGACAGGGCTCGCGTGCGTGTCATAGGCAAGGCTCACCCTCATGCCACTTCTGGTGTCGATGGCCACGCTGAGGTCAGCGATGACGTTTGTTACGTCATGTGCTCCGGCCCGCCGATTCGAAAGGCACAGGTAACGCCGTCTGTCGCAGCCTCTCCCAGTAACAAACCATCTCCATCTAGCGGAATTTGTCAGTACTGTCAAAAGACTGGTCACAGTGTTGTCAAGTGCGACTCTTTTCTAACTCCGTCGATGGACGAAAGATGGCTCTGGGTTAAGAAATGTAAGGTTTGCCACAGATGTCTTAAGCGAGGTAAGCGTTCTTACAGATCTGGCAAAGGCACCGTCGGTCGTCGGTCCCGTGTTGGTCCGGGACACAAAAAGAATGTACCAACTGCTTTCTTGCCTAGCATGTCGTAAAAGGCGACTAATGGCGTATTGGGTGCTGGGTCTGTGATTGTGTAGGCGATGAGCTAGCCACTTGTCACTACCCTTTCACGATTTGTAATCTGACCAAACCCAATTTTTATAGAGTATTTAAGGCTTAACGCTAGTCTTCCCTCAACCAATCAAGGGAAACTTAGAATTTTGACCTTGATGTTGGGAGAAGACTGCCTAATTCGTTTAAACGGCAGAATTAACGCTGTATTAGACGCCTCCACGCAGGACGCGAACCCTATCATTCTAAACGGTCTTAATCCAATCGTTAGGTTACTGCTAGACCACCACCATCGTAGGTTCGGGCATGGAAACAACGAGACCGTGGTTAACTTCCTGCGTGGTAGGTATTATGTAGTGGCGTTATGCCCAAGCGTCAGGTCTGTCGCTAAACATTGTTTTTTGCAGGGTTAAAAAGCTTCTTCCCCCGCCTGCGCCACAATTCGGTGACCTACCCATTGATAGGTTATCCCATCACCGATGACCTTTCTCGTTTGTCGGTCTCGATTATTTTGGTCCCGTGGAGGTTTCCATTGGGCGCAGACGGGAAAAAGATGGGTTGCCCTATTTACCTGCCTTGCCACCCGAGCCGTACACCTGGAAGTGGTCGGGAGTCTTTCGGCAGCCATCATGGCCCCCAGGCGATTCTTCGCCCGAAGAGGTTGCCCAGTTAAGATCTTCTCGGATAACGGGACGTCCTTCGTCGGTGCAGCCAATCAGCTTAACGAGGTTATCGACTTTGCGGCGACCGAGAAAATTGAATGGGAATTTATCTGCCCTGCGGCGCCTTCAATGAGCGGATCGTAGGAGCGTCTAGTTCGGTCGATCAAAACCGCTCTTTCCGTCACCCTGAAGCAGCAAGCCCCAAGGGAAGAGCCTTGAACTACCTTGCTCTTGGAAGCGGAAGCCGTGGTGAATTCGCGACCTCTCACGCATGTACTAGTTGACCCTGAGACGCTTCAGGCCATCACTCCGATGCATTTTCTCTTGGGTACTCCGTCTTATGAAGCAGTACGCCCTTGCACCGACGCAGACATGTACCGCCGTTTGAATAACAAGAAGGTGCTGCGACTAGCTGAGATATTTTGGGCCAGATGGCTGCGCGAGTATCTGCCAACACTGGTTCCCTGGAAGATCGGATCCACCAGAACACTACTCAAAGTCAGGGACCCTAGCAGACCAAAACCTACCCCGTGGAACCTGGCCTAGAGGTCGAACAGACAAGATATTCTTCGGACCGGACGGAGTAGCTCGGGTGGCTGAGGTGACAACGGCCAAGCCAACGGGCTGCTAAAGAGGCCCTTGTGTAAAGTGGTGCCCTTAATAACTGACCAGGGCACGTAGACGCCTTTCGCTGCCGTTTGCTCGGACTGCTGTCGCCTCCCAAAGATTGGTGCTTTGCACCGGGGCGCGCCATGTTGGCGACAGACCTTCTTTTATACTTGTTTTTAACCTTTTTGATACTATTTTACCTTTTGACACTATTTTGTATTTTGATAGATTTGTCTTGTTTTTCTGTTATTGTAAGTCAGTTATTGTGTGTCACAGTGGTACAATAAGTAAACGTCGTTGCTACTGTTTGTTGTGCTTTTATTGTGATAAACACAGTTCACTCCTCAACACTAATAATTTATGTTCGAAGTTGTGTGAGCCTTGTGACTTGTGACACAGACTTGTGGCCATACGACGGGGTGGACCCATGAGAGCCACTGGACTGTGAACGTGTTAAGCAAAACTATTATTTATGTCAAAAATTTGCATAAATACTTTTTGGTATTAAAACTATTTGTATCTACAAGCTATAAAAATTAAAACGTAAAAAAAGTGTAAAAACAAATGATCAAAATCAATAAATTCACTTTCAAATTGGAGCGAAATATCCTATTGGTTTTCGAGAACATTTAGTTTAATTTAGTACAGACTTATTCAGCTATTTTTAATTTAGTTGCTTTTATTATGTGTTTTTTTTACTGTTGGTTCAGCGATGTACATTCTGATGTATGACTGAGTATATTGACATCCTAGTTCACCCATCACTAGACAAATGTTTGAATTTTTCACACAAAAATTTTGTTAAACCAAAATGTCATCTCGAGATGCCATGAATAATAAAATTTAACTAATAAGTTGAGCCTATTCAATTACTATTCTAAAAACAATTTTATAATAGATATTTACAAAGGAACCATTTCCGTACAAAAGATTTTAATTCAACCACATGTAATTTATCATTTTATCGCCTAGATTTGTTCGGTCTGCCCAATTGTTCCTGTTAGTAACAAAGTTATGAGCGCAAGCCAAGTTAAATTGTCCGAGTCAAGGTAATAATGAGTCCAAAATCAATAGTTTCAGTAATAACATTTGCATATTGAGAGCAGCCTCTCCCGGCTCGCGATTTATTAAAATTTCGATTTTAAATATGGGGTATATTTACTTTTCCCGGAGCGCCGATTGGCTAGTTATTGCATTAAAATGTGATTATTTAAGTTTATTTGCTTCGATTTTGAGTTCGAGCGATTCAACGATTTATTTGAATAATTCGGACTCCGCATTATAAAAGGTCTGTAAAATAATTTAAAATGTCTCAATATTGTATCGGCAACCTTCGCCAGAGCTAGATATATAGCTGTAGAGGTATATGAATGACCACCACGCTGGGCTAGTGCTGAATTAAACTTTATTGACAAGCTTTTTATAAAAAATATGATTTGAAATATGGGGAGAATTATTTATTCAACTTTAACCTCATGCGATATCTACTCCAGCGCATTCACAGTGGTCGCCAACTGATCCGAGCTTTGATTTAAGTTTTCTATTTTAACTAAATATAATAACTGCAACGCGCCGACCTCACGTTACAAATTCGAACGTCGTGTCTTAGACACGTAAAGCACACACTCGCAGATAGCCAATTTAGGCATTAAAATCCTTGTTAGAGTTTTAACAAAAGCTTAATCAATTAATTTCACCCAAAGAATATCCTTAACTCAATTTAAAACTTTACTGACTTTGAAGGATTACCAGAGTTGTAATTTAGTTCATTGAAATTAGCAGAATCGAAGGTCTGAATATTGGCTAGCAAGAAGGGGGGGGACAAGGGCTAAACGAAACCGCTTTGAAAAAACATAATTTATCATAGTACTGTAGCCCAAAGGCAATATCTGCGTTGTGTAAACACTGCCCGCCAATCTTCTTGTAATGTTTTATCTACTACAAGTAGCAAGTAGCTATAATTAATACTTGCCTCTTATCTACCGTTAAGCGGAAAGAGCATTTTTTGTTTGTGTTGAAAAAAATATTACTTAAACTTAAACTTTAGTAAGCTATCTAAGTCAGCAAGCATTCACGCGAAGTAGGAATTAACAGTCATCAACAGTGTAATGGTCCTTCCATGCACATAAACTCAAATTGATGGATATGGTCGGTTTTCTTACAAAAAGTATAATCCTTATAATTGGCCTTAAAAACAGACATTAAGGTGTAACTTTCTCTTGAAATTAATTCTCTTATTCGCCTCAAACAATCGTTAGAAAGTCAATTGTCGCATGTCGCATTATAGCAGTCGAATCTTTTCTATGTAATTTAAAAGTTGTAGATTCCATTAGGTATGCCAATTCATATTATGTTTGAAAATTTTATGCAAACAGATAGGGATCCGTTTTTCATAATATCTGTTGTATAACTAAAAATATAAAAAATTCTAAAGCATTTATTCAGCTGCGTCTTAGAACATGTTTATGAATGACATAAACATTTTACAATATTCCTAAAAGAGTAATCTAGTGTTATCTATCTGAAGTTCAAAGAATTTTCCAACTTGCATCTTAATTTGCCTGCACTATGATCTAGTCTCGTAAACATTGAATTAAATCCCCCCTCTCCCCCTTCAAGTCAATAAGAAAAAGTCGTAAAATCCTTGCATTCATAAAATTCATGTAGTTTAGTATTAGGGTTGACAAAACTCATAACACAAAAGAAATCTTATTATTCCCCTAGGGAGTTTTTTTGAATTACGCTTCAAATACAGTTGTATTTTTTTAAGACTTAGCTAATCTGGGTTAAATTTAGCAGCTTCTGTTATAGATTATAGGTGTTGCCATTGTAAGCGCAATCCGCTTTGCATATCCATTTCTCTGAAGCCCTTATTGTGGCGAGCTTCTCGGAAGTGTCTGCTGTATTTAAAGGGTAAATTCAATATATTAAAATTCTGTACTCCTTTGAAGGTAATTCTAGTGAATCCAGTTCATCGTGCTTAATAAAATGCATTTAATCAAAATTTTTAATTTGAAAAAAAAAAAAAAACGAAAACCGCTTGCAAGTGGTGAGAAAGGTCATTTGGATGCTAATGAGGCGCTGAAAAATGAGGATCAAAAGCAAATTCTATTGCAAAAAAATTCTACGTTAGAACTCTGTTTTAGTGAAAGTTTGTTTCGCTTCCAAGATGTACTCGAGCTCATTTCGAGCCAATTTTTTACTCGAATTGTAATGAATGCAAGTGTCAGCCCTAACACAGAGGGGGTTATTTACATTTTTATGAGAGCGCACCGCAGGACACCTAAATAAAAGCGGCGATGGACGAACAAAACTAAAACATTCTAATTACACTGCACGCCTACTGACGTCCACAAGCGACACCACAATACCTTTATCTAAAGACTACACTATAATATTTATGGGCTTAAGCTATTTTAGACATCGTCTGTTAGGTGTTTAATGATTCCAATCATCCTCCTTGCTTTAGAATGCACGTTAAGCCGTAAGTCTCTGGCGCTTGGCAAAGATTATCACTAGTGATTCAATCGTATTCCCGGATTTTCTGTACATAGTAAGATATCGGGACGATAAACGATTATTTTTAAACACCAGCGGCTATTGAAAAACCTTTCCTTTGACTTTTCATTATGCCACTGATATTTCAGTTTGTTACAGCATTTGGGAATCAGCAAATAATGGTATACGAAGCAAAGCTAAGGGTCTGGAAGTTAGAAATGATTCTCTTCCGAATTGGCTCAGGTCTCTCTGGTCGTGTAAAGAACTTCCAAACTACCATAACAAGCTCTTCAAGAGACTTTCATGAAACTTTTGAATTCTTTAAGGGCGAAAAAACTTACAGTAACTTACCATGACTACTTTTATGTAAACACTATTCCGTAAATACGCGACGGAAGTTCCATATGATTACTACTCGGCACGAGTTCGGCTCGCACTTGTCCAGTTTTTCCTTTATGTCACTTCAGTCTAGACAGCATTTTTGTATGTTGCCCAGTCCGTCTGTTTTTGTTAGACACTCGGCCGGGTTGTGAGCAGTTGGCAGACGCCATTTCATGTCTCTTCGAGGACAAGGGCTATGTTCCCGACTGGCATATTTTGTTCCTTTCCTATTTCATAACTTCAAAAACCCTCTTAGCGGTTCATTTTAAAAATGTCTTTCCCTTTTTATGTGCCAGTTATGAACGATAAATAATATAATTAGCTAATTATGCATGCTGGTAGTGATTGAGCATTGGTAATGGTGCCCAACGTGTTATTAGTAATTGTAGTTGAAGTGAACTTTTAAATCTAAAAGGCTTGTATATCAATATGCGGATTTTGTTCTTGGAACACAAATTTTATTTTTAAATCTTGGTTATTTAAAGATATTTTATTAGTATACACAAATTGTGTTCCAAATAGAACTTTCAATTGACCTTAATATTTAGATAAAGTTATTCCACTTGATAGTTCGACACAAGCCTAAAATAATAACAATACGACGACCTCCGTGGTCGAGTGGTCTGTATGCCGGTCTCAAGGCGTCGCCATCTCGAGAGGTTTTGGGTTCGATCCCCGGGGGGACAAATGTTTTGGTGATGACTTTTCAGGCATTTGTTCTCCAGTCTTGGATGTTTATATATATTTATATATATTCAGAATATTTATATGTTTTTATCTATTAAATATATTTATCCGTCATCTAGTGTCCGTAACACAAGCAGCATTCGTTGCTTAAAATGGGGCTAGTTGATAGGTGTGAATGTTTGAAGATATTATTTTTATTTATTATTTATTTATAATATAGAATAATTTAGTTCAGTGTTCAACCGTCCGAATTGAATATCTGCTTCTAATCAAGGGCGGCCTGCGGCTTGCGGCGGATTCGATTGTTTAACGCATTCGCAGCTTCATTTGACTCTGATTACTGTAAGCCACATTGCAAATGACAACCACATCGTTGTGCTCAAAGGGCTGAGGATGTTAATCAATGTGCAAAGTCAAATAAGCGATGTATGAGGTCAATTGGTCAGACAGCCACATCTGACTAGTCACAATGCTAGTGCATCTATGATATTTGAATATCATTTAAAATATCCCGTCATATAACGGATATAAAAGGGTTTTTGTTGTCAATAGTGATTTACTAAACGCAACGGTACTGGTCAAGCAAACTGGTCGATAGTAAGCTTTTTTACTGTAATATTTATGAGCTGTAAATACATACTACTGAGTTTAGAATAATACTACACTACAGTTTATGCCTCTTGCTCACTTGCTTTACGCTGTTCCCTTTGCATGGCAAACATGTCAGAGTTACAAGCGTATCATATGGTTTCATTACCTCTCCAAATAAGAGTTATCTTTATTGAGAATATAATTAATTTTTTTTTTTTTTTTTTTTTTTTTAATATTTTTTTTTTTTTTTTTTTTTAAATATTTTTATTTTTATTTTTAACTACTATTTCCAAAGAAGATGCGCTAGTTGGGATGGCAGGGCGCCCCGTCTCAAAATTGTGTTTTCCCTTGTTCGTAACATTTTTGTCTCCGACTCGACGTCGCATCATAGCATAGTTGGACGACATGCTAGTTGTAACTATGCAGGCATTGCATTGTTGTCTTGCAACCCAGCTATGCAATTATTAGTGACATTTCTCTTTGAATTTTTGTGTAATCATTTTTTTCAGTAAAACGGAGATCGGTCAATGGTAAGGCCATTTCGCTGATATAGGACGATATATGAAATTGATACTCGTTCTTGTTCTTGTAAATCGCTGCCTAAAATTGAATTTTATGCTGGTTTATCTATCACACAAAGAAATCTCGTTTTATTTTGTGTCCAATAAATATTTACGTTTTCAAATAATAATTGATCGTATTTTTGTTACAGGTAAAACTTCTTCTTCTGCAAGACACCAGAGTCTTAGCTATTCAGGTTTGGTATAGCATTGCTGGCTATATTTTGTTGGTATTGGGCCGAATAAAAAGACGTAAAAAGCGTGGTTGGTAGCATACATAAATAAACTATTGGTATCACAGTTTTGCAAGCTATGTTTTTGTGTACCTTTAAATATTAGATACATTTTACTATAAGTACAAATAAAGAAAAAGATTAGAACTTTTTTTCTTTTAGCAGTAAATAATGGGAATTGACCATAACAATATAAACCATCCTAAGTGTATAATGATTTCAACCTCCGCTACGGGTGGAACTTGAAGATAGCACGTAACTATACTATGTGTATCGGGACGTGTCAAGTGGTCCAGGGCGCGCTGGCTGCACGGGTACCCGCAAATGTGCCTGCTTTCTCCTGACACCATTTCAGGGGAGAGGTGACACCGGAGACACTTCATATGAAAGGTTTTCTAGCATGAAGCTGGGTATCTTTGTGAAAACATTCAACAGTAACATAAAGACCATTGCAACATTACCTATACGTGTGCATTTTGCGAATTTTTTTTTTTTTTTGTAAAAATAACTGACTTTAACGAGGTAACAACATCAAACAACTTGCCAGTGCAATAAAAATTGTGAGTCATGACAAACTAAATTTAATGGTGCCATTAGATAATTAAACAATTTTAGACTCAAAATAATTTAAGTTTTTTAAATTCGTTCTTCAAGACTTTTCATAATGGATGCAAGACTGTCACATCTCCCGAGTCCTAAATATTGGGCGATTTATCCGGGGCTTAACCGCTGTTGTTATTTTGTTATTAACTGGAATTTGGAACACCGCGTGATTAACTGTTGTGAATTATTCATGGGATTAGGAGACAATATTAAAAACTACTGCACGTACAGTCTGAATAAAATTGATCTGTTCTGGCTTGATAACCATTTGAAAAAAATATTTAGAGTATTAGATATACCAATCCACCGTTGTGCCCAATTCGAACGCGAATTAAATTTTCAATAAAAACGGACTTATTCAGTTGGATGTTACATTTTCCCCCTGAAATCTCGGATTCTGTAAAAAGTAATTTGCCGTCGACATCATCCGGGAAAATTATACGTTTAAATTAGGGATGTTTATTAAGTAAAATGTATTTGGTATTTCCATTAAGATTTCGATTTCGTTTTGATTTTTATTTGGGTTTTATTTAAAGAGTCAGAAAAATATTAGAATTTTGGTCAGCAAAAGAAATACAATTGATCAGCTAAGAAAACCAATTGGTCGGCAACTTTTGGGCAGCAAATATTTCTTAATTGGTCAGCAAAACAACTAATTAGACAGCATCTTATGGGCAGCAGATATTATAATTTGTCAGCAAATTAACTAATTAAGCAGCAACACAAATGTTTTCTTTTCAAATTGTTGAATATGGGTTTGGAAGACACAAATATTGTTTTATACCTAATATCTATCAGAATACATTTCCTAGGAATTGATCCTTGATACTTCATTCATCCTTTTCCTAGATTTTATACATTTCCGGTAATATATACATATTTCTGGCAAAATGTTCGTTTGCTGCCCAAATTATATTTCGGCTGACCTTTTTGTTGCTGACCAAATAATTAAATGGCTGCCTAATTAATAAGTTCCCCTTTATTTATAGTGTGCGCAAAAACCGCCATAAACCTCTGACTTGTTGTATTAAGGATGAAAAACGTTTTGAAGGCCTTTAAATTAGCTGTCGTCCTGATTTAAGAAATACCAAATCTAATTAGTTTTTATGCCTAATTGCCTCTTATTGTAATAACGCTAAAATGTTTAAGTTCGCGCCATTTAGTTTTCATTTTCTTATAAATATTTAACAGGTTTACCAACTTTTGTCTTCAATTAACAGGATCTTAGGAAAATAATGTTAAACAAATATGATCTGAAAAGTTATGAATAATAAGATTGAAGTGTAAAGAATTTACCTTAGAAATAAAAATATCTTAGAATGGAAAACTTATGAAAAGATGGATAATGTAGGTACGTACATGATTATACGACGTGAAAGTAGTACCTAAGTATATGTTTAATGATTAATAGTAGTATTAGTAGAATTAATAGAAAATCAAAATATACCTTGATGATATTATTCTTCAAAGGTTCAAAAAGGTAATAGCTTTGAAATAGCCTTTCGTTTATTAGGGTTCCGTAGTCAATTAGGAACTCTTATAGTTGGTACCAATATGTGTATCAATCACACCGACAAAGTGGTAAAATAAAAACGGACGGGATACTACGGAACCCTACACTGAGCGTGGCCGACACGCTCTTGACCAGTTTATTAAACCAATTGAATGAATTCTCGGAAAGAGTATGTACAAAAGAAGTTGTTTATACTTGTTCTGGGAAAATTTTAATCTGCTAAAAACAGTTTCCTCGTATCGTCAAACTCCATTGAAGCGTAATCGATACAGATTTGTATTGGAAGCGATACGGAACGTTTTATTTCTACGCAAACATCGCTATGGCAATAAACCTGCATTTGTTTCAGGTGTATGATAGGTAGAATCACGTATTACGTCCTTTGTTTGTAAACAAAGGGAGGAACGTTGAACACTTTCGGGCTTAATACGGAGTTACGTTGGTGCACGTTCGAATTAACGTCTTTTGACGTTAACTTCGCTTGGTGTGACGATGACAAATCTAATTATCAGGCGACAGAATTAGCAAATGTGATCAAATCTTTAGAATTGTATTAGGAACTTTGCTGGTATTTTGTAAATACGGCATGCAGTAGAGTCTTTCGTATATGAGTCTTCCAATATGACGTTGATGTTGATGTTGATTTTGAATTTTCATAACATTAGGGAGTTGTTCTAACGCTGTCGGATTTTCTATAAAAGATTTAGACATCCAATTCTTTTAACTGAAAGATATTGGAAGGACATAGAAATGGCTTAGTTTATGTTATTTAAATTAATGATAAATTGGCTGTTCCTATTCGAAAAATATCTAATTGTTAGTAGGTACAGAAATAGCTGTTCCAAAACAACTCCAAGTTCCAATACAAAGTAATCTTTTTCGACATATAATAACTTTACACCCTCAATCTCTCCCCCGTTTAACAGATTAAAATTAAAACGGTTATTAAAACTATTTAATGGACGCCATTTAAATCTATGAAGTGCTCCAGAGTGCTCCAGATAGACGGCCGTGGGGACGTCGGTTGTGTTGACAGCTGTTACACGCCCACTAACGGCTATGCTTTAAATCCTTATTCCAAGATCGCCCACAGATTTTATTTCTATTTTCAATTTTCAAAAACGTAACACATTTTTAAATATTGGGTCCTTACTTATTTTGGTGTTTTTTCTCTCTCTTAGTATTTTGTCTGTAACTATTAAGATTCAGAGTATTCCTAAAAAATAATTACCTCGTCTAAAAATAGACTATATTTCTGAGCTCTTTTGATAATTTGTTGTAATTTTAATTGTGTTAAAATTGGACACGGAGACAACTCTCTTTAAGTGCCTCCCGAATACATCATTTTATTTGCGTTCACTTAAAAACGATAAATAATTTTTATGAAGTGTGATATTACACATATTACTAAAGCTTGTCTAATGATAGATGCCAAACATTACATCTTTGGATTTGTGGTTGTGAAGAAAACTGAAAAAAATTTAGTATGGAAAATGCAGAATACCCCAAAATCTCCATACAAAACACCAATTTCATAGGTAAGGACCAAATAGAATAAATGTATCAACTGTCAATCGAGTCGAACGTTATTGGACACATCTGTAGATATATTAGTATTATTAGATGTTCTGAGTGATCAATCTAAAAATCTAAATGGGTGTGGGGAACTCAGAGACTGAGACATAGCAAAATCGGTTCATAAGAACCATGGCCTCTATTTTTGATTTAATACAAATTTAAATTACCTACATACATGAAATATTATTATCAACTCTCACGCCTTTTAGAATCGAGTTAGGGTCGGTTTTTTGATCCGTGGTGAGGTTGACCAGTAGGTTAAAATATGAACCAATTGCGAAAACGTAAGATGTCGTGATATGACAGCTCGTCCAATAGTCCAACTATAGGACTATAATCATAGACAATTTAACCACAACACGATGCTGGGATAAGTAAAATGGCGGCTGGCAGCACTTCTGGTGGCTCTTCGCAATTTGTCGAGGTGACGTCACACATTTTGGCGTTTCCATTGACACTATTCGTCGAGATTTTAACTATTGAGGTTACTGTTACTACGGATTAAAAAACTCACATAACATGTCCTATGCAACAAGTTTGGGTATTTTTTATAAGTATTCTGGTCTGGCCTCTTGGCGGTTGCAGCTACATATAGGTAGTAGCTAGCAAACAATACCTTTTTTTGGAATGAAATGAAACTTTATTTGCTTAAATATGGTCACAATAGATGTTACACAAAAAGACACCGACATATTTTGCTGATACAGTCACCGTGCAAATATTGTACAAGATAAATCGTTAGAATATAATAAAAGTAGTCATGAAATTTTTTCTAAATAATTGGATTTGAATCAATGTCACAGTTAAAAGTAACGTTTAAAAAATTATGTAAATCAATGTCTTTTACACACATGCATTCCTATTGTATTTCAATGTCAAAACGTTTCATCAAAAAAGTCACTTAATTGGTAATACATTTTCTGCAGTATTGTGCTAAATAATACTTTTATAAATTTATGGAATGTAAGTTGGGTCACACTAAGTGGCAACTTATTGAAAATTTGTATAGCCATACAGTAACAATTGTATATCATGCGTATATAGTGTGTATGCAAAGAAAAAAAATTATTGTGCTCAAATAAGAACACCTGAGTTGCCAAATATTTCGTAAGGTTGAATGGGATTAGAATGAACGAGTATCGTTTGTGTGTATTTGTATGTGTCTCCAATACGATGGTAGAAAATAGGAGAACTTCTGTCCCGTTTTGTCAAGCACTAACGCATCGTGTATTTCCAGGGCGAGCGGGGCGCGTCAAGCCTCGACTATCAAAGCAATTCCTAAAAAAAATCCGGTTCAAAGGTATGAGGTAGTGGGCGTAGAACCTACCAGTTTAACTTTTTAGTGTTTTTCAGTATTTTAGCTGGGTTTTTTTCTTTATGACTGTTTATAGATGCTATTTCCACTCGCATTTTATCGGAAATGAGTTTTCTTATTCCTTTTTGGAACTCATTTTCGAAATACGAGGATCAGCTTTTCTTTTTTTTCCTGTACCTAGTTGTGTGTGGTAGTTAGTTTTTGTGGTATTGTTATTTAACATAATTATTATTGTTTATTAATGTACTCTTAACTTTACAATTACTGTTTTTAAGTTATTTTGATTTTACGTATTTATATAATGTTTGTCGAGTTCTACTTATCTATGGTAGATTTAGATTTTGGATTATATCTAGGTATTTAAGAGCGATATGACTGTTTCTTTTTTCAAAACACACTATCAAAATGATAGAAATATATATAGCTACCCTCATTAATAGTAGATTATACATTAAGGGGATAAAGCAGTGTTTTATCCCCGAAAAGTATACTCTATTTTATACACCAACTGTAGCAACAAGAGTTAGAAGTAGTAAAAAGAAGAGGATTCATGATAATCAGGTTGGTCGTGCACGAATCCAAATCACATTGGCCGTGGACTTGTTAATTTTTTTTTAAAACAATCAAAACAGCCACATACAACCAACAACCATACAACCAACGAACCAAGAAGCAACCAACTCCAAAATAACAACCAAAAGCGACCAAAACAACCAATAACTACCAAAACATAACATATCATCACGCCTCTTTCCCCGAAGAGGTAGGCAGAGGTGTTAAACACCCAAATTTGGCTGTGGACTTGTTAATTTTTTTTTCAAAAACAAATCAAAACAGCCACATACAGCCAGAAGCAACCAAAAACAACCAAAAAGAAGCAAAACAGCAAAAAGATAACAAAGAATAACAGAAAAATAATCAAAACCTACAGGCAACAAAAAACATGATGTTAAAACGCCAAATTAAAATATAAAAGATGCAAATTATAAAAGTTAAATACATCAAACTAATACATTAGACAGAAAAAATACAAAGCGTTGTTTTTGTTTTTAATTCAGTAGTATCTATTTACATCTTTGTAAACAAGTCTTAAGTTTGTTTCATGGCCGTGAAAACAGTAAATAAGGAAATAAAAGGAAAAATCAATAAATTTGACAATAGTACCCATACAGTTCATTTTGGTTGTTATTTGCAAAATTAGTATAAATCATTTCAAGGAAAAAAAAAATTGAAATTACTTTATTCCCTAGGGAAATTTGATTACATTATCACCCTAAGAAATAAAATCTTGCTTTGATCGCCGTATGCGTATACATGACAAATAAAGCGTGTTTTATGGTATGTAAACCATTTTATCGTTATATAATAGTATAATGGTTTCGGTTACTCGACCTCCTGTTTGTTTTTAGTAATTTTGCCGCCAGTAATTTTGGAAAAAAATAAAAAAATCTTGCAAAAAAATTACCGGCTGTTAAAGCCTCTTGAATAAATACAGTGAAAAGAAAGATAAAAAAAATAATCAACTGATATAGATCATTTTAACTCATATTTTACACAATCTTCATTTGTTGAGTAAAAGTAAAATTCAGTTTAAGTAAAATTTCAGCTTGAATAAAATACATACATACATAAAATCACGCCTGTAATCCCCGTAGGGGTAGACAGAGTCCAAGGAGCACTGTGTTCCTTAAGACCACATTTAGCCATACGAAAATTGGGTTTGGTCAGATGAAAATCGTGAAAGAGAAACAAGTGGCTAGCTCATCGCCTACACAATCACAGAGCCAGTACCCAATACGCCCTTGGTCGCCTTTTACGACATGCTAAGCAAGAAAAGCAGTTGGTACATTCTTTTAGTGTCCCGCACCAACACGGGACAGCAGCAATAAAATACATTTCCCTTTTACACAAGAACTTTAAAATATCAGGCTATTTGAGTGTTGACACCTCTGTCTATTAAAGTATTAAAAGTTTTTCGATTTTCCATACCTACTACTATTTCTCGATCGAAGCGTTTCGAGCAACGTTTTCCAGTTATAACTTTTCAGTTCAGTTAGCTCAAATAGCGTTTGGATTTTGTGGAGAAATCTTTAGGACTCCCGCGCTGGGTGCACTGCTCAGCAGAAGTTCTCCGAGCTTCCAAGTTTACAGCCACATCGCACTGTAACCTACACTTGGTAATGTTGTATTTCACTTATACATCATTTTTTATCGCCATTGGCTTTTTGGAGATGACTGATGAGAAGAAAATCCAGTACTTAATTGACCAATTTTAGACTCCGAAATTGTTACTCCGAAAATTTTCTTTAAACTAATTTTTATTATAGGACAGTCAAATTTTATGAAATACTAGAAATTATTGCTCTCAAAGCTGTTTCTGCGTTATTAAAAGTTATGTTGCGTTTTCCTTTTTAATTTTACTCGTGTTTCTCAATTTATTACAGAACGGTTTTTATATTGCCATTCATTTCATTTTACAGTAATAAGTTATCATGAAAATAAAGATTGCGAAATTACAAATTAAAATAATGAAAAATCATATACAGTCATTTATAAAATTGTACATTCGGAAAATTTTATTTGGCTAAAGACTTTATAGTCATTGCGTGAATCGTTCACTCCTAAACTTAAACGTTCTTACGAAATGGATATTATTATACTCCGTTATTATCATAACACATCATTAAACAAATAAAGATCCGTGACAACAAGCCTAATAGTGTACGATAATGACATGTACATACTTAGTTATATCAGTAATGCTTACACTAATACATACAAACATGTAATCACGACTATTATCCCCTAAGGGTTAGTCAGAGACTAGGCAAAAGCACCGCAAAGCAGTCCAAGCAGTGACTGCACTCAGCGTGACAGGTGGTGAGCCCGACGCCGTTACAAGCTATTGGATGGTTGTGTAACACTCTTTTTTCTTATTATCACTTATTACCGTCTTAATTACACATAAAGGCATCAGAGTTAAGTAAAATCACTAATGTTTGTTTGTTTCATGTTGTTTACATCGTCATAATGACATATGTCAATTCCTTATGTCATTTTAACTTTTAATTTGTTTTTAAAATGCTAGTTTGACTCACCTTGATCGTGGTTCATAGACAAAACCATAGAGTTTAGCGTATCAAAACAGGCTAGTCAGTATATACAAAGATAGTCTCTTTATCAAACGACCGGCGTCCTTCTCGAATAAGTTTTTTTGGGCAATTTTAATGTTTCCGATGTCGGTTTCTTGTAAAATCCTCTTTAAAAAATGTAATAATAATAATGTTGACAAATTCCTCGTAAATTAATAAATTCCTCGTTGAGTATAAATGCACTTGCATGTTTATATTCAAATACAAGTTATTTTGCAATGAATCAACGTAATTTCAAATGAAAAGGGGCCCTTTAAGTATTTTTAGTAAATAATATAAACAAACAAACATTACTCATATTCTTGGATGTATGGACGAGTGTGTCTTTGCCTCGTCTATGGGAGCTACGGTCGAGACGGATTTCTCTCGAATCTGTGGATCGATATCTAAAAAGTCTCACGCGCTGGTTCTGATTTTGCTAATTTACTGAGATCTCGAAAAGAGAAGTCCTCGAATTTATTTCAGGAATATCATAATCAAGGGATTATTAAATTAAATAACTCGAAGTTTGAGTATATTGGCTGAAGAGCGTATAAAATTGTACATGCCGGCTGGTTTATAGGTTACCGGCAGCACTTATATAAAAACCTATGAAATATTAATAAAAGCCCGAGAAAAAGGGCAAAAACTACCTGGTGGTAGTGTATGGTATAACCATACTATATACAGTACCTAAGAAGCACAAATAACAAAGTATACCAAGATATTTGAATATTTGAGAAAAGATCAACGGGACAAATTTAAAATACAGTATCCGGACCTGCAAGGTATGCAGTACTAACCAAGGGGAAAGGGAGATAATATTAATAATAATTATACATACTTATAAGAATTATGAGTTACCTATTTATTTTTGTTATACCTGTTTAGTACCTTTACATACCGAGATTGATCAAACAGGACCAGAACCAACCTGCCCTTGTATTTATTGTTGCTTTATTTTATTTTTAATGTGTATTTTGTTGTAACTTACATTGGTAATCCTTAAAATAAATAAATATATTGTTTAGCTTAAATATTTTGCAAAATTTGTAATGGAATAAATCATAAGTATTTTTGGTAATTTGTTGTATTATTTGTTGTTCATGAATCTTTAGTTGATGGGTTAAGGAGAAAAGAAATTTTAACATTACAGTTGTGTAGTTCATTAGTCACTACACCCAAGGGAAGAGACACACAATAAATAAAACGAAACTCATAACAATAGTCTGAAAAAGCTCATACTTCCATAATTACAGCCAAATGTCTTCAAACACATTTAGAAAGCTCTCAATACATTTAGGCCAGATCGGTGAGGACCAAATGAATGGCCGACTGGGCCTCAATAGCGCGCCTTTCGGCGGAATGATAACGGCCATTTGATAAGGTCATCTATCAAATTATGGTAATGGTGTGGTAATATAAGTTTGCTACTGAAAAGAGAATCAAAATATCATTTTTATGTGTCAGTAAATAAATCATTATTATATCGATACTGGAGACAGTTCTCGGCTCGCCAGTGACGATGTGTGTTTATGATGTGCGTTATGCGCACTCTATGCGCTATGGACTGTTTGACGTGGAGGTCCGTATGGCTATGTTCAGCAGTGGAATCTATGCTGTTTCATTCCTCTATATTATGCTAGGAACCATTTTACATCAATGTAAATGGCTTATATCCTCAGTCTATGTACCTCCCACTGTTGGTCACAGGCCTTCCTCATGGAGAAACACATGAGGAGTATGGGCCGCAACACCACCAGGCTGGCCCAAAGTTTGTCCCTTTGTCAACATAAAGGTGATACATTAAAAGAAAATCATTTATTGTTTGCGTTTATTTGTTTAAAAGTTTTTTGTTTTCTGAGAGTACCTACCGCAGCTATTGTTACACTTCTCGCGTTAATAATGGTTTGTGATTTTTGAATTCTCTTAAATTTATTTAACACGTCCATAAATTGTAGAAATAAAGCGCTTAAAGCTCACACGTACATTGTTTTTATACCGCGCAAAGAGTTTAGTGAGATTAACTTAATCCAGCGGTCTAAGGTCTAACGCTTGCGCATTCAGGTTTAATTTTTTTGTAGCGCAACGCTTATTAACATCCCTCTTGTAATTAATTGTAATTCCTCTCATGATGGACGGCTTGCCAGCTTCAAACTATATTTTATTTTTCTTTTCTTTGGGTGACTTGCGGCTAACACTTAAAGATAGCAACGGTTCAATTACTTTGGTGTCGATGTTGAAAGGAAAATAAAGAGTAAAGGGAAATAGTTGAAGAAAGAGAGAGAGAGAGAAGAAATAGTTGTAAAGTACCCAAGTCTAGTGAAATAATAAGTCGTTCAACTGAATACGGCCCGACGCTGCCACGCTGGTCTTCCTCAGGTGCCTCGAGTGAAATGTGTACGTAGCATTATGTACTGTAATTAATATTGATGCGCGAACTAATTAGAACTACAAGCAAACAACACACGTAGAAGTAACTTTCAACAAGTTAGACTTCGGATGGATTGCAAATTTTTAAACATCCACCAGTAGAATTACCCATTACTGTGGATTAATATCCTATAAAAAATATATAATAAAGTTTGAAGTCAGTGCCAACCCAAAAAAAAAAAACAAACGACAGACTTCAAAAACTAAATGAAAGTTATTTTGTGCTTTTCAGTAGTTCAGTTTTATGAGGGCGGTTCCCTTTTTTTAAAGTTTGATTTTTTTAAACATTATGTTTTTGTTTTTTTTTTTTATTTCATACTAGCTGTTTTCATAGTTTTGAAACTATCCCATGGAAACCCTTTAATTTTCTGGAATAAAAAGTATCAAAGATGTTGACCAAGAAGGATATAAGGTATCACCATGCAAAATTTTATTAAAATCGGTCATTTCGGAGATTAGCCCGCACAAAACAGAGGAACAAAAAAAAATTTTTGGTATTTTCCCTCTTTTTACATCCCCCTGACTTGGTTTTTAGTATATTTTTTCTATGTAAAGACATTCGACCTCTACAGTTTTATTATTTGTATAGATTTTATTGTGGTGGTTATAAGAAGGTATAAAGTGTGACAGATACTTTTCTGAAAATCGCGTCATAATTGGTTCAGCCAACTGTGATACGAGTATAGTCGCGGAATTATACACAAATTTATATAGGTGGAACTGAGAACATTCTTTTTTGAAGACGATTATAGGACTAAAACCTGCTCCTCACAGTAACAAATACTTGGTGAAAACCGTATAAAATCGCTGCAACCAATCGCGAACAAACATACATACCGGTCAAACTAAAAACACGGAACTGAACCAAAACCCTCAGATCTGGATAAATAAAATTGAATCCTTAAATGACTTTGTCACAATTTTCTTTCCTAAATATGTCTTTTGAGAGACGATAATATTCCGTGTGATAAACTCATCCATTTCACAAAGAACCTCCGTTAAATGTTTGTCAAATTCTATCATGCGAATATAACCTTTGAGTTATGGCGTAAAGAAATCCTACCCTGTGATATATCGTCCCTTACTCCACCCCTGTCAAGAATACGGAGTCCCGCTTGTGCCTTAGTTCGGCACCGGCAAGGTAACCTTATTAGGGTTTATGTATTGCATGTCATAGCACGATCTGAATTAATTTTTATTCAGGCATAGACAAGTGGGTCACCACTTAATTTTATGACCCGCTGCTGGGCACAGACAGGCCCATAGTGTAAGGATTGGCCACCAGGCTGGTTCAATGAGGATTGGTGTGTAGAAACTACTCCAGCGAGTGTTCTAGAAAAAATAGACTGATTGCGCTATTTCATGTCACTCGGAACATTCTTATTGGTGGACTTTCATGTTCTATGGCTAGATGGATATCCGTTAAATCCCTGAATATCCGAATTCGCGTCAAACGTTTTTAGATAGCTTTATTAATTAATACATATATAAATTCTGATGAAAACGTCCTCAAAAATTCCTGCCGAATATATCGAATAAAACATCAGGGCACATATTTAATCGATTTCTTCCGGATTTGTCATATTTTTAATTGGTCCTAATTATATACCTTATTCGACACTTTCCTAACTGGTCATATTCCTGACTCGTACATTTTTGTTTGGTAATTTTCCTAACTTGTCATTCATCTATTCGATTCATTTGACTGTACAAGTCAAATGAATCGATAAAGATGGCTAATTGAAGGAATATGACGAAACAGGAACAAATCATTTAATCAATGACTCGCTTTCCCTGTTGACAGCTGTCCAAGTGGTAGGTACATACATCCAGACATCCTTGGCAGTACGTCCATAGCTACCTATAGCTTTGTACGTCTAATTATATTGGTATTTGTATAATATGAACATAAACATACATAATAATTGTAACCGCTTCCTACATAAGTAAAGAAACGGGACCAACGCTCTAATAAATTGTTTCAATCACATCATTATTACTATTGCTGTTATTTTGGCACTTCAAAAGGTACTAAGAATGTAGATATATCCGCCGAATACATATTCGAATAACCCTTAAAGTTTATCTTGCTTTCCAATTATAATAATACTAAGGGTTTAAAAATCACAAAATCTATTATGTTTAATTTTCAACAAGAGCTGTCGTGGCTTTCCAGTTTTCTATGTACAATAAGGTATCGAACCCGGGCAATTGATGGCTGTGCAAATGTTAGCATAGCCTAATTAAAAGCAGTTCTCCTTAACAACATACAATTTTGAACTCTCTCGTGTAAGTCATAATTGCGAAATTCCTGCGATGTTAAGCTTTACATACAATAAAATTCAGGTATATGATCTAAGAGAAAATTAGATACTCATTGTTCTGCTTCAAACATTATGTGGGAAGCTTGAACATTATGGCGATATTGAAAGAGCCGTAAACGACACTACTAGCAAGAGGTTAAATACATACTCGATTGTCACAGAGTTTTATTAGAACTAAAGTACATCCCTGTGTACGTGTTGAGGCTGGTGAAGAAATGAACTGTATGGCTTGCCACCAGGTATTCTTTTATTGGTAATAATTTAAAGGCACAACAAAATTTAAAGAATATTAAGGTAGGTCTACTTACAATAGTGCCTTGGAAAAGTTATTTAAGTTCTTTGAATTTTTTCTGTATATTTTATAAGGTACTAATGTATTATTAGTTTTATTACGTTAGATATAACAATTTATATTTAACATATATTTAGACGTCGAGACAACCGCTCCAGACGCTGACTCTGATAGGAATGAAAATTGGAGACCAAAAACAATGAAAAAAAGAACAGTTGCTTAATTTAAAAACAAAACAAAGATAAACATGATTTAAATGAAAAAAATATTTGAATTTGGTTTCAACAATTAACCCGCTTCTGAAAAATAATATAGTGCGGTTCATAATTGGAGCCGGCAACTCTTACCCTTCCTCACTAGTCTGTATTTCAATCAGCGTGCATTTCGTAGTTAAAATAACGCCAGGCCCGTATTTGGGATTATAATTAATCTCGGCGCTGTTTGTTAATCGAGATGCATTTAAATTGTAAATCAGATCATATTTATTCATTTAGAAGTACCGGCAACACTGTCTGAACAACGTAGAAGCTTCGCACGCTCAGTAACAGAGCGAGCATAGAGGAATCGATAAACCTTTTTTTAACTATGAAATTCGGTATAATGATAATGTAGTTGACATTACTCGACTATTTATCGATGTTGTCAACTCTGATACTGATCGATAAAAATGTATGGAACACCTAAAGAATAATGAAAATCTTCACGCACTTTTTCACAAATATTCTTGTTGAAAAGCAAAGAAAACAAGTTTAAGTTTATACAACCGCGTCTCAGCGTTGCTCATTTCTTGTTTTTCTTGAAATAACACTGTAGTTGCTAAACTACAAGTGCGCCTTTGTAACATTAGAGCTGCTGTAAACCTTTAACTTCGTTCTTTGACATCTCAGTCCGCTAACTGCCGAACCACTTCGCAGAACTATCCGTTGCCTTCTCCCGCAATATGTGTTTATCCATCTGTCTCTCTCGTGGCAGTGTCTCGGAGTTTGTGTAAAGAAATTTAAAAACAATCCTCACGAGGCGTGCCTCGCAATTTATTCTGTTGTAGACGAGATTGTTTCAGCACTCGTGCGCTGCGACTAGGCCACGAGCGGAGCGGGTAGACGATACGATATAACACGCATAAAACTGGTAATTATTAGGTCCTTACCTATGAAATTGGTGTTTTGTATGGAGATTTTGGGGAATTCTGCATTTTCCATACTAAAATTTTTTCAGTTTTCTTCACAACGACAAATCCAAAGATAATAATATTTGGCATCTATCATTAGACAAGCTTTAGTATTATGTGTAATATCACACTTAAAACAATATTTACACACACATAAAAAATATTTATCGTTTTTAAGTGAATGCAAATAAAATGATATATTCGGAAGGCACTTAAAAAGAGTTGTCTCCGCGTCCAATTTTAACACAATTAAACTTACAACAAATCATCAAAACAAATCAAAAGAGCTCAAAAATACGGGTTGACTGGAAGATATCCCTACTAGAGATAAGTCCTCCCTTGTATACTTCTGCTTTTTACATTGTTTCTTTTTGTTTATGTGCAATAAAGAGTTATTTAAAAATATAGTCTATTTTTAGAAGAGATAATTATTTTTAGGAATACTCTGAATCTTAATAGTTACAGACAAAATACTAAGAGAGAAAAAAAACACCAATTTCATAGATAAGGACCCAATATTAGATTAGGTAAGCACTATATTGTGCACAAGCACTATATATCAATATCTATCAGTGAATTAATATTTTATTCCTGCTAATCGTCACAAGCCTTTAAGTCTCATTGCTGTTACTGCTCTGGCTGTGCACAGACATCCTGCATGGTTGAAGAACATGAAGACTATGCATTACAATGCCACGGATTCTCAGATTAATTCATATAACAGCCTAGACCAACACATCAACTTGTCTTCCTTTGAAATATCAATAAATAGTTCCTTATTCACAAGATTTTTTAATGCAATTTTTTTAAGGATCTCAGTTTCTGTATTGATGATTCTGCAAGCTCATGATACTCCTTATGAAGCTGATCAGGTACCGCCATAGTTACCCGCTAGTTATACTTATCACTATCCTGACCGCTAAGCTCATGCACTGTAGTAACACCTGAAACCATTGTAGAACGAGAAAATGATAACTTGGCCGCAACTCGAGCGAATTGAAACGCTGATAGCCACGAGATCTCTTCCTCGAGGGCCGCGGTTCGACGATTTTATTGGATATCAATCCTGCCGATATATGATATGGTCGAGGGCAGTTATTGAACTGTATAGAGGTTGCCAAGGTCGCCAGAACAAATCCTTAGCCGCATAAAGTTTGCATCATAGTCTTATTGTGTAAGTAGCTTGACTTGTACTGTTCCCGGTGCATGGCAACAGGCTTCTTGTTTCCAACGTGGCACACAGCTTTCGCATCTTCTACTTTCTTCTTGCATGCCTCCGTTTGAGATGGATTTGACATTGACCTTCTTTAGAATGTACCTGTTTTGATTACAGTTCGTTCACCTTAAGTTGTCCTTCACCACCTTTCCAACAGACAAAAGACATCAGTGTTGACACATGTGCTTACATAAGTTTAATAACCTAGGACTTGTAATGTCGGCGTTCTAACCAGAAGAACGCAGTAATGCCGCACTAAATACCAATTATGGTGCCCCGGCGCAGACTCTATTTCAAGTTAATTCCTCTATCATCTAACAGGTCCATAAAACAAACGGAAGCAGTGTCTGATCTAATTTGAGGAAGTGTCGCATAGATAACTTGGCACCAGTAGGACAATTGACTGATACGATGGTTAATTATGTGTATTTATTTATTATTATGAACTTATAGAAACCTCTGTTTTATTTTTAATTAAAGAATTGTAACAGTCATTCTGTTGATGATGATGTATTTAAATTCTGAACTTCGGTGAACTAAAAATATCCCAGAGGAGCTGAGATTTATGCATGTGTATTGGTAAAACAATTGCCGAAAATCTTGAAAAAGTTGGTTAATAATTACACAATGTTATGTTGATCATTTATATTGAGTCTAAATATTCCCACGAGAGCGCTCTCGGTGCGCTCAGACTCCCAAGAGGTCCCGAAACACTACCTTGTAAAACACCACAAAAACTGAACTGAGCGCTCCCGAACAATCTCTTTTTTTAAAAATGCAACGAATAGTTAGTTAGCACGTCTCCCTTCAGGGAAAAAGGCGTAATGACATGTATTTATATTGTATGTACATACTATATTTCGAAATGCAGTCTTTATGGTAAAATGATACTTTTCGTGCAAGAGTTTTATGCCCCAATCCCAAGTGCCACTGAATGTAAAATTTATTCTGAATTTCCTTTGCCTTGCACTGTGCTGAGTGTATGATATAAAACAAAAAGTAAAATGCTTAAATGTAGCGAAATGGAATTGTATAACTATTTTTATTGAAAAATGTAAATCTTTTTTACATTATTTAATAACAAAAGTTACAAAAGTCGTGGAAAAAGTTTCCATACTGCATGTTTCTTAGTTACAAGTTCTCATTTTGTCTGACAATCGCGAAATTATATAACTTCTCATTTGGCTTTTTTCTCGTTGTTATTACCTTCACGTCGTAATATGAGCCCTATTACAAGGGTCGTAACGACTACCGTCGTGTAAGAATGTATGTTCACCCTTTTATATCATGTATCGTTATTATGGACCGTTATGACACTGATGGCTTGTTAAAATTTGTTTGTTAGTCGCTGCGGGTAATAGATGGCTGATATTACGAATGTTATCAAAATAAAAATCAATGAAAATCAAGAGCGTTTATTCAGTTTAGATGCGTCTAAGCGCATGCTTATAAATTAAAAAAATTTACAATATTGCGTGAAAAAGAAAAACTACGCCATCCGTTCACAAAACTACCAGGAGGCCTCGTTCTGAGAATAACGGGTAAAAAACTCCAGTTTCTCCCCTCCCTTTACATAGTAATATTTAAAAAATGTCATAAACTACAACTACAATAAAAAAAAGATAGATCTAAATTGAGAAAGATTCTGCAGTTTCCCACATTTTTCATTATAAACATGTACAGAGATAGTCTAAAGTACAATCTAATAAAAATAGTATCTACATTACAATAAATATCTTTACTACCTGATGTTTGGTTACGTTAATACCTGTTTCTAATTTTTATTTAGCTTCTATAATCTACTGACAAATTGAGGCCATTACCTATCTACCTTTACGGATTTCTGAGTAATCAATGTATTTTAAATATTTTATGTAGCGTAAAATTACAAAATCCTTTTCAATGTTATACAATGAACGTTACATTATATCATCGATTCATAAATATTTTTCGTTTTACGTACCTACACTATTTACCATTATGTATTTTCTTGTTATTTGCTCTCATAATTCCGGGAATGATTTCGACAAATACTCGACTACTGACTTTGCTGGCGATTTACACGAGCTGTTTTACTTGGCAATGGGGCCCGTTAAATGGGCTTTAGTTTAATTATAACCTGTAATTAAATGCAAATTTTTGCAATTTCTTTGCTCTCTTAATCCCGCCTATCATCATCATAGTGACTACCTCTGGAGATAAGCCTCTCTAATTAAATAATACTCCTTTCCAATTCATACCAGTCACCTTACGAAGATCGTCACTACACCTTGTTTGTATCCTTTGTCGATACGTGGTTTCTTCGCAAGTACTCATCACTACTGACGTCTCAAGTGACAACACGGAGTTTACATTTACAAGACGCGTTTAGACTCATAATGGCTGTAACCTTTTGTTTACTATTAAAAACAAATACTCGTCATTACAAGTAGAATCAAGTGCTGACAATAATTTTTCTCTATAAAACGCAGTAGTAGAAATAATAACACACCCATCGCTATTCTACCTGATATGTATAACAGACACACAAGTCCCGTAATCAAGGACGTGTGTACCTTTTATTGAATGTCTATTCGTTCCTTATCGTATATTTGCGCATTACTAAACTAGATACAACCCGAGTTGTGTCTAGTTTTTCCCACCGACATTTAACCGTGCAATAAAATCGTAATAAAAGCGATGATCGTGAATAAAAGACGTCGCAGGGCGTTCTAGTTTGACGCCTCTACACGAGATGTTAGTTTGATTGCTCGTGTCGACTGATCCACCTGTTGGTCGAACCTCTATGTATTATGATTGGTTACCATTGCTATAGAATACTATCTAAGGAGCCTCTAGACGTGAATTGCTTTAAAAAAGTGTTTAGTCAGTGACATAAAATATAAATAAATAGTACTTATATATAAATAAATAAATAATAAAAAATACGACTCGCTGTATTAAATACCGGAATACTATTTAGAATAGTGGAACAGAACTACCAGCAGACAGAACACATAATCACTACTTATCCAATTTTGTGACTGGAGTCTTAGAGATAGTCAAAAATGTATTATTTTATTCCCTTATAAACTTGTTCGTTTAAAGTTAAACTAAATATTATTAGAAATACCACAGAATATTATGGCAGACAGTTTTACAGATGTTAACACGCATATTCATGAAAACAATCAAATACATAAATAAGTATTTATCTTTCACTTTGACAATCCGTTTGGTAGAAATTGCGTAAAAAAATAACAGCTGTTTATCGTCCCCCATTTTGTTATTTAGCATACTTTTCATGTGGTTGGCTCAGAAATTTCAAACAATATAATTTGGAAGTCAAATTTCCATATAGGTAAGTACATTGTTTAAAGTCTAGCTTAAACCTAAACAGCTTTTATGAATAAAGTTATAAGCAATCAACATTTAATATAACAATTACGAATATTATTAATATAGCAATTACGAATATTCAACAATATTCAATATATATATATTTTTTTTAATTCTTTCTGTGCACATCTCGTGCATGTAATTCGCTTCCACACTTATTCCCTCCATCTTACAACATGGGTTCCTTCAAGAGAGGTATGAAAAAGCACCTCATGGGCCGGCGAGGTGGAGGTAGCTAGGGCTTCGGTTTGCTGTGGTCCAAGTTATTACCGCAAATGGACTCTCCTACTCCTTACCATCAGGTGGTGTTGAGTCATTTGCTGTGCTTTTATATAAAAAAAGCAAATTGTTATTTAGATACTTTACATTTGTCTTTAATTTTTGCAAGAATATCTGCAATTTAAAAATTCAATCCCTTCCATGAAACGTAAAAGCTTTGTTATCCAATCCATTCGCTATTGGAACATGTTATTTCGCATTGCAGCCAGAAGTGTCAGACAGCAGGCTTAATCTGTGCTGCGTTCAGCGGTTCATCCATATGTATGGCGGCTAACGAGATCATCGTCCGCCGAATATTCGAGGCATAACTGAAGCCGCATCGGGAGAAAACATACCTAATGATTTTCTGGGAAACCTGTAGCATTATTTTCCAGGACCAAATTACTAAAGGCACACCGTTCTGGATCCAGTGTTCCTGGAGCATATAACCCACACCTGTTTAACATTTGGTTGAAAAAGGAAGACTAGCTACACCAAAAACCGTTAACCTTGTTTAGCTGCGGCAGATTGATACCAAAAGCAAACCCATTTTAAATAAGAAAAAACCCAGGCTTGAATAAAGGCTTCTGTTATTTATAAATACTGGAATTTTTATCTTCTATTATTTTCTTAAAGTATCGATAAGAGCTGCTTACCTTACCAGTATGAAAGATAAAACACGATTTATCAAACTCCAGTACACAACAACAGAAGGTTTTATAATTTACTGCATATTTTGAACACAAATATCGGCAGAATTAGTTAAGTTATTATGTTAAAATATGCCGGCAAATGACCATATTGGTGTCACATCACTTGATTACAATATTAATAGGGTGATACGTGATCACGAATCAATAGTACCTAATCCCTGATCTAACAATTTGAATAATTAAACAAAGCCCGCAGCATTGTCCGAACGCATCAAGATATGTTTGGATTATGACCTGGTATCTAATTCTAGGATCTGTTAATCTAATGCATGGTTTTGGTATTGAATTAGGTATTGTGGATTGAACAATTATCTGAAACATTACTTGGAGAGATAAATGGTGAACCTTCTTGTATAAATGATAAGTAACTTCAGTCATTCGCACCTATTTAACTAGCAGGTATCGGTAGTCCGGTAGATACTGAAACCCGGAACCCCACATATAACGATGATGACACACCTTAAAACAAAATAAAAATAATGTTATTAATGTTCCTCAACTCTCACTTAATTTTTGTGCCTCGTGCCTTGAGCCTTATAGAAGACATGCTTGCGGTCATTTCTGGAGCACACTCACGTAAATGTTCGTATCTATGCTTCAGAACAATTTTGGATAGAAAATGGAAAGGATGTTTGTACAATTGTACATATTTAGGCGTCTCACAAATAAGTTGACGAATTTCCCCAGCATCGCGACTCTCGGGAAATAATCCCCGGCTGCGACCTCGGCGACTCATCTCCTAAGTGCAGCCCACTATAAACTATTTGCCTGCGGCGACACTTGCGTTTATTGCGTCGCAATTTTATATGAACTAAAAGGGACTCTCATAAATTGTGGATTCATAGAAATGTAAATATCATCCCGACTCTTCAAGAACCACTCTTAAGATGGCATATTAAGCTGCTTGATTTGAGTAAATAGGTATAAATGTCAGAAGAAATTTATTTATAAGGAATACTTATTCAATGACTTTTGCATAAATTATTAGTTTTTGTATTAACTTCGCCATTATGCCATTATCAAGATATTTCTGAGTAAAGACTTAAGTCCAGCAGAAAAATTTGTACAAGTTGGCGGGCGAAATGACCACATAATGCCGTCTAGTTATTTTTTTGAGTCCCTTACAAATTAGCAACTTACTTCTGGGAATGCTCTTTTTTTATTATCTTTACTGCTTCGTATTCTTCTCTAATCTAAACAGTTCTAAAGAGTCGACATTTTAACTCAATATGATCATTAGCATCACAAGATTACTTGAACGTCTAGAGAGCGTTTGTCAAATTCACAAAATCATCTACAGACAGAGGCAGTATCAAGTTAAGTTATGTTAAGCAGTTCTATGTAATATAGTAGCAATTCGCCACTTAGGCAGCGTCTTTACGTCAAATGTCGACTGTAATGGCTTCGCGACGACAGTAAAACCGGTTTATTGTCGCGTGCCTTCAACAATGTATAAAATATTGTCGTGGCAAAGACGCCGGGTAAGTCACGGTTTAAATTGTATTTAGGGATTCAGGCAACTGATCCAGTACGTGTCGAGATGCCTGGGATATTTTACTTAAGCGCCTGCTTTTATGTGAAGAATAAACTTTCACAAAAACCCAATATCGAAGGAACACATTCCAGTAGAACATCTTTAATTTATCTTTAGTAACATCATGTTCAGTATATCGTTTATTTGTTTCTTATACAGGTACCTTATCCTATTTCATTTTCTTCTATCTATGTGGTTATGTCACAAACCTAATGCCTCTCAATGGCCACAAAACGCAACACAAAACAAACATACATTGTTCGCAAACGTTGGCGTTTGCATGGCCCTAAAGTGGTTAACGTAAAATTTAATAATGTTCATTATACTTTTTTTTGAAAAGAGAAAATAAGAAAATTTTTGCAACTCTTCCTTCTCTATAACTCTTTACAAAGTCATGTACGAATTAGTCATATCATTCTTAACTAAATTAATTATTGTCACCGTCCGTGTGTGTTACTTTTCTGTTTCCATAACGTACAATAACACTAATACCATACAGCTGCTCTTTGTTTAATGTATTTCTGCACATCTGGAACGTGTTATCTGAACCCAGTCCGAATAATACCATTACGGCGACATGTATCTGCTAACAAGTCACGAGTTACGACAAACTATAACTAATGTTACTCATATTATTGCTCGTAAAAAAGAGTTGCGACTTACGTTCCCAGTATCGCATTAAACGGAAAGATATAACACACATAATAAAAGACGATCGTAAAGAGAAACTAACACCTCTGTGGAACGTTATACGTGTATCTGGCAGAAACAAAAACTCCGCAAGTTAGTGGCGCCCAACGTGGGACAGTTAATAAAGCGTTGGGCGCCAACTGTGATTAACACTTTCTCAGTTCAATGATTTTTCTATTATAACTTTAATTGATTTTTATAGTTTCATACTGTTCTAAATATTGTTAAACGAACTATCCTTCAGTTCTGTTTTTTTTTAATTGTGATATTCGAACTATGATTTAACACTTAGATTGATTTTTCCTTTTAATTTAGACGTAATCTCTGTGAATCAGTATAAGCATATTTAGTTGTAACGTAATTACAAGTAAATCTAAACTTGAAAAGTATCTTTATATCTGTGCGGCTGCTATTTACCTTAATACAGCGTCATTTTCCCGCCTCGTTAGTTGTCCCTCGAGACGGACGCCGCCATCTTTTATTCAACAGACCGATGAACGAGTGAATGTGAATGAACGGCTCAGATTGACGACCGTCACTGAACTGCCAAAGTTATCCTACGGGCCTCACCTGCGCCAGTAAGAACTATATTCGTCTGATTGGGTCGCAATGTAACCGTTTTATTCAAAACAGAGTTATTCAGAATCTGGAGTGGATTGTCTTATTTAAATTGGGAGATATATGGCTATAGTTTGTGCTTTCTCAATCGGGAGTGATTTTTTATGGAATTGTGCTTGTATGAGTTGCAGTCAGTTGTATAAAAAATATTTTATCACAACGTTTAGCATTTAATTTACGCATCTAAAAAAGAAATGTCAAACATTTATTTTTTTGATGCGTATCTAAAATCTTTGGAGATTTTTTTTTCAACTGCATGTACACTTTTTTAAAGAAAGCTGCATATTTTATCTGGGCAAATCTGGGCTGGTGGGTTGAAAAAGTACCAATATCGGACACTAGCCGTAAATCAATCACGTGTTTTCGGTTCGATTTTCGAAATTCAAATTCGAATGGAACCGTCTAGTTGCCGTCGTCGCGTTGGCGGAAATGTCACGATTTTTCAACGGTTAGGGCTCCGCCACATTCGGTGTACTATCACGGAAACATTTCACGCTGAATTACTGACATTGTATATTATGGAACAATCGGGTCTGTGTAAAAAGGAGTCGTGTACTTACTCTGTTTTGTTACAGTTAATACTTATACTATTCGCATATATGCTAAGGACGACGATATAAGATTTTATTTATTCCAAAGCGTTCATTGCTTAAGTCATAGCTTTTTATGCAAACGAAAAGTTGTATAGCTTATCCAGACGTAAAATTTTTATTACCGGTAAGCATTAAGTGTTCGGGAGCCATAAGCCGCTACGGTACTGAACTACCCGCTGAAGTTAGGCTTTACTCGGTCTTTCACCTTCAAGCTTTTGTTCCGTCGAACGCGCGCCAGAGTGGATTTATTTTAAAACGTCTGCGCTTATCGTCTCAAATTCTGTACACCGATTCCGTTAACTTGCTCCAATAACAATTTCTAACATCATTATAGAGCTTTGGAGAAATTTCATGGCGCCGGTTTTGTAGTGCCTTTTTTCAGTAATTCAGAGAACTTTTTCATCGAATATGGTGTAATTTTTTGGAAAATGTCAAACATTGAAATGCTTATAATGAAGAAGTGAACTGCCATTTGAACTTGAGTTGCAAGACGGACATTTCGATTTTGTGTCAATCTCACAACGATATTATAATCGACGACATTCGCTGAATGCGCATTCGGAACCGCTGAGAAAAAGAAATATCTCAAAAAATTATCGTTTCCCGATTTTAATTTGCTTTTCTAGGCATTTTTTCTACTGAAATTTTGGGCCGTTGTGTGTATAATACCCCATAAAACACATAATACAGAAATGTTCACGAAATAATACGAGTAGCGTTGTTTGTAATTTCTCTTGCACCGCACCTCTCCGCACCAAAAATATGGCCAACAAATATGATGCGTTCAGAAACAGAAACCAATCACTATGGATTCATTCTCTAACCTTAATATTTTTGTAACCCATATTTTATAATGTAGATTTAAATATTGAATTACATTTAATATTTTAATAATTATGAAATGCTTACGCATTGTTTGCGAAAATAGTCCGGTGAATGTTGTTTTTCAGAAATTCAAAATGTTGATTCTTGTTTCTTTTACGTGTACTCTGACGCTCTCCGTACGGCCTATTTAGGATGGGTTACAGATAATGAACGAAAAGGACCGGATATGTCCTGGATGGACCTGTAGACATGTAGGAGGAGTTGATGAATTGGCTCTTTTTTCTACACTGTAAGTTATAACTGAATCCTTTCTCTCGCTTCTTCAAAGGCATGTCTATAATTCATTTCTATATTTTGTTTGTTAATGATTTTATCTTTTTTCCTCATAAATTGGAATTTGTTTGTACGATAAAGAACTTACTGTTTCAACATTTTTATCAAAAAGTGTTATCTTACAAATTTTTTTTACATTCACACCTATCAACTAGCCCCATTTTAAGCAACTAATGCTGCTTGTGTTACGGACACTAGATGACGGATAAATATGTTTAATAGATAAATACATATAAATAAATAAATATATATAAACATCCAAGACTCGAGAACAAATGCCTGAAAATTCATCACCCAAACATTTGCCCCCACCGGGGATCGAACCCAGAACCTCTCGAGACGGCGACTCCTTGAGACCAGCATACAGACTTACAGACTTACAGACCACTCAACCACGGAGGTCGTCAAAATATCTTAGAATATTACGATAGAATTTACGATGTTTATTGAAGAGCTCCTTTTTGTTTGTAAGCCCAATTTATAAGATAATGTTATAATTGTTTCCCTTCGGCCACTGCGGGAGTCCAGGTATCAAAACATTGATGAATAATTGGCGACCGTCTCGTTATTATGGAGACATGTTTATTTTGCAGAATAGGACGGCTCCTATACTGTTACCGGCATCACTGTTAGGCTTGTTATGTATTTGGCTACTGATAATTACTTTGGCTGGAAATGGAAGATATCATTGGTCAATTAGGTACCAAAGAGCAAAGATACGTCTACCTACTGAAGACATCTAAATGCAGGTAAATGCCATGTTTTTGAATCAGCTGTTGGCAATCGGCATCAAAAAGGAAGGCAGGCATCGTAATCATTCATGGCTCTTACAGATATTGGTACTGTTCAGAAACAGACAAAATTTTATGACAAAAATGTATTTGTTCTATATTTGATCAGGGTCGCTGTCTGTTATAAACATAAACATTTCAAGCATGGGAGGTGACGCCACTAACTTCTCTTTTAGAAACAGACAAGATTATATATATTATTATATTTTGTTTATTCGGTTAAATTCTTCTCTCCGCTATTGTTCAAAGTTGGTGATGCAGCTTTATACTATGATATTTGTCACAGGTCAAGTAAGTTATTTCGGTGCATAAGTACTAGAAATAATCGTTTCTATATATTTTAATTGATTGGTGTTAAACCACCAATGGCGTAGTTAAATGTGCATAGTTAAAAAGAATAAAACTATAATATTAGATTAAAAACCTAAAAATACCATGTTTTTTTAAAGAGCAAAATAATAACATTACATAAAGCAGCTAGAAATATTTATATGCATATCACTAACTATACAGTCTCTCACTCTACTAATTTAACACCTTAACTTCATTATTCAACTGATCAAAGACCAAAAGCCCAGCTCGCTATCACCTGAAATTGTGCACAATCACGCAATAACAACACAAGACCACGATGTGGCTATGAAATCGAGCCTAATTGTTCATTATTGGGCCCAGGAGCAGCCCGTTACTGATCCATCGGTGCCGCCACTGCCTCATTGGTTATTGGAAACGTGTTTACTGAACTTACCTATTTGTATAGACAAAATTATTATTTTCGCATCTTCCGAAAGCGTATTTCAGTTTATACATATTGGAGAAATTCCATATTTTCATCCAGTACTTTTAAACCCCGATGCAAAATGAGGGGTGTTATAAGTTTCAAGTGTGTGTGCCTGTCAGTCGGTCTGGAATCGTAGTTCCCAAACGGATGGACCGATTTCGATTGTTTTTTTTTTGAAAGATAGGTTAGTTGAGAGGGTTCTTAGATAGGTATGTTTCATTAAAATCAGCTTAGTTATTTGAAAGATATGAGAAGTGAAAACTAATGTTTACAAAATATACCCGAGTGGGGTATCCATTTGATACCCAAGGTACATTATAAAAAATAAACAATTAAAAAAACCCCCGACCAAAAGAAATAATATTATAAACAATGAAATGAAATTCTTTATTTAATCATTTAGGTAACAAGTAGTTACACTTAAGACGCGTGAAAACAATAAAACTTAACAAACAAATTATAATTATAGTGTGACCACACGAAGGTACTTAGCGGACCCCCGACGACACAATGCTTTTTTGGCTTTTATTATTTATTTTTGTCAGGAGTTTTTACATGTTTACTGTGTTATTCATAAAAAATAATAAAGTCTTAATAAACCTTTTTTAGTTAGAGAGTGTTTTGTTTTCTTCTTTCAAACACAAATATAAATTAGTAAGCAAGTGACAAATCACTTTTTAACTAAAATAGGTTTATTAAGACATTAATATTTTTTATGAATAACACGTTTACTTTTTCAATGCATTTTTCAGTGCTGATAGAAAAAATAACAACATTTCAGAACAATGAAGCCTTTATTCGCTTAATGACAGATTCGCTTTATGCCAGACTAGCGTTAGGTCGCGTTACATCCGAAATTGTTTGTTTCGTTTATGTACTACACCTATAAGGTTTGTGTTTCACAATGATGTGTAATAAATAAGTGTCCTCGATTGAGTCGCCTTTTCCCGGGGACCTTGCGCCGTGAACCAACAAATGTTTGAACCAAACAAAAGCGTACACACGCACCCCCTGATTTATCCGCGCCGGCCCGCGCACGCATGCCACCTTACGAATTATCGCGTTGATTCGTTGATTGATGCTTCACGGTAGTTGATTGAGGTTTTATTTGGAAATTTGCAATGTACTTGGACAGCCCTTTGGTATTATCACTGTGATGTGTTTGGTCTAATTTAATCATTAGTCCACTGATGGAGAAATGCCTCTCCTAAAGTTCTCCAACTCTGTCTTCAACGTAAAACAACACAACAAAATGACCATTTTCGGCCTTCCGTGGAGTATGTACAAAAGTAATTATTTGCTAATAAATTATAATATTATTTTAGGCAACTAATACTGAAAATAGCTTTGTAGCCAGCCACATATATCCTAATTTATTTGAACTTAACGACTATAGCAATTGTTGCCAAATACTTAATGACTCTTTACTTCTTATTGTTCATCATTTAATGTTGCATTTTTAATGTTATATTTTTCTACCCGCCAATAATAAGTAAAAAGCGTAGATTGTATCAAAATTGCGCACTTTATTCACAAAAATCATGGTGTAATTAGTCTTAATATAAAATATTTAAAAAAATTTTTTAAAAAAATATCTTCCAAATCATGTAAGCACTATTAACACTGCATTCATACATACATAAATCACGCCTATATCCCCGAAGGGGTAGGCAGAGGTGAACTAGCAACACTGAACACTGATTTGTTCCACGAGTATTGTACTGTTTCTGTGTACCTTATGAAAATAAAAAACTTTTGAAATTGAATGACTCTTTACTACGATTATTATTCGATTCAAAATATGATCAGTGTAACTACGATATTGTTGAGTTCACAAAGACATACAGATAATAATAACATCATTATATATCTAGTGCAATAATAATTGTATAGAATCAAAATATCTAGACTCTTCAAACATGCTCACAGTTATTCTCGCCAAATGCTAGGCCATAAGCCAGTCCAATAGCATTTGGCGAGAAGCTGTGAGCATGTTTAAAGATGATTATACCCAAGTCTAGCATGTTTGGCTACGTTATCATCATAACAATGTTTTTTTTCTCTGATATGTTAACGTCATAATATCAATTAAAATTCGTTATGAAACGTATATGGTTGAGTTCACTTGTAGATAGTCCATATTAGTCCAATCAAACTTCGCTCCCCTCATGGGAAATACAAACTCCCAACCAACTTCATCAGACAAAAATTATATTTGGGACGATGCGATACAAATATCGAATGAGCCTCTAACATAAGTTGCTCGATGCTTGTTAGGTAAAATGGTTAGGCATTAGATAACATTTGACACGGTATTCTTTTTAAAACAATTTACGAAAATTTGTTTATGTTTAATGAGAATATTTAACAGTTTCGAGCACAAAACTCATCATGGTCGCAATGATACTGTTTTTTTTTGCCTTTTTGCAAGTACCATATTTCCATCTTGCTCCTATTACATATGGCACCAAACATGGTGCAAATGTTCCGAACGATCCACTCGCTTTTATAACTCCCGAACCCAACACTAGTTACTAGAAATATGTTGAGGCATGCGTTAGTATGATTTCCGTATTTTGAATGTTTTTACCTGTGGTTTTTACCTACTTGCTTGTTACCTTAAATACTTCTTTATTGTGTGTTGTACTGTACATTCCTGTACTTTATTTCATTTCATGGATGACAGAACATTGTTGGTTTTAAAGTTGGTTTTAAGTTAGAAAGCAATTTCTTTAATATGTTCATGAAATGATTGGCATTCATGGAATGCTGCATATTGACATAAATCTTTGTTAATGTTTCTACTTCTAATCTAACTTTTTTTTTTCAAATACTATTATTGTCTTTATGTCTATTATATTGTCTATTCCCTCTTATTTTTTTGCACCTAGGGATTTCATATGACTTAGTATATGTGTTTAATGTTATATGTTTGTTGGCAGGCGACACAATATGTCCAACGGGCATGTTTCGGTGCCCGGAGGGTAGGTGCATACCTGAGCTCTGGGTGTGCAACTACCAGCGCGACTGCGACAAGGGCGAGGACGAGTACCAGTCATGCCGTGAGTACAACCTTGTCATCTTTAGTCATCACAGTAATTTTTCCCACTTGCATTCTTATCAACTCGTGTGGAATTTATTGTTCAGCATTTGTGGGAGCTTGGTAATACAAGCGTTTTAATAATATGTTATTTTTAATTCAAACTTATAAACCCTGTCTGTAGATAATAATAAAGATTATCCTATCGACGGCTATTATTAGGTCCTCTTATTTCTATTTGTTTACAATTACATAAATCCTTATGTAGGTAGATGAGTTGAAGACGTGAACTAGTATATACCTACCTTGAATCCGTTTTAATGCTATTGTTTTACCTTTATCCCGCATTACAATCAAGATTAAATATCGATCTCGGGGCCTAAGCCCGGCTTAAAGTAAGCAATATTGCGTGGATTAGCGCGAGCTGTGTGAGTGATTCGCTAGTCGGACGCGACGCGGCTGATCGCGCGATGAACGGTGCGACGCGTTGCGATCTGCAGCCTACTAATTATTGTAAGCCTTACATATTGGTGCTTTGGTGACTTAGGGCATACTTAGGGTGAGTTTTTAATCCGTAGTCACCACAATAGTTAAATTCTAGACCATTAGTTCCCAAAGTGGTCCATGTTACTAATCTTAGCACCGTGTTGTGGGTAAATTTTCTATTATCATTTAACTTTAGTTACGTTTGAAGATTCGACTATTGGACAAGTTGTCATATCACGACATCATTTTCGCCATTGGTCCATATTTTAACCCACTGGTCAACTTGACCACGAAAAAACTGACCCTTAAATTTTTAAACTGTTAAAAATCTTTGAATAGAAAACAAATGATTGGAAATGATCTGCGTTTACAGAACTCAACACTCTGAAACCGGCGTACACGCCGTTATATACGAACTTAATGTAGGTACCACGCGAAGTTGACATTACTTAAGGTTAAGGGTTATGTTGTTAAAATTGTTTAAAATATTGGATTATCGGAAAGGAGGAATAACAACGCCTCTCGCGTCACCTCCACCCGGATTATACAGCGACTTTGTGATCGTATCGGATTACGCTCACGACGCGAGCGTGCGATCAGAATCGTAACGCGTTGACGCGGCAATGTGCGTGCTTAATTGACGCCGCATTAGCGGCTCGTAAATACGGCGGACGCCTTGCGAGCGCAAGAGTGAACGCGTCATGCGAATGTTGGATATAAGCAATGTTACCATTGACAGAGCATTTATTGTTCATAAACTTTTTCAAAATTAGGTTTGAAATGTGTTTTTTATTTCAATATATTTTTTAATTTCACTTCACGTTTTTTTATCATTATGGGTTGATTTTTTTTGTTGTAGGTGTTTAACACCTCTCTGCCTATCGGTGATAACGTAATGTCTTCTATAATAAACGATGCGTTCGGCAGTTCAAGATGAAGAAACAAGCCCATAAGCGCTAACAACAGATCTCCTGAACATCAGTTAATTATTTGTATCAATACACGAAATTTTGGTCGAGCGAAGGTTATTTCGTTCAATATCAATATCGCGTACCTATGCCAACAAGCTTTTCGAATTATTTATTTACGACCTTACCACAGAGCGTGGTCTTAATATAAACTTTAGTAACTTTCTGTGATTTCTCTTTCTATCTTTTGTTTTTTCTCGCCCTATACTATTTCCTGGCACAGCAATAAATAATTGTATAAACACGAAATGTCCCTTTGTTTCTTAACGGAAAGTTCCGGAAATCAGTAACAGTCGACTGCCGCTCTTGTGGATTGTGTTCCGTCCGCTGCAACATGTAAACAAACCTTTTTCCTTCTCTCTATCGTAAACGACTATAGTTTTCTTAGAAATTAGCGTATTAAGGTATTTGCTGTAAGATATGTTAAATTTTCTATTATTGCCTACTTTAATAACATGGTAAAAATTCTTTATAAGTAAAGTACTTTCAATATTATTAAAAACGCGCATCAAAATCCATTGCGTAATTTCAAAGATCTAAGCATGCACAGAGACAGACAGCGCGAAACGATTTTGTTGTATACTATGTACAGTCACGTTCAAAAATATCTATAACACTTCTGACAGTTAGGCCCGAGTTCACCAACATTTAAAACAACTGATTATAAGATAAACAGCTGTTTAAATCAATTTTTGTGTTCACCACACGTTAACCATCGATTACAGCTCTTAAACAACCGATCAACTTAACCGAGCCTGACACCAACGTTTAACCTCCGTTTTACTTACATTTACTACATATTGACATTAAAAGTGTTACCAAAATTTAGCTTTATGGAGTTGTGGTGGAGTCAGTGCGTTTATTTTCAATAACATCACGGTATTTTAACACTAATTTCGAAAGAATTCGCTTCTCATCGATTGAGAAATTTATGTAAACAAATCAACACAAATTTGTTTTTGACATTGACAGTTACTGTTACGAAATGTGCTATTCGACCAAAATTAGAACAACGTCCTAGTAAAACGTTCTTACCACATCATCGCACATTACAAATTGGAAGCATTTTACGTTATGCTACTAAATTCAGATGTCAGCGTATGTTGCGTCCGTTCAATGTGGCAGCGCTGCTTCGTAAATAAGTAACTTTATAATATTCGTTCATTCATTCTGAAGCATCGTTAAACGTCCGATTTTGTAACCATGGTAAAAATGTTTGCGGTGAACAGTGAAAATTTGAATGGTCATTTAAACGATGTTTCGGAATTGAACGGCCAATCACTAAAACGTTGGTTAAGAATTATTGGTGAACTCGGGCCTTAGTGACTCAGAAGGGAATAAAGACTGTCACCTGTCAAATGTTTATAAATATCTTTGCCCGTGACTGTACCTACTGATGGAATGACATTAATGCAAAATGAAAATCTTAAATAAAATTATTATAATATCAAATGTAGCAATATAATGAAAGACAGATAACACGTTCATTAGTGATAGTGCAGTCAGAATAGTTAACATAGACGCTCAAATTAGCTTCTTCTAACCATAATAAGGAAGTAATTCCCTAAGAAAGCAGATTTAAATAATATCCCGATGATTTGCAATGCATAGTGCAATAAACCGACCAGTCCGCTGAATGAACCTTTTGATTGATGGTCCGAAGTTCGGCTCCTTTCCGCAGCTGCGAACCGGGCCCTTATTTCCCTAGAATTACAAAGTTTCCCGCTCATCTGCTCCTCCGGGTCTTTAATACACGCTTAAGCGGGACGGACGTATTTGTCATAATACTTCTGCGAAAATTTAAAGGCGATGACTTATTATAACTTTGGTAAAATAAAATATAGCTGTCATTTACCTTTAGGCCTCAACAAGCTCAAAGGAATTGAAGTCCATTTTAGGTCCATTTTCCATCTATAGAAATTTTTTGGCAGATTTGCGGTCTGACATACACCGTTTTTCCTAAGCGCTCCCTATTGTTCTTTCATATATTTTTTTTCTTTTTTAATTCCAAGTCTACGCACGTATAGCAAAGAGCTTGCCACAGTACTGAGCTCAGCATCTGACTGTCAAAAACAATCCAAAGTTGACAGTCGATACCTTCAAAGCTTAAAGGGAAATTTGTTTCCGTGTGTGAACGGACCATTATTCCGTGCAATTCCTAAACGAACGTAAGCTGATTGCGAGTGAGTGGACTTAGTGTCAATTACTTTGTGCTTACTACCGTATCTCACACCAAAGCCGGCACTCAACTGCACTGGATAAATAACGCGTGTGCAGCTCAATAAGTGCCAGTTGACTGAAGGAGGAGGGAAAAAGAGCGGCTTTAAATGAACAAGAGCTGTCAAAAAATATTTGACGTTTTCCGGGATCTGTGCGATGGTTTCAGAGTGTCTAGTCTTTGGTATCCCCGTTGGGGCAAAGTTGTTGCAGACTTGTGGCCGAGTGGTATTTAAGGTGTCGGCATCTCTGCGGTTTCCGGTCCTACTTATTTCCAATATTTTTCTCTTTGCCATAATAAACGGAATTCGTTGCAATCACATGTTTTCCCTCCTTCCAACCAGCCTAAAAAAGCACTCCGGTCGACAAAGTACCTACAGGTGCCGCACCGCTTTTGCATCTGGCCTACACTTTTTTTTTGGTGAGATCAGAAATATTAACTAACAATGTTTCTATCTTTATGCACAATCTGTATCAATTACAATGCTTCCTATAAAGCTCCATCCGCTGTCCTGCGAGACAGTCCGACGGCCCGACGCGTGACACATGACCCGACGACCCGGCGCATGGCGTCGGTCCATGCACAGCCTCGCTGCAGATTCATCTTGTCTGCAGCTTGCATTTTTTGTCGCGAGACAGTGATAAGTGGGCTTTAGTTAAATATTAAATAACCCTTGTTAAACCAGAACAGGCCACCATTTTGTGCTGGTAATTAAGGCTTTTTACAATGTTTTTAATAGTGTCCATTTACAGTATAAGTTAAGCGAGACTTCAGAAGCAATTTCTGTGTAATGGAATTAATTCAGCCAAATTCAACATTTACCATAATTTTCGAATAACTAATCCGTTCAATATTCGAATAACTAATTCTCTTAACACAGACATAGGTACTCAGAGTTATCTCGAAAAATAGACTCGGGCTTCATTCGGTTATCATAAGGATAACTTGATAGTTTATCCAGGTTTCTTTATTTTCTCAATAAGTACAAATTTCTAACGGTAGCTGGTGTGACCCGACCTGTCCCAAACTATAGCCGCAGATTGAGCCTCCTCTATAAACTAACATTCGATTCCATGATATTCCGGATTCTGCGGCCGGAATCTATTAACGAAGGGTCGCTCAGCTTAAATGTTTTAATTAAAATAGAATACTTTACCGCGGGTAGATATTGTTTTGCTTGGAACTGACATATGCCGCGTCTATCTATAGCGGTTTCCTTTTCTCTGTGTGGATATGAAAAGGTTTCAACTTGTTCTTCGATTCATAATGACTGTTGCCTTTGGTTTGTAACTTATAAAACTTAAAATGTATGAGTATTTAAAATTCACTTGCAAATAATGCAAAATATATCTTTTAGAATTCACATGAAAACAAATAGCTAATCTCCAGTTCTTCAGTAATTATTAATTTTTTAAATTGCACAATTTTATCTAATACTAGCTGCTTCCCGCATGGAATATAGGGATAAATAAGTAGCCTATGTTCTTTCTCAGGCTGTAGACTGTCTGTGTATTCGATTAAATCGGTTCAGTAGTTTTGACGTGAAAGCGAGACCGACAGACAGACAGAGTTACTTTCGCATTTATAATATTAGTAAGGATACAAAATGAAAGTGAAAATGTTACAACTCTTATTCAGAAACGATTGTGGTAATACAATACGATTAACATTATTATTAGGTACATTATAACCGTATCGGATTTTGGCAGTATTTCTTTTAGTTTTTTAACCGTGAACAGAAAAGAAACGAAAACTTCTACGAAAAAAAACGAAAACGAAAACATTTTATTATTTTTTAACTAAAAATTAATTAAACTATTCCATGTTCGAGTATGTTAATAGAAAACAAAAAGTTAAAACTTTTGATACCAATGACTGACGTATAACTAAGGATCTCAATCTGTCTGTAGCGCCCCCCGAGTGCGACGCGGGGCAGCTGACGTGCGGGCAGTATGTGTGGAACAAGACGTACTGCATCCCGCCGCACTACCGCTGCGACATGCACGTGGACTGCGTCGACGGCACCGACGAGGCTGATTGCAGTGAGTACCTTACCTCATTTCTTTTCTAACGCACCTGTCTTGTGTACAGTTTTATTTTGCGTTCGCCACATACCACAGTGGTTGGCGCCACCTCACAGGTGCGCAGAGATGATGGGTAAATGCACAAGTGGGTAGAGATGATGCATTATCAAAATCAAAATCAAAAATATCTTTATTTTATAGGCTTGATATACAAACACTTAAAAACGTTAATTTATGAATAAGTGAATCTACCACTCGCTTGGAACGCAGACATCCCCGAGAAGAGCGAGCCAGAAACTCGAAGGTTGCTCTTTTTTTCATATTTTTTACAATTCTTGTTTTTTATAAATGTTAGACTATTACAATCAACTGGGTGAACATAGATATTATGAACATAGATTTTTAGCCTTATAATCAGGAAGAATAATTATATGAGCACTTGAAACAATGAACGATGTTGAAATTCGCTAAGCAATTAAGACAAAAACTAATTAATTAAAAAGCGACTGGTGATTACCTTCTCGAACCCCAAATAAATAATCTTTTGACAAGACTATTCCGTTTGTCTGGATAAAATCTACAATAGTGGTTTGGCGAAGTGGATGGCCCTAAGATCTCGATAAAAATCCAGTGAAGCTATTACAATAAGAGATCATTCAGAAAAAGTTTTCTTCATCATGATTCACACAGTCTGATTTACCTTTATTCCTGCCTTCCGAAATTTTCATAATGTCAGTGACTTCTAATGTTTGTTTCTATAGTATAAATACTTAAAGAATTACATAGGTACTCCAGAAGTACCAAAAACAGGACTACTTCGAACATCAAGCCTATGTTATTGATATCTAAATGTAATGAACAAGTCAAAAAATATTTTTCTAAATAAGCGGGTGTTCCGCTTCCCAAGCTCGCTTCGTTAAAGATCAGAGCCATCTTGTTAGAGCGCGCTTATCTCGACAAATGCTTAACACTGAGACTATTCTGAGATGTGAAAGTCTCTGTGGTTTGTGTACAAGCGACGTGTACCTATACCATAACTTTGTTTATGTAAATTTTACTATGTTTATTATTATGTTATATGAATAATCAAAATGTTATTTCTGCCTACCCCTGTGGGAGAAGGGTGTAATTTATGCATAATAAAAATCTACGATTGTAAATGTTGAGAAGAGGGTAGGCGAAGATTGATAGCGTTTCTTTAAAATCTTAGAGGTGGTAGATTAGGATGAAAAAAATCAAATTTATCTGTCCTGTCTTGTCGCCAGGTCCCAGATTCTGCTAATTTACAACTATACCAATATAATACCAATAGTGACTTAATGATACATTTCGTAGTCTGCTAATCAATTTGCTTCAGCTTTGATGTATATATAATAATAACTGTACCATTCTGACACAATGGCCCTTATTTTGCTATATTTATAAATTAGAAGACTCAGGGACCTGATCACAAACACAACAATATGGAGTTGCAATACTTAAATAAATCTAGAGCCATCCGCCCTATTTCTTTTAAAGAGAACGAAATATCTCGACCGCTTTACACTGGTCCGCTTTACCCTTCCCGCGTGTTCGCAAGAAGTTCTAAACGGAAATTTTGTTCGACAAAGCAGGGGTCAAGTGAAGCTGGTGACAACACCGAAGTGGGTAAGTTTTAATGGTGTGGAAATTGCGTTTTTGTTTGGTGCTCGTATCGCTGATGTTCTGTTTTCATGTAAATCTGTTGTGCTCGAGTTTCCGAACACGGATATTGGATCAATATTTGATGAATACATTTACGACCGAGGAATGTTTAACGAGGACAATTTAAATGTCTTCATTCAATCAATTACTTAGCTATTATCACTGTAGATGTGATAAAAGTGGAGCTTTAAAACTTATTTCAAACACCATGATTCAGTTCACAGTTGTTCAGAATAATGAACGCCTTTTATTTCTGTCTCGGTGTAAATGTATACAAGTAAATTTATTAACTTAGCTATTTCTCTCATAATACATTTACTTTTTTGTGCCGGTGTAGGTGAGAGTTTTTAAGTGTCTTCATAAAACATTCATTCCTTTTGAGTCCGGATTTATTTCTCCCACAAGGATGCGAAGTTCGCTCAATAAAAAGCTTCTTACATCTGCATTTTACAAGAAAAATACCGCTCAAGCGGCGTGTCCCACACTAAGCACCGACCAAGTTTTAATAGACCACAATTATTGTGTTCGCTCACGATGTTTTTTAACGTGAATTACATTAATTTTTTAAGAAAATGGCAATTTTTGCTTTGAACTATTTTATGCCCGTTTCATTGCTAATGTTAAAATCGTTTTAAAAATACTTTCGTAGTCTTAAACGCAATTACTCTGTATAAGCACAACTATTAATAAATTTCAATTAAAATTGGTTTTGTGAGTATATTCTATAAGTTCAAGAATACTTCTCTATCTTGGTATAAAGAGAACCTAAAGCTAGCCTTACTTGTGCGTTTTTCACATTGTTAGTTATTATCGTTAGTCTTAGTGTAGGTACCTACTGTTCAAAAATTAGGAACTCCCCAACGTTCGTGAAAACATAGGTAGAATTGAAAAAGAGGTCGTTAAATATGTACTCCGAAGTGTAATCGAACTGTTCGAAATGGAGTTGGTCCCGGGGGCGAGCGGACGAACAGCGCCGAGGCTTCGCTCGCTATCGCTATAGTTTGTCTAGTTGATGGAACTATCTCTTTGTTATCCATCTCGCACAAGGTACATACGCTTTAAAATTTTTTTTCATAGTTTGCCTTTGTCCAATAAAGATATATTATGTTTTAGATGTCTAAAAATATTATACCTATATTTTTTATAACATGAGAATCCGTCGCTTTAGACTACGACTATGATCTATGATCAATAAAATTAATACGAAATTAATAGAGATTTCGTGATATCGACCTTTGTAACTTCAATGTATGAAAGCAATTGTGATACTTAGGGTGGTCAACATTATCTGACCGCGTTTGTTTACTATTATATAAACAAAATGTTATTATGAGGTAGGTACATTATTTAGTGAACAACTAAACAAAAGCCTTGTTAATACGTATTTTACCCGATAAACGGACTCGAGGCCGTAAGGAGCACAAATCAAGCTCGGGTGGGCTCTACTGAATGGCATTACGTGCGATAAACACCTCTCCATCAGGATATCTCTCGATTGTCGGGCAGATTGCATTAGCGGGGACGCCGTGTAGACAATACTCTCGACTTGGTTCCGTATTACTAAACAATAGTTTACGTTAGAATCGAGCGTTTAATCACATATATGATTTGTATTACTGTGATATGAACTACAAGAGTACAACTATTTTCAATTGAGCGATTTGTGTTTTCTTATTGTATATAGAAACGTGGTTTTGGTGAATAAGATTTTTAAACAATTTGATTACCATTGTGTATTATGTTTATTGATTTTGTTAGTGATTTAAAAATTCCACATTTATAAGAAATAAAAGCTTGTTAAACATACGCGTACAGCTCAGACCTCATTGTGGAGACAATCTCCCGGCTCACCTCCGTCAAGCCGTAATCCTTTGACACTAGACCGAAGGCGAGGCCCACCGGGTGCACTGGCTCTTAAACATAAAGAGTACCCCCCCCCCCACTATTTTTATTAAATATTTTTTCTTTTCTTTAATCTTATATCTATAGTAACTGTCGCGAAACCTCTGTGGTTTATGTCAATGTATTATTTTCAACTTTAAGTATTATTTTGTAAACTATAATAAATGAAAAGAAAAAATAGCCCTCCATTGCATACTTTTGTTTTATATATTTTGTTTTTCAGTGCAATGAAGAGTTTAAATCTGAAGTCTTTAGTACTGATTTTGTAAATTATGAATTATAGGTTACTATTATCTATAGAAGTTTTTAGTATCTTGGGCTTACTCTTTGTCTACCCTATAAAACTCAATGTAAACATTTCTATCGACAGTAGGTATACGATACAAGTCCACTGGAATCATCATAACACTTTCTCATTAAGCTCTGTGTTTTAGTTTGATGGGTTTTGTTTTATCTTGTCGAGTCATTTTAAATTGGGGGCTTAATATTCGCAAGATTATGGGGGCACAAAAGTACTTTGAGAACCGCAGCTAGGTACGCTCAGTCTATCAGATCGACTTCGCTGAATTTCAACTGATCCGCTCCATACAATTGAAATCACATATTATTATCGTTGGACACGTAAGCCTCTCAACCTCCACCTGCCTCCTTATTTCTACTTGATACAGCGAACACACCATATTATCATTTCTGATATTGTAACGTTTCACTGTAGACGCGATTGAATCGATTATGTGGTGTAAGGAACTTTTTTGATGAGTCCTACAATTTCAGGATCCTTACGTCCCATTTAGTTGAATTTCAAATGTTTTGGGATACGTCAGACGTCCCTATCGATAGGATAAGATGGTAACTAAGGACTATATTTTTGAAATTTATGAGTGAAACGATTTGTGTGAAACGTCTGTATCAAGAATTTGAATTTACGGCCGTTCAATCCCCGCCTCCTCCCGTATCCACCGCTCTGTGGCGTAGTGGTTAGGTTAGGTTGGCTTTCGATCGAAAACAAAGCTACCTTCGCCATGGTCAGGTCGTGGATGGGTGACCAAAACTTTGTGGTCTCGAGCTCCTCAGTGCTTCGGAAGCCACGTTAAGCCGTTGGTCTCGGTCGCTGTTGCGACCGTTTCTACCCACCAACCAAGGCTAGCGTGGTTGTTTCTCCATGAGGAAGGACTGTGCTCAGCAGTGCGACGTTTATTCGCTGAGGACGACGATCCATACCTTTGAGTTTGACTTAAACACACTTGGTATGGTAACAGTTACATGTTTCAGTTACCATATTATTATACGACTCAAAACCGGGATCGATTGATTTGACATTGAGTACTTTCGATTATCATACCTTTGATCTCTTTGTGATTCTAATGAATAACTTCTTAGAATGTAAGTAAACAGTTTCTTTATCGCATTATCCAACTAACCTGAGAATCGTTTGAGCAGCTTGAAGCCTTTACTTCGCGGAAGCCGGCGGCGCCCGTGCGTCCATTGTGACATCACAATAGATTTAATTACACCCGAGGAACCTCGAACCTTTTCTCGGGTCAACGGGCACGGATTCTTTGCTCACTGGACAAGGAAAATATTAATGTTCGATAGATTAGGATACATTTTACTTCACATGTTCTAGGCATATTTTATGTATTAAATAACTTTTTTGATCCTATACGTTTTGGTTAGATTATTGGAGAAAAATACCTCGTCATCAGCCTATATACGTCCCACTGCTGGGCACAGGCCTTCCTCGTGGAGAAACACATAAAGAGTATGGGCCGTAACACCACTGCTGTACATACCAACCCTTTCCTGGATAAAGTTAAAAAAATTTAAAGTAAAACTCTCAGGAAAATGCTCACAAACAGCGTCAGTCAGTACTTTGTTATAACGAAAATAACACCTTGTAGCCGACACGCTCCGTGTTTTCGCGGCTTTTCTTAGAAAAAAAAAACTACTTAAAAAGCACAAAGGGTACCTTATAAGCGGCGACTGCACCGCTAGTTCACTTCAAAGGTCTTTTGTATGAGAATTTTGCATAACTCGGTATGAAAATCAGGTTATCTTTCATAGTTCCGATACGGCGCTTGTTTATTATGTTCTTGGGGACGCGGACGGTGTTATGTTAGCAACAGTTCAGGCTGCGAAAAATACAGTGTTTTTCTGTTCTCTTTTAAATTGAAAATAGTAGATGCTGAAATAGTTTTAGTCTATTCTTCGTGTCCGTAACACAAGCAGCATTAGTTGCTTAAAATGGGGCTAGTTGATAGGTGTGAATGTTTTAAGATATTTCTTAAGATATTTATTTATTAAGTTATTGCATAGCTTTAGCTTCTATCGCGGGCCTTGAGCGCGGGGACCGAATCCAGAAATTCCGTAACGAAAAAACCTCACGCTCCCCACTCCGATGCGCAAGGAGGTGTGGCTTGAAGGCCGTGCATGTTAAAACCCAAGGTGGTTACCAAAATGAAACACCGTGTCCAAGGCGAATACAAATTTTAATTAACATCGGTTTGACCATATAAGTCTATGAGAGTAAACAATAGTGCGTTTTAAAGGATAGGTGGCGCCATCTAGTGATACAACAAAGAACTAATTTTAACAAAGACGCCACTTTGGTTTTATTTATAAGCTAACTATTACACATTTTTTATTATGAGTTTTGTTATTTTATTAATTAGTTTATTAACATTTATTTTATGATTTAATTTACTTATAAGTGATCCGAACGAAATAATGTATATGCAAACTACCAACAGTTTATATAATTTGTTATCGGTCACCACTTATCGGTCACCACGCTCAAAAAGTGTAACTTGAATTAATATCAAAGAAAAAGAAATACTGCATGAATAAAATAAATAAATAAAATTATAATTGCATAAGTTGATACAAAATGCTATGCAATAGCTTTACCGCGGCAGTCCCCGAGTGCCACACGTCTTTTTTTATTTATATTTATTTATCACTCAAAAGTGCTTGCGTTGTGTCAAAAGGAAGGGAAATTTCGTTACCTATTTAATAGAAAATTTTGGTGGTTTGTTGTTACTATTACCCACAAGTCACAAAGTAGTAAAATAAGTGTATTTGTTCCAGTGTTCCGAAAGTGCCAGCCCGACGACTTTCAATGCGGTGTGGAGGGCGCGGAGCCCGGGAAAGTGTCCTCACAGGGACCTTGTATACCAAAAGAAAAAAAATGTGACGGGTAAGCGGTCTCTCTCTCTCTTTGACTTGCCTGTAATTATTTCATGTAAAGGGAGGATGGAACCCTCTCGGTAGTAAACATGTAGAATTGTATAATTAATTTATGTTTGTTTATTTCATATTTTGACGCGTCATAAACTTAGGATTTTCTCTGTATATTAAATTTATACTTACCGATATACGGGGTCTAATCACGTATTCAGAGCCAACATCGGGGCAGTGGAGGCGAGCACCCTAAGTTGCCTCCTCGATCGCCTCGTGTGTAGGCAAGACGTTATGATTTTTAGCGTGTAGAGCAGCAACCGATTTCAGGACCTAATTAAGGGCCGATTCTGGACGTGAGTACAGAGTCTTTAGGGCGAATTCGACCAAACTCCGTGTTACAAGGGGGTTCAGACTCCAATAAATGCTTGAATTTCATTGGTCGAATCCGCTGTAGTGACGGAGTCCGGCGTACTCTGTCAGCTAAGGCATTTTTGGTATTACTACACCAATGTAGCTTATCAAAATTTGGTCTTATTCACCCTTAAATACTTATATAGAAAAGAGTGAGAATGCGTATATCCTAACAGAACCGGTCAGAAAATTCGGAATGTTTATGCTTGAGTGATAGTGTTTGACCACAACACCACATCTACATACGAGATATTAACACCCACACAACTCGCTGGGTATGCGCCGACTCCTTCGGGAATAGAGGTCAAGCAACATGGAGCACGTTGATTGCGATTTTCTATAAAGCTGCGACTAAGGGATCAAAAACACATGACCACTTTTCTATAGTTTGTTTTTCTTGGTAACACTCTCCTAAAATTCCTTTTGTTTCCAGGTATTTAGACTGTAGGACAGGCAAAGACGAGCAGGACTGCCCGGGGCAGACGCTGGCGTGCTCGCTGGACCAGTTCCGGTGCGCGTCGGGCACCAAGTGCGTCGACGCCGCCGCCAAGTGCGACCACAAGGACGACTGCGGAGACAACTCCGACGAGGCTCACTGTAGTACGTATTCTATTCTTAAAGGGATTAGGCTGCTTTTCCATTACTCATGCGAGGTAGTTCTGGGGTGCGAGAATAGGAATCCACTAATAAGGTAGCATCGTTTTGAATGATTTTGAAAATGACAAAATTTGCTTGGTCTATTTTAATTCTTCATATAGCTCTGGTGGCACACTAAGATAAAATCTCTTGTGACTTGCTAATAAATGAATGAACATGCTTTTAACCAATCACAATAGTCATTTTACAGTTGAACCTATATTGATATAGTTCTATTGGTTTGTTTGAAATTTTTATCCAAATTGTTCACAAAGTATTCAGTCTGCGCAAAATGGCTTGGCTAAAGATACAACAATCTAACTACGTTACACTATTGTTACAAGCAAAGAAATCAAGTAGGTAGATCTACGCACGAAAATTATTCGCTCAGTGCTGCAAACTGTAATGACGTGCCAAACCCCCAGATTTCCCACCGTGCCACATCGGGCAGTTCCGCTGCAGCAACGCGCTGTGCATCCCGGCGTCGTACCACTGCGACGGGTACAAGGACTGCGCGGACGGCTCGGACGAGGCCAACTGCACGGCCATCGCGTGCCCCGACAACAAGTACCTGTGCCCCAAGGGCGGCGCCGGCGGCGCGCACAAGTGCATCGCGCGCGCGCAGCTCTGCGACGGCAAGCGCGACTGCGAGGACAACGCGGACGAGGAGGCTGCTTGTTGTTAGTATTGTCGGTTATACATGTACCTATCTAGTGAGACTAGGTACTACATACATATATCTGTGAACCGTTATGAGTCACTTCTTTAAGTCATTCCACTCATGTTACGATTCTGACACACATATTTATTTATTTATTTATTTGGTTCGCCAACATTTTTACACTATACATAAGTACAGAACATGTTTAAACATAAAATTTTAGTGGAAAAACAATTATAGGCTAACACAGCATGCATTTCTTACAATTAAAGTTACAATTAAATACAAATATTCATAGCACATGTAGGATCACCATTCATACACAGCTAGATTCTCATTATACAGTAGAGTTTTTTATAAATTAACCAGAGACATATTAAACTAGTCAATTGTCACTTGTAGAATTACAAATATTTCGCTTCCTTCTCTTTTATTGCTAATTTAGTACACGTAACGTTTAGTTTGAGGTAGGATACGTTCGCCGGTCGCGTCCCCGTTCTGTCTGTAAGGTGTGCCTCGTTGCGCAGCGACGGCGTCGTGCCCGGCGCTGGAGTGCCAGTACCAGTGCGTGGCGTCGCCGGCGGGCGGCGCGTGCGCGTGCGGCGCGGGGCTGGCGCTGGCGGCCGACAACCGCACGTGCGGCGACCGCGACGAGTGCGCCGACTGGGGCTTCTGCCACCAGCTGTGCGTCAACACGCCGGGCTGTGAGTGCTGCACACTGCTACACACACACGCACACGCACACACGCACACGCACACACGCACACACGCATGGTGCATCACCGTGCTGGCCCAATGACGGGGAGAAACAGCCGCATTAGCGACCGGGACCAACGTCTAACGTGTCTAACATGGAGGAAATCGAGATCATAGAATTTCGTCACTCATTCAGGGACTCAACTTGGCGAAAGTAGCTTTTTTTCCAAAATAGAAAGCCAAAGCGTACGAATCACTACGCCTACGAGGTCCTCGTGTGATACGAAAACGATGAGTTTGAAAGTGATAGTCGATCGATGTACACGTAAAGAGCGCGTGGTGAGAGTGAGTGCATGGTTTCTAAAGTGAGTCCCCCCGCAGCGTACAGCTGCTCGTGCGCGCCGGGCTACTCGGCCGTGGGCGCGGGGTGCTCGGCGGGCGCGGGCGCGTGGCTGGCGCTGGCGCACGCGGGCGGCGTGCTGCGCACAGACGCGGCGGGCCGCGCGCCCAAGCCGCTCGCCAACGCCACGCACGCCGCCGGCCTCGACTACCACTACAAGAGGAACCTGCTCTTCTGGACCGACCTCAACACTAGGAAGGTAATCGCGCCACTATCGTGACGCCGATGTTGACTCTTATTATTTTGTAAATTGATCACGTAGCCTTTCAAATATATATTCGATTGATACATTGAGAAACGAACACTAAAATTAACTTATTCTGATTGACATTCTTAGATGAACTGAATCTGATAACTAATGTTACATATCCGACGAAAAGCTCTGCCTCATTTCTTCGAAGATGTAAGCGTGATGTGATCGATGTTGTTTTGTTCGAAGACCAGACATAATAGAATCGTCTATCGTTTGCGTACACCGGTGTACGCGCTGACCCCAAGAGGTTAAAGATGTTCTCAGTGGTGTGAAAGAGTGTGATCGATGAACGGAACGTTGGTGCAGATCCACTCGCAGCCGCTGAGCCCCGGCGCGGGCTACGCGGGCTACGGGGGCGCGGACATCGCGGTGGCGGGGTCGTGGGCGCCGGCGGCGCTGGCGGTGGACTGGGTGGGGGACAAGCTGTACGTGGCGGACGCGCTGGGCCAGAAGATCGACGTGTTCGAGCTGGACGGCCGCTGGCACGCCGTCGTGCTGGCCGCCAACCTCTCCAGCCCCGCGGACTTGGCGCTCGACCCCACCAGGGGGTACCTCTTCGTCGCCGATAGCAGCCAGGTGAGGAACCGCTACCTTGCAATGTCGTCGTTCCTAGACTGTATTACTACGAGTGTGTAATAGTAATTCAAATTCTGACTAGTGCGTCTTTTGCTTTATAATCTTTGACGAGAACGTTGCTAATTTTATTCTAAAGAAGAGTAGAAACATGGAAGTAACACGTTATCTCCCAGTAGTTATAAAAACGAATTACGTCATGCTTTAGTTGACCACTAATCAATAAATGTTCACAAAAATAAGTTTCACTAAAGTCTATCCATTTTGATCTGAGAAAAATGTAAACAAACCATAAAAAGGGTTCTTTAAGATGTCGTTACTCATTGCCGAATGGTTTTATCAGAAACATACGATTATTTAATATTTTATGTTTACAAAGTTTTTAAATTATGTAAATTAAGAAATCACTTGTCACCTACAATAATTTTTGGTATTTTTACTTCAATGTTATATTTTTAACGTAATTTTAGTTTACTAAATTAATCGTTGCTACTAAAAAGGACCTAAAACGCATAGTATTCTCAAACTTTTATTATGAGTACAGAATACTTCCAAAAGAAGATGAAAAATCATAACATGTTCATGACACCTTGAATCTACGTTGAATTTAATTGTTATATTTCATATTTAGTATCATTTGGATGATGGCAATGATAGCTTGTTTTTAAATTCACTTAATATACCTAATACTCGTAAAACATTACTTCATTTCACAAATAAATAATGTTTATATTCAATGACGATATTGATATATTAAGTATGGCTAAAAAAATTAGAGCCTATATTATTTTGTCCCAGAATTGGATAAAAAGTTTGAGAACCACAAATTCTTTGTTTACCTTTTGTCTCGGATCAAAATGGAGCAAGAGTAGATGAAATATAATAACTTCTATATTTTTAATATCTTTTTAAAAGACATTTTGCATCGTGAATATTTAAAAAACAGTCCAATTTTAAACAGATAATTTTTTAATTTTTATATTTTTACAGATCATTCGAGCCAACATGGACGGCACTCACGTAAAGTCGATAGTATCAGAGGCAGCATACAAAGCATCCGGCATAGCGGTAGACATCATAGCGAAGAGAGTGTTCTGGTGCGACACGCTACTGGACTACATCGAGACGGTGGACTACGACGGCAATCACAGGTTCCTGGTGCTTCGGGGACAGCAGGTGCCCAGCCCGTCCAGGCTAGCGCTCTTCGAAGACAGAGTATATTGGTCCGACAACACCAAGCAAGGGATCAGCTCCGTCAGCAAGTACGACGGCGCCTCCAGCATACAGGCCATCTACAAGATGAAAGACATCAGAGAGCCCAAAGCGATAGCTGTGGTACACGCCCTTAAGCAGACTTCGGTAAATAATCCGTGCGGGAATAATAACGGCGGGTGTTCGCAGCTGTGCATCGTGACGGCGCTGCCCAGCGGCGGGCTCGGCTACCGCTGCGCCTGCAACATCGGCTACCGGCTCGAGAGCGACCTGCGCAACTGCGACCTGGTCGACGAGTTCCTCATGTACTCCCAGCAGAGATTCATCAAAGGAAAAGTCCTCAACCCCGTGATAGAGGGCTTCAGCGAGGCCATCCTGCCGGTGGTCTCCCGAAGAGCCCGCTTTGTCGGATTAGATTTTGACGCGCGCGACGAACACATCTACTACTCGGACGTACTCCAGGACGTCATCTACAGAGTGCACAGGAACGGGACGACGAGAGAAATAGTGCTCGCGTCACAGAACGAGGGCGTCGAGGGCCTAGCCGTCGACTGGGCCTCCAAAAACTTGTACTACATCGACTCTAGAAAAGGAACACTGAACGTATTATCGACGAGAAATTTTGCTTACAAGAGAACGCTGTTGAAAGATTTGAAGAGGCCACGCGCCATCGTCGTTCACCCGAACAAAGGTTACCTGTTCTTCTCGGAGTGGGATCGTCCGGCGAATATTAGTCGAGTCAACACCGACGGCACCAGCCTGCTGGTGTTCGAGAACGTGACGCTGGGCTGGCCCAACGGCCTGTCCATCGACTTCGACGAGGACCGCCTCTACTGGTGCGACGCTCTACTGGACCACGTGCAGCACGCCAAACTAGACGGGACAGACGTCAAGACTGTCAACTCGAGACTGATCCGGCATCCTTTCTCGATCGTGATCCACAAAGAGTTCATGTACATAACCGACTGGAGACTGGACGCTATAGTCCGTTTACACAAACTGACGGGCGAGCAGGAGGACATAATGGTTCGGGAGCCGCAAACGAACAGACTGTACGGAGTGAAAGTGTACAGTCGGAGCGTGCAGAAAGTGGATCCGATGCAGCCTTGCTCGAGAAACAATGGGAACTGTCAGAAGTTATGTTTCGCTATACCTAGGAATAACACTGAGCTGTTGACCGTCAAGTGCGGGTGTCCGTACGGCGAGAAGTTGGGTGCGGACGGCACCAGCTGCGTGGCGGACCCTAACTCGGAGCCGCCGGTGCAGGCGTGCCCCAACTCGTGGGACTTCACGTGCAACAACCAGCGCTGCATCCCCAAGAGCTGGGTGTGCGACGGCGACGACGATTGCCTCGACAACAGCGACGAGGAGTTCGCTAACTGTACCAGTGAGTTCTTCCCCTTTGACTACTTTGCTCTATCAGTATAATATAAGGAATGAAAATAAGTATAATATAAGGACGTAAGGAATGAAAAATGAAATGAAAGGAATAGGTCCCCTTGCAATTTATATGAGTAAATAGTACTCATGTTTTCAAAATTAGTCTTCAATAGGTTATTCGCGCTAGAGTTAGATAAAGAAAAAAAAATTAATAAACTAAAATTTTCAGCAAATTTGCTTTTGCAAAATACCGGTATTTCGGCACAGTTACATTGCTGCGCTAGATGTGGAAGTGAATCAATATAATTTTCCAAAATAATTATGATATTTGTGATTGATTTCGCGATACCATCAACTATTGTCCGAGGTCATAATAGACAATGCAAACATAGTGTGGGATGGAAGGGTCTGCCGCACCCTCAACGAAAAGGAAGGATCTTCCGGCGAGCCAGGTGTACGCTCGAAGACCGCGATCCAACTATTATTCGTCGGTACTTGTATATATATTAATCTATCTTAGAAACTCTAATCTTTTATAATCCTTATTGCTGTAACCAGTTAGGTCTAGTATCAATTTGACTCCAATGTTATTATTCATTATCGTACTTTTCGCCGATCAATCATTTTTCGGTTACTTGATGTCGAAACGCGCTATGACGTAGCCGCTACATAAATGTCACGATATTTTTCTAAGGAATAATTCCAAATTAGTGTGAACTTTATTTCGAATATTTTATTTTATATATAACAGCATTATGGGCTTTTTCACAAGTTTACTGATAAAAATATTCGGTCGGGTGCTCTCTCGTTTCTATTTCAGAAACAAAAGAGTAATCAAAGTTAGTAATGAACTCGTAGGCTGCGTATCAGAAGGTACGGCTATTCGTTGATCCCGCCCAAATTAGGTTTTCTTCCCGAGATCTATTTCCAATTCTAGAAAGTTATCTAACTGTTTTTCTTGAACTTTAATCAAAATACAATGTTCTTATAGTTTTTTTCGTTCTTTTTATGAAGAATAAATGAGGGTCCAGTAGTTACTTACCTTACCTTCAGTAGTTACTTACTTACCTTCTCATTAAATGTTCTTTCTATTCGAAGAAATAATAATGATTGTTTCTACTTTTTACCACGTTTTTATTTACTCACTTTCTTGTTTGTCTTTTTGTCTCTTTGGTAATAAGTGAGATGGTAAGCTAAGGTGAGATGTAGGAAGGAGCGCATGTGACCGGTTATAAAAGTATGCGTGTTGTATGCAGAGACGACGTGCGGCCCATCGGACTTCATGTGCAAGTCGGGGCGCTGCATCCCGGCGACGTTCCGCTGCGACACGGAGAACGACTGCGGCGACTACAGCGACGAGGCGGGCTGCGGCAACGTCACCTGCAGCGCCGCGCAGTTCCGCTGCGCCAACGGCCGCTGCGTGCCCGCCACGTGGCGCTGCGACGCCGAGAACGACTGCGGCGACGGGTCTGTATACTGCGGTATAATGTGACGCAGCCTGCTGAGGCTAGTCCCCGACGCCACGAGTTCCGCGTAGTAGGCGAGTCCTTCCGTGTCCTGGGGAACCCCAGATATCATCACACAACACAGGTCAACATACATTCAACGGATATTTCTATAATACATTTTACCGTGCTCAGCTGCCCGCAGTCATATAATATTCGCTAGAAGACTACATAAATGTGCACATAGGCTGATATCCGGTTCTGTTCCAGGTCGGACGAGGGCGCGCACTGCGCCGACAAGACGTGCGCGTACTTCCAGTTCACGTGTCCGCGCACGGGGCACTGCATCCCGTCGTCGTGGGTGTGCGACGGCGACGACGACTGCTTCGACAAGCAGGACGAGGCCGACTGCCCGCCCGTCTCCTGCCTCGCCAGCCAGTTCAAGTGCGCCGACCTCAAGCAGTGCGTGCAGGTAACTCCGCCCGCCTCCGACGAACCACCTGACCGCTTCTTAGGGCCAGGTTCACAACCTCTCGCTATGCTATTGCAAGCCACATGCCGATCATTGGAGTCTGGCTAAAGCGCGGTCAGCAGCGGGCAACCATCGTGCACCTTCGGCGCTTTACACCGACGTACCACATGCATAAACTATCATTGTGTACAATATAATCAAATCAATATATGAACAGAACTTAACATACTATGAACTAGATTTGAACCGTCCGTTATAGGTCTCACTTCCACGTCCAGCTGCCGCCCAGGTCTGCCCGTACAGAACTATTGAAAAGCTTTTTTCGTGTACTGTATTTTTACACCATCTGACTTATTTTTATTGGTGTTTCCAGGAAGCGTATAAATGCGACGGCATCCCGGACTGCAACGACGGGTCTGACGAGGCGGGCTGCCCGTCGCTGGCGCCGCACCAGTGCCAGCCCGACAAGCAGTTCCGCTGCCAGGCCTCGGGCATCTGCATCCCCACCACCTGGTACTGCGACGGTCAGTATGCACTCACATACACCGCACCAGTGCCAGCCCGACAAGCAGTTCCGCTGCCAGGCCTCGGGCATCTGCATCCCCACCACCTGGTACTGCGACGGTCAGTATGCACTCACATACACCGCACCAGTGCCAGTCTGGCAAAATTTTGCGACTGTGCTCACCCTAATTTCCTAATTTCGCTAGACTTTTTAAATTTAAATAATTTTATTTATTACATATACTGAAATGTGGTTCTCTGTGCAGGCACACCGGATTGCGAAGACTTGTCAGATGAGCCGGCATCATGCGGCAGCACTCAGTGCGCAGCCAACCACTTCCGCTGCGACAACGGGCGCTGCGTGTTCAAGGCGTACGTGTGCGACGGCCGCGACGACTGCGGCGACGACAGCGACGAGGGCCTGCAACACGCCTGCAAGCCGCCGCCCTTCAAGTACGTGTGGGGCGAGCAATCCTTTGAAGCTATTTTAGTGACCGTAGCTCTCCAGCGGATCTCCTCGTTTCTGATTGAATCACGCAGAGAAACTCCAAGCGTAACTCTCTCCACTATGCATCACTTTTGATTTTTTGAAAAAGAAAATGGTCCACATCAATAGACAACTTTGATTTGAAATAATCAAAAATAGTAAAAAAAACAACCCAAAATATTATATTATTTTATTACGTAGGCAAGCTATTAAAACGCACTCAGCCGTTTATTTACAAAAAATTTGGGAGTGGACTCAAATTGCTCTGAGCCATAAATAATTGCAATATCTAATAAAATTGTGTCAATTCCAGATGTCCGTCCCACCAGTGGGCTTGTCCCGGCGTCACGAACCGCTGCGTGAACCTCACGCAGGTGTGCGACAACAACTTCGACTGCCCCAACGGCGCTGACGAAGGTGGGTACTGTTTGATATCAATGGGGGGTGCTGTAGTGTTATTGTCGCTATGTACTCGTAAATAAGCCAAACTCGTCAACTATAAAATTGGTTATAGATAGTGTTTTTTTTTACACAAATATCTTCAAATCAAATAGGATCACAAAAATTGACATAAGCTTTATAAATAGGCTAATAAAAATGTTGTTTGTGTGCAGGTGCAAGCTGCGACTTCGCGGAGTGCCAGCATCAAGCAGGGTTATGTTCGAACGGCTGTCAGCAGACGCCGGGCGGCCCGCTGTGCCTGTGCCCGGCGGGACAGACGCTGGGCCCCGACGGCCTGACCTGCCTCGACGACAACGAGTGCGAGCCGCCCGGCCGCTGCTCGCAGATCTGCACGGACACCAAGCACGGGTACACCTGCGGCTGCACGGTCGGCTACCGGCTGACGGCCGACAACCACACGTGCAAGGCCGACAACCACTCGGGCGCGTTCCTCATCATCTCCAACCGGCACTCGATCCTCGTGGCCGACCTGGACGAGCAGGGCCTGGAGCGCGTGCCCGTCAACGTGGAGAACGTGGTCGCCACCGCGTCCGACATGCGCACCGGCACCATCTTCTGGTCCGACATGAAGCTCAAGACGATCTCGCGGCTCGACCGCGGCAGCGAGCCGCGCGTCATCGTGGCCAGCGGGCTGGACCTGGTGGAGGGCCTCGCGTACGACTGGGTGGCCGGCAACGTGTACTGGCTGGACAGCAAGCTGAACACGCTGGAGGTGGCGGCGGCGGAGGGCGGCGCGCGCGCGGTGCTGGCGGCCGCCAACGTGTCGCAGCCGCGCGGCCTGAGCCTGGACCCGGCGCCGGGCGCGCGCTGGCTGTTCTGGACGGACTGGGGCGAGCGCCCGCGCCTGGAGCGCGCCGCCATGGACGGCAGCGCGCGCGCCGCCATCGTCACCACCAAGATCTACTGGCCCAACGGCCTCACGCTCGACACGGCCGCGCGCCGCGTCTACTTCGCCGACTCCAAGCTGGACTTCATCGACTTCTGCAACTACGACGGCTCGGGCCGCCAGCAGGTGCTGGCCGGCAGCCACTACCTGCTGCACCCGCACTCGCTGACGCTCTTCGAGGACACGCTGTACTGGACGGACCGGCAGCTCAACCGCGTGCTGTCGGCGCACAAGTTCCGCGGCACCAACCAGACGGTGGTGTCGCACCTCATCTCGCAGCCGCTGTCCATCCACGTGCACCACCCGTCGCTGCAGCCGCAGTACCCGTCGCCCTGCAAGGCGGCGCCCTGCCAGCACCTGTGTCTGCTCAGCGCCAACCGCACCGCCGACTACACCTGCCTCTGCCAGCCCGGCTTCAAGCTGCTGCCTGACGGGAAATGCATTGAAGGTAACCTCATTTACCATGAGCGTGTCCTGATCGACGACGCACTTCGAATGCCGATATTTTGTTAAACACGCGCTTACTTTTCCGCGAGCACTAGACCACTGAAGGGATTTGTCGTGCACCGTAAATCAGGACACACACTAGAGATTTTAAATTTTATCGACTGACAACCATGTTCCTAACTAAATTAAATTTTTTCAGAGGAAACCCCATATCTGATGGTTTTGAAGGGATCGCAGATCATCGACTTATCGCCAGACGGTTCAGGAAGAGCAGGACAATTGGCGTCAGTTGTTGGAATTCAAGGTAATATAAATGCTCAAAAGATGGCTTATCCACGTTCTTCTTTACACGAACAATTTGTATGTAGCAAAAAACAAACCTACCTACTCCGATCACTGCTCATTTCTTACATAATAGGTTGGGGAAAAAGTTTCTTCACATTTTTTAAGTAAATTCAAAACATTTTTTAATATAGTTTATTTACAATTAACTAAAGTATGTAAGTACCATTTTGTTCGATAACTTTTTGCCATCTTGTAGGTAGGGACATGATCCCATTGCTATAGAAATTTTGGGACTTCTGGTCAAAATACCGCGACAAGTGGTTTTGGCAGTCCTCTCGTGATGTTAACCTGACACTGCCTAAAGAATTCTGAAGAGACCGAAACAGGTGGAAATCTGAAGGCAAGGTCAGGACTATACGGCGGATGCATTAACACCTCCCAGCCAAACTCTCTTAATTTTTGCCGAGTGGCTAAAGATGTGTGAGGTCTAGCGTTATCATGATGAAAAACCACACCCCTTCTGTTGATTAATTCCGGCCGCTTTCTCTCAACTTCTTGCTTTAATCTCATCAGTTGTTCGCAGTAGAGTTCAGAATCGATGGTCCTGTCTGGTGGTAACAGCTCATAATGAATAATGCCCTTCCAATCCCACCACACACACAGCATCACCTTGTTGCGAGTTAACCCGGGTTTCGCCACAGTCTGTGAAGCCTGACCGGCCTTTGACCACGACCTTTTTCGCACGTTCTTGTCGTACGTGATCCACTTTTCATCAGCAGTTATCAGCTTCTTCAAAAATGGTTCGGTTTCATTACGTCTTAATAAAGAATCACAAATGAGTACACGGTTCATTAGGTTTCTTTCAGTGAGCTCGTGAGGTACCCAAATGTCGAGCTTTTTTGTGTACCCAGTTTTTTTCAAATGCGCCAAAACTGTTTTGTGGTCAATTCCCAGTTCTTCAGCTACGTCGTAACTACTGACATGCCGATCTTGCTCCACTTTTTCAAAAATGGCATCCATTTTATCTGTAATAGGGCGACCAGAGCGACGTGCATCTTTGACATCAAAATTTCCGGATTGAAAACGCTTAAACCAAATTTGTGCTACTCTCACAGACACTGCACTAGGTCCATAAACATCGCAAATTTTTTTCGCGGCTTGCGTTGCATTTTTACCTTTTTTGTAGTAAAATTTTAAAATGTATCGATTTTCTTCATTAGATTCACTCATCTTGGCGGTACGAAAAACAATTGAAAATCACACATTTTCCTAATTTGAATTTGGAATTATGTTCTTTAAAATTTAAACTTTCAATGATACCAAAACCAGCCAGATACAAATAGTATAGCCAAAGAGATTTTATTACAAGTTTATACATACTATAATGCGAAAAGACTTTTTCCCCAACCTAATATAAACGAAATTGATTTCCTACTGTGTCTACAAACACAGATGATGAGATATGCGTTTCTGCATCGAGTGGTATTTCAATTGCAATGTTGCGTGGTCGTTGACGAGCGAACGTTTCCAGGCGGCGTGCAGCTGGAGTTCGACCGCGAAGGGCACACGCTGTACTGGCTGCAGGCGCTGGAGGGCTCGGGCGAGGACGAGGACAACTGCACGCTGTACTCCATGCCGTACGACGGCGGCGCG